>JADLZN010002270.1:42500-84421 GCA_018155175.1 Sinocyclocheilus anophthalmus | reverse complement strand
TGCAAGGGAGTCCCAAATGGAACCTTCCTGTTAACATTTGTTGACAAGACAGATGGGAAACAATTTGGAGATGGACAAAAGTGTCAGTTCATCTCGAGGTTTAATGGTGTGGAAAATGATACTGCTGTGCTTGGGGAGGCTAAAAAGCTTTTGAAATGAGGAATATGCAATGTTTGTTAGCATAGAAGGATAATTAATTTAAATAAATCTTATTTACTTCCAGAGCTGTTTATAATTTTGCGTCGAAGTGTTCTCGATCTGTATTAATTACGCAAAATCTGTTCGGTTACCGTGCACAAGGGATTTGCCAAGCCAATCATCAATACTCAATTATATGGTACATAACCAGAATTTACAACAAAGGACATATTAATAAAAACAAGTCTTTGAAGAAAAACTTCCTCAAGCAATAAGTAAATGGGTCAATGACACTCATTTGTCCTATATTTGTTCAAAAATACTTAATGCAGTTCATACATATACTTACTTGACTTGTATGATGAGCATTTATTTTCAATTAATTAAAATTATTAAATTATTAAAATGATTCTGAATATCAGTTGACATTTTTATGACAAGGTAAGGTTAGTTTGGGTTGTACAATGTCATATGGTGTCACTCATATTTCTGATAGATAGATAGATAGATAGATAGATAGATAGATAGATAGATAGATAGATAGCTAGATAGATCGATAGATAGATAGATAGATAGATAGAGAGATAGTATACATATTTAATATGATGTGTTAGGATGGACAAGAACTGTCGATGATCTGTCAGGTCCCAGTCTGTCACCTAATCTGAACTTACATTTCCTATCAATGACGCTTACTGCTCACCTGCTCATTGTCACCCAATCCTCCAGTCACATCACAAGCTGTCTCCATTTACACCTCTGCACTGGTAAAAGGTCACCAAACACACACACACACACACAGATTGTCTAGTCTCATCTAAGACCTACCAGATATTCTTCTTGGATTGTTACTCACCTGAAGTCTACTTACCTGTTGTTCGTTTCCACACCCAAGTCTCCTATCTCCACTGTCCAGTTCCTTGTCTCCAGTCTCCAGCTCTGTGTCTCCATCTCCAAGTGTCGTGTGTTCATCCTACAAGAAAAGAAAGGAAAGTGTTTACCTCTTCATCAAGGCCTGTAAACGTGTATGTGGCTTCTCATCTGTCTGATCATCATCATTGCGGCATTCTATGCTTACATCGATCACCATCGCTATTCCATGCTTTGTGTTAAAGGCCTACTTGGAAACTTTACATACCATCTCTATGGTCCGTGTACCTTGACAGAAAGAACAGACACAACAGCAATATGAGCTCGTTTTTGAGCAAGCCACACTATATTCTCTCCCATGTTAAACCAAGATGGCCTACGCCCTTTCCAGCACCCGATCAACGTCATGTTGAGGAGTTTCCTCAGCTCCGCCCACCGGTACCTTGGCATGATGGGACATGAAAGTCTGTCTTTGGAGGGTGGGTGAGCAGCTCCTGCTCCAAGCCAGTAGTTCACTCACGTTCCCGGAACCAGTATATCGATTCACGCTTGCTATTGTTAGATGGTTCATATCAGTTGGTGAGGTAGATGAAATGCCAGGGTAACTCAGTTTGCTGCCGTCCCCCCCAACCAAAAGTGATGCAAACCGAGGCTTTATGAAACGTTTGAGGGTTTCATCAAATTGTGCGAAATCACTTGGTTCATACTCAACGATTTTTTAACACAATGCACACTTAGCGACAATCTGGTGGTTAGACCGGTTTCTCCAGCCTATCTAACGAAAACAACGCGGGAGCAGAGGATGGTTTCGGTAAAAGTTTTTTAATCATGTGCCAACATGTTGTCATGGTATTCATTTAGTCGTCTGTCATACACCGCGGATTCACATACTCTTGATTCACATAACTTTCTAAAATATCAAGTGGATGATTCAATTGACATGAGTCTCAGTAGCAGAACATTTTGGTGACGCTGTTCGGGGTCTCGAGACCCCAGCTAAACTGATAAAATGCAATCGAGGGTGGACGTGCCTCAGGTTCTGTTGTGTGAGGTCTCTAAACTATTTCTGAATCCAATAAATGTGTACACACACACAACACACAAACCAAGCATATGTGTCGGGCATAGTAACATGGCCATCTAAGACCTACCAGATATTCTTCTTGGATTGTTACTCACCTGAAGTCTACTTACCTGTTGTTCGTTTCCACACCCAAGTCTCCTATCTCCAGGGTCCAGTTCCTTGTCTCCAGCTCTGTCTCCCCATCTCAAAGTGTCGTGTGTTCATCCTACAAGAAAAGAAAGGAAAGTGTTTACCTCTTCATCAAGGTGTGTGTGTGTGGCTTCTCACTTGTCTGATCATCCTCCTGCTGCATCTTCTATGCTTACCTGATCACCCATCGCCTATTCCATGCTGTTGTGGTAAAGCCTGCTTGAACTCTACCTACCATCTCTCAGGTCTGTGTACCCCTGAGAGTATCTAAGTTATAAGGAAATTATTACTTTTTACTTGATAGTTACCAAATATATATGTATATTTATATAACCATGAAAGAAGCAATTGTAGTGAAAATGGATTAAAAGTTTTCCCCTCCCCCACAAAATCACGAAAAACTGCTTTTTTTTTTTGTATACTCTACATCATTGACCCAAATATTGTCTGGCCTTGAATTATGTTATCTAATGTACATTATTTTCCACAAGAGTGACTTGGGATTGTGTAAACATGTGTTTGTGATTTGGGAAAGCCCAGATTCAGGCAGGTGTTGAGGTGTGCTGGTTCATGATTGGTTGCTTCTCTCTGGGGTCCTGTAGAAATATTTGTCCCAGGTGGAGGGGGTCATACACGCGCATTTGCATACAGATGTTTCGCAAAGACATGGTGCCTTACACACTCATCTGTGTGTGTGTGTGTGTGTGTGCGGCATGTTTATCTGTGATATCAGAGAGTGAGCCACAATGATATTACTGCTGTCTCACCATCCGCCATCACTAAGCAATCTATATCAATCTATGATAAACAGGAAATAGTCAGGAAAGGTCCAGACAAGACTGAAAAATTAAATGGAGAGCATAACAAGAGAAGCACAATCCTTTCCCAGGAGGAACTCCTCTGTTTGTCAGGGTCACTCCCAATCAAGAGGAAATGGGCAGAGGTCATTGCCGTGGAGAGTACTTTAGTCGTCCCATAAATAAAGTGAAGTGCAGTTTGTCACTGATCTGCAGCACAGAACAACATGATGGGACGGTAATACACTTCCCCCTAGACTTACGAAGTGACATGCTCATTGATGCTGGGATGACAATTAAAGGGATAGTTCATCCAAAATGAAAATTCTGTCATCACCGTACCTGCTTGATGTGCAATAACTATGGGTTGTTCTGTGTGTTCACACACAGCCACATTTGAGCTTCTGCATAAGCCAATGAAGCACAGTCAAGATTCTGACTGTATTTCATATGCTCTATATTTGCAATGATCAGTGTTCATACTGTATGTGAATAAAATTCTACTCTGCTCAATGAAAATAATGGCTCCAAAAGGGGGGTTTGACAGTGACGCCATAGAAAAAAAAAAGTTAAGGTTCCCCAAAGAACCTTTCAGTAAACGTCTTAAAACATTTTTATAGAAAGAATTTTTTTCTTATTGTGAAAACATTTTAATAATCTAAAGAACCTTTTTGCCCAGTGGAAAAGTTCTATTAATGTTAAATATTCTTCAAGGAATAATCAGTGCCGTTGTGTCTTTTCAGAAGACTTAGATTAAACCACTCAATTTCTATTTTACAATATCTTTGAACTTGGTGGAATGGAATTTTAATGGAGAGGCAGAAATCTCTCAGATTTAATTATAATGTCTTCATTTGTGTTTTTTAAAAATGAACCGAAGTCTAAAACGGTGTAACGGTTAGTAATGATGACAGAATTAATTTTTGGGTGTCATACTTTATACATAATAGTCCCTTTCAGCCTCGGTCACTCGCGACGAAAAGTTCGGATGCGCTGCAGGTAGGATGCACTACCCACATTTTGTGTTGCAGATGAGTCGTTCTCCTGTGCGCCTCCGCCGCTAAAAGAGCTTATTCCCCTAAAAAGAGCAATTTTCGGGGTGGTCTTTTAAAGACGCCGTGGCATGGCAAACTGACGTTACGTCTTTGTAAAGACGAGGGGGTCGTGCTATAGACAAGTATCACCGGGTGTTTTTGGATGCGGTCGTTACCTGGCGCTGGGTGATGGTCACGATCGTTGCCTCTCTTGCCTGGGCATGAAGCATGCTGAGGTGGTTTTCGTGGATGACTCATGCTCCCATTTCGGGGGTATGACCATCTCTGAGTTGCGGACCGGACTCCGTTACCTGTAAGGGGGCGGAGTGCCCGTGCCACTGTCTAGATCTGGGGTTCCCTCTGGTGGCGTCCTTTTTCTGGCGGTGGGCGGTCTGGTCTTACGGTCACTGTGAGGAATTCCCCTCCGGGGATGCCGAACCCGCCGGCACTGCGAAACCAGTGGAGCTTTCAGTAGAGCAGGCTGGACCCTCCCAGGGGGTTCCACCTATTTCTTCGAGGCTCCCCCCGACGATCAGATGTCAGTTGCAGCATCGGAGGGTGAGCCAGAGCTTTTGGGAGAGGAAGATTCGGCTGCGCTGCTCTCCTCCGGGACCTTAGCAATGCCTGGATCGGATCCAGAAAGAATGGCTATGCTTTCCCGGGCCACCGAGAGAGTCGGGCTCGAGTGATAGACTTTCAAATGTCCCAGGCCTAAAGGTTGCACATGTCTCGGCAGAGCATGGGAGCATAGCATGTGAGCGGAGCGGAGTTGTAATATTTCCTTAAGAGCGCAGAGCGGCTTTCTGAAGATTCCGCTCCGCTCGCTCAAAACGCTCTGTGCCGCTTGCTCAACCCAGAATGCCGTTTGGTGATGTGCTTGTTCGAGATCGAGCTTGTAGAGTCGAGAATAGTAGAGAGGTCTGGAGTTTCAGATATTGTTTCAACGCAGTAGTTTGCAGCTTATATTTTTCATAATGGCAGGTAAAAAAATCTAAGTTAAGAATGATCAGGGAGAAGAAACTGAGAGGGAGTGCGGGGAGAGTTAGTAAAGATTCATATTGGAATCTGAAGCGGCACATTGCCAGAAAGCATGAGGATGTGCTACGCAAACATGGTGCTGCTAAAGGTGAGCTAGTTACATACCATAATAAGTGAATAAACAGGTAGGCTAAGGTTATTTTCGGTTGTACGGAGCCCCGATCATGAAATGCAGACAATTAATCACGGCCAACGAATTTAGAATAGGCAAGTTCTCTTTTATGCTAGGACTACATTAAGGCCACGAATTAAGTATTTGTTCTCTTTTTTAGGCTTAGCTGCCACGAATTCATTAGTTCGTTAATTCGTTCGTTCCCTAGTTTTAGTAGGCCTAAATCGTGGAACGAATTATTATATTTCGTAATTACTTATTAAAATCATTATTACTTAAAATTAATAAATAATAATAAATTCATTTAAAAAATAATAATACCTGCTGACGTCGTAGAAACTAATTGTTAATTTGAATTATATTCGGAGCTCCGTAGTTATTAACTAATCTCAGTTAAACTGTAGACCTAAGCTAACACAAAGCTGTATATAGGCCTAAATACAGAACCACAGAGTACAGAAGATATTAGCCTACATCACTTAGGCTTTGGAAACCAGTGTGGATCCTCCGCACAACTCAGCATCCAGTGGTTCATTAACAAATATGCAGAGTCTGTTAAAGAAGCTGCAACCGTTGTGAAGATTATATCTGGAATTTGTAATATCTGGTAGCATTGTACCTAAAAACTAAAATATCTAAATAAATATACAAATATTAGTGTATGTATGGAGTCCCCATGAAAACATTTTCCGTAAAGAGCGATTTATAAAGTTTTATTAGCATTTGTCAACCTAAAAAAAAAAAAAAAAATCCTTGTTGATGTAAGTCAGAAAAGCTTTTTCATATTATTAAATGTATAAAAAGTTTGAATTTTAAAAAGTAAATGTCTGAGTATATATTAAGTAAATAATATTACCGTATGGACTCGAGGACGGTCTGTCTGTGTTCGGCTGCCTTCAGTCGGATCTGTTCACGGATGATGTCAGCGTTCTCTCGCTCCACGCGCGCTCGAGCTTTAGACTCCGCCTCCACACGCAGCATCTCGTTCTTGTGCCGCAGCTCCATCTCGTGCTCAACGGTCGCTATGGAAACACACACGCAATCACGTTCAGATGACGAAGAACACAAGCGGCGATTTCTTCAGAATGACATCAGTTGGCCTGACCTCTCCTCATGGCTTCCTGTTTCTGCACGGACTCTTCTTGTTTGCGCAGGTTCTCCTCGTTCAGGAGTTGCTGTGGAAGAACAGAGGCGTTAGACTGACGCATGTCAATCATGAGTCAGAGAATCTGCAGAAACGCACCTGCTGCCGGAGCTGCTCGTCGTACCGCTGCCGCGCCAGTTTGTCCTGATACTGCGCCCTCTGTGGACGAAATAATCTTCACCATCATCACAATCATCACATCACATCATTATCATCACCATCATCATCACAATCATCACCACATCACATCACCACATCACATCACCACACCTCAACACATCACAACACATCACATCAGAACATAACAATCAGAAACAGCATTATCGGTCGCCAGCATCATAACATCACATCAGTAATCATACATCACATCATAACATCAACCTTCATCGGCCACTAACATCACATCACCAATACAAATCATTATGTCACCCAGCACCCCACTCACCATCATAACATCACATCACCATCACAACATCACCATCACAACATCATCACCATCACATCATCATCACATCATCATCACCATCACAACATCATCACCATCACATCATCATCACCATCACATCACCATCATAACATCATCATCACCACATCACCATCACGTGCTCACCGCCTGGTGCTGCTTGGTCTCCTCGTTCAGAGTCCTCCTGCGCTCCTCTGCCTGGATGCGGATCTGATCGCCCTTCAGCTGCTCCACCGCCGCCTCGTACTCCTGAAACACACGCAGCACAGGGGAAAAGTGTTGCTTTTCTGCATAAAGTTAAACCAGGAAAAAATAATAAACAATAGGCATCTGTTGTGTCCGTGGCAGTTTTTATTAATTTATGAAGGTGCTGCAAATTAAATCATTATGTAGGCTATTCTATCATAATTCTACAATGCTATTTTGGACATTCAACATTAGCATTAAGGGTTTCTACTTCTTTTTTTGGACATCCGTGTCTGCGGGATATAACAATAAAACAGGCCATCACAACTTTATCTCACAATCAGACTTTTTTCTGCTCGCTATCCTGACTTCGTGAGATAGAAAGTCTCCTAACAGCGAGATACAAACTCAGTCCCACTTTACATCTCGCTATTCTGACTTTTCCTTGCAATCGAAAGAAAAAAGTCTGACTTGTGAAATAAAGTCACAATTACCTCTTTTATTTTTTACTCCATGGCAGAAAAAAACAGAATGGCGAAATAAATTCGTAACTGCAAGATATGTTTACCCAAAAATAAATAAGAACAATATTGTAACATGTAAACATGAATGTATTTTGTGGCATGGTGAAAACACTTTTATCAGCAAACCTACCCAAGAATAAAGCCTTCATCTGCATCTGACCCTCTAACTCTAGCACACTCTATTCTAATTCTATTCTTAAAAAGAGAGAGAGCCTCTGACTCTAGCAATCTTTTCTTTTCATTGCTAATAAAACTGTCCCTCAATAATAAAAGGCCTGGCTCCTTCACAGCTCTCACACTGATGCTTCTGTTCTCCTCTGCATGACTGACTACATGTAAATACATATGAAAGTATTTGATTCATCCTCATGGAGTCCTGGAAACAATTATTATTATTAATGATCAAAAAAATGTCAGATGTTCTTTATATATATATATCTCCCAATTCAGAACAGTTTTCTGTAAACAGTGTGTAGTGCGGTGACCCGGATGTGCTGCACCTTGACGCGGCTGCGGTGCTCCAGCTGCACGCTCTGCTCCTGCATGCGCGCCAGATCCAGCGCCTCTTTGGCGTGACCTGCGGTCACAGGGGTCAAGCATCATCAGACAGCACTGACCTTTGACCTAATGCCCTTCATACGCTCGCGACACAATGAATGAAGCGTCACGACGCGTTACTCACGCGATCGGTCCAGCTCTTTGGCCGCCTGCGCCGCGCGCTCCAGCCCGGTCGGGTCGAAGTTGCTCCATTTGTCCTTGGGTTTGTCACCCGAACCGGAGCCGGAGCCGGAGCCGGAGCCAGCGGGCGGAACCGGAGCGTCCGGCGGAGCGCCGCTCTGACCTTTATTGAGCCCGAAGAGCCACGACATGAAGAGCCGGCCGCACACGCTTCCACTGCACGAGTGTCACGCTGCGCTGCGCTGATTGGCTGACGTGCTGGGGGAGGCCACGCCCCTCGACGCGTCAGCGCGGCTCTTGCGTCAGATTGTAGCGTCACGTGCGGAAGTTTCCAAGGCAACGTTTCTCATTTTTATTCTGACGTGCTAAACTAAATAATAAAAAAAATCTAATCAAAATTACAAAAACACAAAACAAAATCATCGAAACTTTAAGTGAACTAAAAATGAAAATATGAATAAAAGCTATAATTGTATGTAAATGATTTGATAAATTGCGTTATGTTGCAACATTACCAGGAAGTTAATGCACAGTCTGTATTAATATAATTATGAATGTTTATTCATCTGACACTTCATATTAGAAACCGAAAGGTACCGTATAACATATAATAAAATACATTAAAAGTAATAAAACTCCTTGAACATATTTAAAACAACAAAAAATGACACACAATTAACTATAATTAAAATGAAAGCAGAAAATATACAAATAAAATAAAACACTATAACAGTGTTCCACTGATACTGGTTAATAATACAGAGAGATAATGCAACTTTTACTAGGAATTATTTAATTGATTCAATATTTTACAGATTTTTTAATAACCTTACATCATCTGCACGAGCTGTCAAATATAATAATGCATTAGAATAAATGAAAACAGCTCATATATTCATGTTTAATTGTATTGCATTTATACGCTTTTATTAATCGCTACATAACGTTAGATAATAGCCAAATATTTACATTTATATGGAGATATTTAATCATGTTCCACAATAATTGAATGCAATCTTATATCACTGTAAGTGTTCAGCTCTGTACGTGTGAAGTGTGATTTGACAACACATGATCATGATTATAAACAACACAGCAGCCATTAAACAGCTAAATGCTTTAATGATATTCATAAACAGATACTGTTTCTTATGACTGCTGAAGTCACAAAAGACCGTTCTGAGTTATTGTTAATAAATGCAACAAGTATAGACATCTTATGTTCTTACTAAGTGCACTTGCGGGATACATTAACTTTTTACTTTGTTATTGTTCATGTCAATTTCAATTTTTTCGATTAATGCCAGAGGTATAAGAAACCAACTGAAAAGGAAATCTTTATTTTTGTATTGTCAAAGCAAAGGTGCAGACTTTTATTTTATTCAAGAATCTCATGCTTGTGAAGCAGATGTACATTTTTGGAGACGTCAGTGGAGGAATGATGTTTGGTTCTCATTTGGTACCAGCCGATCTGCGGGAGTAGTTACAAACCCGGTTCCAAAAAAAGTTGGGACGCTGTACAAATTGTGAATAAAATCAGAATGCAATGATGTGGAAGGTTCAAATTTCATTCAGAATACAACATAGATGACATATCAAATGTATAAACTGAGAAAATGTATCATTTTAAGGGAAAAAAAAAGTTGATTTTAAATTTCATGGCATCAAAACATCTCAAAAAAGTTTGGACAAGGCCATGTTTACCACTGTGTGGCATCCCCTCTTCTTTTTATAACA
Source organism: Sinocyclocheilus anophthalmus (assembly GCA_018155175.1). Classification (NCBI taxonomy): domain Eukaryota; kingdom Metazoa; phylum Chordata; class Actinopteri; order Cypriniformes; family Cyprinidae; genus Sinocyclocheilus; species Sinocyclocheilus anophthalmus. The sequence goes on along the minus strand of JADLZN010002270.1, from coordinate 74,487 downwards.
GTCTGCAAACGTCTGGGGACTGAGGAGACAAGTTGCTCAAGTTTAGGAATAGGAATGTTGTCCCATTCTTGTCTAATACAGGCTTCTAGTTGCTCAACTGTCTTAGGTCTTCTTTGTCGCATCTTCCTCTTTATAATGCGCCAAATGTTTTCTATGGGTGAAAAATCTGGACTGCAGGCTGGCCATTTCAATACCCAGATCCTTCTTCTACGCAGCCATAATGTTGTAATTGATGCAGTATGTGGTATGGCATTGTCATGTTGGAAAATGCAAGGTCTTCCCTGAAAGAGACGACGTCTGGATGGGAGCATATGTTGTTCTAGAACTTGGATATAACTTTCAGCATTGATGGTGCCTTTCCGGATGTGTAAGCTGCCCATGCCACACGCACTCATGCAACCCCATACCATCAGAGATGCAGGCTTCTGGATTGAGCGCTGATAACAACTTGGGTTGTTTTTGTCCTCTTTAGTCCGGATGACATGTCGTCCCAGTTTTCCAAAAAGAACTTCTAATTTTGATTCGTCTGACCACAAAACAGTTTTCTATTTTGCCACAGTCCATTTTAAATGAGCCCTGGCCCAGAGAAAACGCCTGCGCTTCTGGATAATGTTTAGATATGGCTTCTTTTTTGACCTATAGAGTTTAAGCCGGCAACAGCGAATGGCACGGTGTATTGTGTTCACCGACAATGTTTTCTGAAAGTATTCCTGAGCCCATGTTGTGATTTCCATTACAGTAGCATTCCTGTATGTGATGCATTGCCGTCTAAGGGCCCGAAGATCACGGGAATCCAGTATGGTTTTCCGGCCTTGACCCTAACGCACAGAGATTGTTCCAGATTCTCAGAATCTTTGGATGATATTATGCACTGAAGATGATGATAACTTCAAACTCTTTGAAAATTTTCTCTGAAAAACTCCTTTCTGATATTGCTCCACTATTTTTCGCCGCAGCATTGGGGGAATGGGTGATCCTCTGCCCATCTTGACTTCTGAGAGACACTGCCACTCTGAGAGGCTATTAGGCCAATTGACCTAATAAGTTGCAAATAAGTTGCAAATTGGTCCTCCAGCAGTTCCTTATATGTACATTTAACTTTTCCGGACTCTTATTGCTACCTGTCCCAACTTTTTGGAATGTGTAGCTCTCATGAAATCCAAAATGAGCCAATATTGGCATGACATTTCAAAATGTCTCAATTTCAACATTTGATATGTTATCTATATTCTACTGTGAATAAAATATAAGTTTATGAGATTTGTAAATTATTCCATTCCTTTTTTACTCACAATTTGTACAGTGTCCCAACTTTTTTGGAATTGGGTTTGTACATTAAAAGGAAAATTTAAAGGACACATTCACAGTAAGCAAACAGATACTGAAGGAAGATGGATAATTCTGCATATTAGTATTGATCTCTCCCAATTTATTATAGTAAATATTTATGCCACAAATAATAAGCAGAAGAATAATCATTTGTTTTTAACAATTGAAAGTAAAATTAACCAACTGACTTCCAAATTTCCTTGTGCAATGATTATTTAGGGTGGGGACTTTAATACTGTTTTGGATGAAGAAATTGACAGATGGCCCCCTAAAAACAATGTAAAAACAAGTATATTAAAAGACATATGTGCAAGAATGGATCTTTTAGATATCTGGAGATACACTTACCCACATCAAAGAATGTATACCTGGAGTAATAATGATCTGACTAAACACTCTCCTATTGATTTTTGGCTAATTTCTGCAAATAGTGCCGATGATACTGAATTAGTGAAAATTGAAACTTCAGTATTAACAGATCATAAGGCTATAATGATAATGAAAATTAGTCTAGAAGAGATTAAAAATTGTATTGTGGGCTTGAAGGATAATAAGTCTCCAGGAAACAATAGTGAATTTTATAAGATGTTCAATGTCCAGTTATCTCCGTTTTTACTAGCCATGTTTAAAGAATCAGTCGCATGCGAGGAATTACTTGCTTCAAAAAGCTGTTAGAACTATTTACAATGATGTAATAGTTCAGTCAAATTATCAGTGGGTATGATTATTGAGATTAGATTTGAGATTAGTCGAGGTATACAGCAGGGTAGCCCTTTGTCTGCATTTTTGTTTTTATTAGTTACACAAATTATGGCCCTATATATAAAAAAAGCAGAGTTTGAAGGTATAAGAGTATTTAAATGATCTCATTGGCTGACGATACTACTATTTTGCTTAAAAATAATATTAAAAGCGGTTAATTGTATTAAAGACTTTTCCTCAGTATCAGGTCTTAAAATGAATAGAAATAAATCAATACTGTTTCCACTTAAAACATGTAATTTAACAGAATTGCATGGTATTCCTATTAAACATACTGTTACCTATTTAGGTGTTATCATACATAAAGATGAGAATGAACGCAGTGTGCTCAATTTCAAGCCTATAATGCACAAAACTAAAACAAGATTTAATATCTGGCTTCAAAGAGATGTATCCCTGAATGGTAGGGTTTTACTATCAAAAGCAGAGGCGATATCAAGATCTGTCTGTGTGCCGTTAGCTTTAGATATGCCATCTAATGTGTACAAAGAATTAGACAAAATGTTATTTAATTCTGTATGGAGGAGTAGACATCACTATTTGAGAAAGCCAAAGGGTAAAGGTGGTTTATCTGTGCTTAGTTTGGAAACTTTAAACAATACATTCAAGGTTAATATTAACTTCATGAAAGAAAAGGACAGCGTGTGGTATACATTTCCAAAACACTTGTTTGACATGAGATGTGATTTTAAAATTGACGAACTACCTGTGAAATTAGCTATATTTCACAAACAAGCTTTATTGGCCTGGATGCTGGTGTTTAAGCACAATTTGTCCCTTGGGCTGTTGGAGGAGAGAGGGCCGGTGTTACCAGATTTTTGGTTTCAGTGGGCGGGGCATACATGAATATTCATGAGTTTCCCGGACATGCGCGCTTGTGTTCTTTAAATAAAGGCCTCTAACACTAGCTTTCACTATTATTTTTCTATTCTATCTACTGTATTCTTTTGTTGTGTTATGTGTGTGTGTGTGAATGTGTTGATATTATGTAGACAGTGACATTTTCTTTTTAAAAATATGAATTCAATAGTGTTTCACACTCAAAATCCAGGAAAATGTTAGTCATGGAGGATGCGATTAATAAAGTAAAGTTTTCCTGAATTTTGATCACGCATGACCACGACACTGATTTGACGAATCTGTTTTAATTAAGCTCATAACATTATTTATTGCAGTTGTGATTATTATTTGCGGTGTAAATTATTTAATCTGATTGGTAGCAGCTCTATAGTGTGTATTGTATTTATTGATAAATTGTAATAATTTGACATGTGAGATGATGCATACATCTAAAAAGGTTAAAAATAGGCCTTTGTAAAGGTTAATATGCAGATTTAAGTATGTAAAAGCTGATAGAACACTGATGAGAATATTGCTTCAGAATAAATTGTTTACTGCACCAGAAATCTCAGCGATGCAGTTATTTTGCATGGGTATTTTGTATGGAATATTGTCTGCTGACACGAAAAGTTCACTGTATATCATAGCAATAAATACCATTTATTACAGCATTGATATTTTGTTTTCTTTTTAATTTATACACATATGTAAGTAATAAAATGTGTATTTACATTACAAGTTTAGGCCTTAAATTTCATATAAGGTGTTATTAAAAATGTCTTAAATTTAACTTGTTCAAGTCTGCAGAAACCCTGGTGTGTGTGTGTGTGTGTGTGATGTTATGTGGTTTATGAGGACCCACATTGTATTAATAACATGGGTATGGACGGGTATGATGACAAGGAGAAGGTTAGTGACTTTTCAGGACATTACCCCATGTCCCCACTTTTCTAAACGCTTATAAATCACACAGAATGGAGTGTATTGAAAAATCTGAAATAGCACAAAGTTTCCTTCCTGTAAGGGGTAGGTTTAGGGGTCGGGTTGGTGTAGGGCAATAGAATATACGGTACAGTATAAAAACCATTACGCCTAGGAGAGGCCCCGTAAACCATAAAACAAACCTGTGTGTGTGAGAGTGACGTGTGTAACGTGTGTGTGTGGGAGGGGTGTGTGTGTGAGTGGTGTGTGTGTGTGAGACGTGCACCTGTGTGTGTGTGTGTGTGTGTGGGAGAGTTAGGTACGTGGTGAGTGGACATGCGTGGGGTTGTGTGTGAGTGTGTGTCTCGTTCAGGACGGTAGGTACGATGTGATCCTGTGGCCTGCTGCAGCAACAGCTGTCGAGTTAGGTGTGACGGAGGAGGAGAAAGTTCCTCCCCCATTTTTTTTTTCTTATTTTTTTTTGTTTTTGGGTCCCCTCCCCCCTCTTTATTATCACGCCTTTTTCTTGGGTACAGCACCGTTCCTGTTCCTCCCGGACTCAGGCAGTGGCTTTGGCGCCCCCCTTTTCCCCCTTTTTTTTTCCTCCCGTTTTTTCTTCTTCTTTTTTTTTTTCTTCTCTTTTTTTTTTTTTTTTTTTCTTTTTACCTTTTTTTTTTTTTTTTTTTTTTTTTTTTTCTTTTCTTTCTTTTTTTTTTTTTCTTTTTTTTCCCTTGTCTTGTTTCCCCCCCCATTTTTTTTTTTTTTTTTTTTGTCCACCCCATGCCCCACAGGCGGAAATAGGTGTGGCCAGAACGGAAGTATCCCCCCCCTTTTTTTTGTCCCCCCCTTTTTTTTTTCGTGCTCCATTTTTTTCATTTTTTTTCTTTTTTTTTCTCCTCCCCCCCCTTTACATTTTTGTCCCTCATCCGCTATTCGATCAGACACCCCCCCCCCCCCCCCCCCCCCCCCTCCCCCCCCCCCCCTTTTTCCCTTTCTTCTTTTTTGTAAATTTTGGTTCTATCATAGAGGTTTGTCTCTTCATCACGGTTTGTTAGAAATATATGTTCAGAAATGCATCAGTAGTGTTTCCCCATTAGCTTAAACTGGTAATGCTCTGCAGTGGATGGGTGCCGTCGGAATGAGAGTCCAAACATCTGATAAAAACTAATCACAATAATCCACCAGCACTCCAGTAGTCAATTGTTCAGTTTAACCATCTGGAGCCCCGAAGGACAAAAGCTGAGAAACAAATCCACAATTAAGATGTTTTTAACTAAAATACATAGTCTATAATCCATAACTCTTCCTCCAGTGAAAAAAGTGTTCTGGTGTGAATCAGGAAAGAAATCTGCACAGATCAAGCAGCGTTTTAACAGCTCTAAACACATATGTGGCTGGATTTTGATGTGAGAGACAAAATGAGATGGACTTTTTCACTGGAGGAAGAGTTATTATGGATTATAGACTCAATGGTATTTGAGTTAAACTAAAAAAGTCTGTTAGATTTTTGCTCTCCTTGTGGTGTTGTGTGTGATTTTGTGATCTGGCGCGTTGGTGTGTTCCGTGTGTGTGTGTTAGAGTGTTGTGTGTGTGTGTGGAAGTTTGGGGGGTGCTTCCTGTGTGTGTGTTTGTGATTCCTTGTCTGCTGTCTGTGTGTGTTAGAGTGTGTATGTGTGTGATTCAGAGACGTCTGAAGAGTAAGATCTTTGTCTGGTATCTGCAGATCTTATGTATATTAAATAAATACATGCTTGTGGTTCTGTGTCTTTACTGATTTCATTTCTACAAAAGCAGTGGAGTGTTTGATGTGTTTGCTCAGATGTGCAGTCACGTCTCCTGCTTCTGCTTCAGACTCTTCCTCATGCTAGAATAATAAGAGTTATTATAAACTCTGAATGGAACTTGGGTTATTGGTCATTTTCAAACGTGACACAAATGAAAACATGAATATTTGAGCTGCTTCTCAGTCTAATATCCAGCTTTATTAGTGTGTGTTATTTAGAAACACTAGAAAGAGGACAATGCTTCTGCTTTAATATTTACGGTCAGCTGCTACATAAGAAGTATTTCTTTTATTTGCAGTGGCGGGCGTTTTTAATTCGTTGTTTTTTCCCCTTACTGTACGTACTCATTTTTCTGCACTGTTATTTGGAAAATTTTACTTCACTGCATTCCAAAGCATTATATCGTACGGTTTAATCCACTATATTGAACAAAAACAGAATCGAAGAAACTGAAGTGAAAGCGGTTCGGAGTCACGTGATGAGCAATATGGGGAATGGGCTTTATGAGCGTTTTAAATGGCATGTTTAGTGTCATAAAGATAAATTGGAGTTATATTCACGGTTCTGGAAGAGGTTTCACATGCTCGTGGGCGGGGCGTCGAGCGGTGGGCGGGGTTAGAGGCGGGGCGTCGAGCGGTGGGCGGAGTTAGAGGCGGGGCGAAGCGGAAACTTCAGACACGCTGAGATTTGAGCATCACTCGAGGAATAAAGCACTGAATTAAAGGTGAGCAGATTCATTCTTTGTGTTATATATTTATATACAGTGTTTTTAAGTTCAACATCTGAATGTTTTACACGAGATGCGCGTGTCTGCGTGTCGTCTGAGTCCTAGTTTAATGTAGGTGCAACTGAAGCTTGTTGTTGGAGCAGAGTGTTCAGTTCTGCACGAGTTAATGAGTGCACTTAGTCGTGTGTTACTCTCGTTAGCTCAAACACAGTCTTTAATGCATCATCTGAGAGTTTAAAGTTTGCTGTTGACATCATGGAGTCTGTTGGGGGCTTTTGCTCTTTTGGTGGAGGAACGGGGCAGCAGAATACAGCCTGGCTGGCAATGGACAAAACAGCCACACACACACACACAAACACACCACCACACACACCCAGAGAGAGAGAGAGAGAAACAGAGTCACAGAAGCAAGAGTCTTTAAAAGAGAAATGAACAAAGTATGTTAGGTTTTAATGAGACAGATGAGAGTTAATGAAGAGAGCAGAACACAGGAGTGTGTGTGTGTCGATCACCTGATGTAGCTGTCGTTCTTGTGATTGTGATGCTGAGAGAGAGAGGAGGGGTGTGTGTGTGTGTGAGAGAGAGCGTGGGTGTGTGTGTGTGTGAGTGGAGAGTTGGAGAGAGGAGGGAGTGTGTGTTTGTGTGTGTGTGTGTTTGTGAGAGAGAGGGTGTGTGTGTGTGGGTGTGGTGTGTGTGAGTGTGTCTAGTGAGAGAGAGAGAGTGTGTGGGGTGTGTGTTGTGAGTGAGAGAGAGAGGGAGTGTGAGAGTGTGTGTGTGTGTGTGGGTGTGAGTGAGGGAGAGAGAGAGAGAGAGAGTGTGTGTGAGAGAGAGAGTGTGTGAGAGAGAGGAGAGCTGTGTTGGGTGTGTGAGTGAGAGCGCGAGAGAGAGCGAAGTGTGTGTGTGTGGTGTGTGAGAGAGAGAGAGAGAGAGAGAGAGAGGTGTGTGGTGTGTGTGTGTGGTGAGAGAGAGTAGAGAGAGGAGAGAGAGAGCGAGAGAGGTGTGTGTGTGAGAGTGAGAGAGAGAGAGAGTGTGTGTGTGTGTGTGTGTGTGTGTGTGTGAGAGAGAGAGAGAGAGAGAGAGTGTGTGTGTGTGTGCGTGAGTGTGTGAGAGAGAGAGTGTGTGTGTGTGTGAGTGAGTGTGTTGGGGGAGGGTCTTGAGGGGGTTTAATGACTCCCAGATGTGAGCTGCAGCATATGCTTCAACACACACTCACACTAAGGAATGTCTGCACACACACACACACAGACAGAGCGAGAGAGACTGTATTTACACTGAGTGTGTGTGTTTCCGATAAACAGATCAGTATCGGTGTGACGATTCATGGTTTGATATTACAAGCTGAGGAACTATGACTTTAATGGGAACGCCTGCCTCTCTCTCTCTCTCTCTCCATCTGAATGTCTTTCCTCCTTCATGACGACCTCGTCTCACCGGGGGTCAGAAGTAATGAGAGCGAGAGACAGACAGACAGTTAGAGAGAGAGAGAGAGACGGAGGAGAAGAAGGAGGGAAACTAATGGTACAGAAAATGGCTTCTAGGAAAAGAGCAGAGAGACAGACAGGAATGTTTGCGGCGGCACGAGGGTCGTTTCTGAGAAAAGCAGAAGAAAGAAACCAGCACATTCTTTGAGTGCAGGAGTCTCGGGGCCACAGCGGGACAGAGAGACGGATAGAGGTTTATTAAACAGAATGAATCAGAAATATGAGCAGAACACAAACTATAAATCATTTTCTGTCTCTGGTTTGTTTCTACAGACACAATGAAACTCTGTTACCTGCTACTGCTGTCAGTGCCAGGTAAGAGACACACACTCGGCTCTCTCACACCCACACACACACCACACAAACACACACCACACACACACACTCTTCACGCTCACCCACCAACACCCACACACCACATCAACACAAAACAAAACACACTATCACAACATCACCCCACATCAAACCCCCGCCCCGACGCACTCCACTCACCCGTAACTATCTCACACACAACAAACACCCACACACACCACCCCACCCCACCCACCCAAACCACCCCCCCCATCTAACCAACACACTATCTTATCACACCACCCTCTACCTACGTATCGCACACACACACGCTATGCACCTAATACGCACTCTCTCAACACACACACAACACACACACACACTTCACACAAACACATGCCTCACACACACACTCGCACAAACCACACTCTCACACACACCACGTCGCGCACACACGCTCAATCATACTAACTCTCTCAACACACCACCACACACACACACACACACACCAAACAGTCGGGATATGCTGTATCAAATTTCATGTTGCGATGACATTGCTAATTGTTAATCATGTGTTCTCACTCCGCCTTGTTTAAATCAGCGGCTCGCACGCGTCTTTCCGCAGCGTACAGCGCGTTGGCTTTTGAAAGAGGTATGGGAAAAAAGTATTCTTTAAAATCATTCAAAAATTCGGAATATTGATAATATATAATATTCACGGTATCTAGAAGTGCCAACGATAACTACGGATATTAACCGTGATATATGCATTAACGAATACCGGCACAACCTAACAGTCTAACACACACATACACTCACTCAACATGCAAACACACTTACACTCTCTCACAAACCACACTACCTTCACAAGCACACTGCGCACAAAAAACACTCACACTATACACTCACACGCATACATCTACATTCGCAAACAACATGCTCACACCGCAATCACACGCAAAACTCTCTCACACACACTCAATCGCTCAGATACACTCACGCAGTACACACCGCGTCACACACACACACACACTCGCACGCACACTCACACTCTCCACTCCGCACGATACACCCACAACACACTCTCACGCCCACAAACACTCCCACTCATACACACACATACACTCACACGCATACACTCACATTCGCACACTCTCTCACACATGCTCACACTCGCACTCTCACACACACGGCACGCACACTCACTCGCACTTGCAATCAACACTGCACTCACATACTCACACTTGCGGCACACACCACCACACTCCACGATCCTCACATTTGCACACACGCTGGCAACTCACTCACACACACTCACACTCACGCATACAAACACACACACACTCGCACGCACACTCACTCTCCCACTCGCACGCATACACACTCACACACTCACCACTCTCACTCACTGATCTCTGATCTGTCTTGTTCTGCAGGGCTGGTTCTGGCTCAGGATCAGAACTATGAGGATTTTGATCCGTTCTACTGTATAGGGTACCTCACACCTCAGCATCGTGGTAGGCGTTCAAACCTTCTCTTCGTTCAAATCACGAGCTGCCTGTTTTTTAATCTTCGATCCAGATGTTTCTCAGCAGGTTTTACAAGCTCAGACCTCAGAACCAGGACAGTACGGTGCGACTGCTGTTTATTCTCTTACGCTCTTTTTCACTGTTGATGTTACGTAGTTTTTTATTGTTTAGTTTTAAAAGTGTAAGACTAATATAACCCTGTTTTTATTCCAGCAGTGGATTTCCAGACGGAGCCGACCGAACCTGGACCGCTGGGTATGCTTTTGACATTTTTATTCGTTTTTTAATTTCTATTTGGCTGTAATTTATTTTCATTTGTTTTAGTTTTAATTATTTCAAGACTTCAGCTAATTTTAAGTTTACAGTTTTATTCCTCTCTGTATTCTGAAGGTTTGTTCATATTTCATTCACACTGCTTTATACAGAATTTCACTCCTAAAAACACAGTGAGAATCAGTTTGTTTTGCTTGTTGACAGTGTTTTCTGATTTATGATAAAACGAGAAATCCAAAATCCCCTCTGGAGAAACCTTTAACTCTAATGTGACGACAAAATCACACCAGAACTATGAACCTGGCTTTATCCAGTGTTCTGAACATGTCACTGCATATTATAACCTAACATTTCAGAAAGAGTTTGCCTGTAAATGAGGCTGTGTTGTGTGTGTGTGTGTGTGCAGACTGTCGTGAGGAACAGTATCCCTGCACTCGTCTCTATTCTGTCCATCAGCCGTGCAAACAGTGTCTCAACAGCATCTGCTTCTACAGGTCAGAACACACACACACACACACACACGAGCGTATCATCTCACACAACTCGCGCTCGCTCCACACCACACGCGCCGCGATCGCACACACACACGCGCTCGCGCACACACACACTCTCTCGCTTCTGTCACACCACAACACACGCGCGCTCTGTCACACACGTGTGTCACACACACTCTCTCTCTAGGCACAAACGTGTACACACACGATCGCTCGCTGTCACACACGGGGACACACCCACTCGCGCGATCGCACACACACACAACAAACACACCACACACACACACGCGCCCCGCACACAACACACACACACGGCGCGCGCGCGCACACACACACATCGCGCGCGCGCGCACACAAAAAACGCGCGCGCGCACACACACACGCGCGCGCGCACACATACACACACACACACAAACACACACACACACACACGCGCGCGCAAACACACACACACGCGCGCACACAAACACACACACACACGCGCGCGCGCAAATCACACAAACGTTCGTCGAGCGCACACACACACACACAAACACACACAAACACGCGCGCGCGAGCAACAAAACACCCACACACTACACAAACACGCGCGCTCGCCACACAGAAACACACGCGCGCGCGCGCAACACCTAACACATCACACGCGACGCGTCACACAACACACAATTTAAGACGCGCGCGCGCGCACACAGCACGAAAAACGCGCGAGCGCGCACAAACACAGCCACGAGCCGAGCGCGCGCACACAAACATCTCCTACTGTCCCCACTTGCGCGCGCGGCACAAACCACACAAACACACGGCGCGCGCGTAGAAATTTGCTAATACACGCGCCGAGCCCCCCCCCGCCACACACACACACACCCGCGCGCGCGCACACACACACACACAAAAACACACACACACACACACCCCACACACACCACACACACAAAAACACGAGCGCGCGCGCGCGCTTACACACACACACACACGCGCGCCAGCGTATGCGCGCGCGCACACAGCACACTCGCGCGCGTGTCACACACACACACACACGGCGAGGCTTGTCACAACACCCCCCACACACACACTCTCGCGGGAACAAAACCCCACACACGCGCGCGAGGGCACACACAAAACACCACTGCCGCGCGCGGGAGACACCACACACACGCTCGCGCACACCAACACACAATGCGCTTTGGCACAACACACGCGCGCGCACACAAAACAACAAACATCACCTGCGCGCTGCGCGCAAACACCCACACAAAAGCGCTCTCACACAACACCAACACACCCGCGCGCGCAACACAAAACCACACCACGCGCAGCGCACACACACACATCTAGCGACGCGCACCCCACAAACCACACTCTTCTCTCGCACACACACAAAACTAGCGCTCTGACGCACACAAACACACGCCCCTCTAGATCACACAAACACACACGCTCTCTCTCACACACACAAACGCTCTCTCTCACACACACACACTCGCTCTCTCTCACACACACTCACTCCCCCCACTCTACCGCTCCACACACACACACACACTGCTATCTCTCTCACAAACACCACACCACTCTCTCTTCCAACACACCACAAAAACTCTCTCTCTCGCTCTCACACACACAAACACTATTGACCTCATTTGTCTACTTCAGCCTTAAACTTATTTATATGTTGTACTTCTTTTCTCCAATTTCATCTATTTTTTTTGTTTACCAATGACAAACATGTGTAGTTATCACTTAAGTCAATGTATATTTTAATTAAACGGCCGTCCTGCGTCTGTGTTGGGGTGTTGTTCAGTCATGCGGAGGGTTATGTGGTTACTAAGGAGATCTTGTGTGAGGACCGTCTGCGTAACGAAAGGAGATGGCTGAGAGGTGAGCGTTGGCGTTTGTCGTTTCGCCGTCGTTCCCTCCACTGAAACCAGAGTATATAAAGTGTTCTCGTGTCTATTCCCCATGCAGCGGTCCTGTTGTCGCTTGATCTCTATTTTTGTTACCCCGTTGGCGTTGTGCCCCCCCTGTCTAGTTTGCGCTTCAGCGCGCCCAGTGCTGGTGGCGCTGGAACGTGCATTTCAGTATGCAGCGAAGAGAGGGGATCCGGGAAACCCCCACACATCATCCACAACACATCTTGCTCTCGCTCCCTCCTCCGCCGGCAACACAATAAAGCACGCGCGCGCACACACAGACTACACGAGGCGCCACCACAGACACAGGCCTTTGAGCGGCCCAATCCACACACACCCACCCACACGCGACCTGCCCGGCCATTTTCAAACACAACAACACTCGGCGCGCTACACACAAACACACACTCACCCCCACGCGCGCATCACACACACAAACTGCGCGAACACACACACACACACACACGCGAACACACACACACACACGCGCAAACATCACACGCGCAAACACACTCGCGCGCGACTCACCACAAACACACAGCGCGCACACACAAACACACATATTACTACACCCGCCTGATGTGCACCACCCACACACACCCCACCACCACACCCCACTCTTTTTTTTGTCCTTTCAAACACACACTTCCTGTCTTTTATTTGTTTTAACCCCACTACACAAACCACCACACTACCCTTTACCCCCCTTCTTTTTTCCCCTCCCATTCACACACTATCACAGTTGTTCATTTTCACTTCGCACCCCCACACCACTACACACACTCTTAACAACACACAAACAACCATCTCTCCAACACACCAACACACTCTCTCACACACACACAACACAACACACTCTCTCACACACCCCACACACTCTGCGAAAAAACACAATCACACGCTCTGCCCACACAAACACACACACAACAACACGTCTCTCAAAAAACACACTCGCTCGCTCACACACGCACGCCTCTCTCTAACACTACACTCACTCTCTCTCTCAACAACACAGACACACCTCTCACACACACAATAACTAGCTCGCTCTCCCACACAACGCTCTCGCACCACTCATACACACACTCGCTCTCTCTCACACACACACACCCACACGCACTCTCACACACACACTACTACGCCTCGAATCGCACACACACACACTCACTAGCTCTCACACACACACAACACTCTCTCTCACACTCACACACACACTCTTCACACACACAGACAACACTTCTCTACACACACAACAACACACCAACTACTTCCTCACCACACACACATCACACCACTCTTAACACACACCCCCACCACGTGACACCCAACTCACCACACCGACACACCTCACACACCACACACTCTCACACACACACACACACACAACCCACTCTCCACACACAACCCACTCTCTACACAAACACACGTTCTTACACACACACACACCACTCTTCCACAAAACACATCTTCCACTACCACACCTCTCTCAACACAAACACTTCTACACACACACACCCTCCTCACCACACAACACCCACACTTCTCCCACACCACACACCCCACTCTTCACCCACCACCCACACACCCTCTCCGCCCACCCCCCCCAACCCCTCTCCACCAACCCCCCTCTCTCACACCCACACACACTCCTCCACCCCAACACACCTCTCTCCCACCCCCCCCTCTCTCACACACCCGACACCTCTCCCCCACACTCACACATCTTCACCACACCAGACACACTTCCACCCACACACAACACCTCTCTCAACACCCTTCTCCACACACACACTCTCTCACACACACATCTCTCCCCCCACCAAACACCCCCACTCTCGATCACACACACCACCCACTCTCTACACACACCTCTACACTCACTCTTCCCCACCAGACACCCTCTTCCACCCGCCCAATTCTCTCCTCACTTATCCACCAACAGACCCCCCTTTCCTCCAACAACAGCCCCACTTTCTCCACACCCCTCCCCTTTTCTCTCAACACTCCTCTCATCTTCTAACACCACCTCCCTCCCTTTCCCCTCTTGTTTCACCCACGTTCCCCCACCTGGATTCACACAGAGAATCTCTCCCTTTCAACTTACCCACAGCACACTATCTCACCCACAATAAAGACACACTCTCCCCACCCAGCCACCCTTTCCCACATCAACTACTCTCAACACACTCACATCTCCTCACAAACCCCACCACCCTCACCCCCTCTACCCACCCCAACCCACACCCAAACACTAAAACCACTTTTTAACGAATACCAACCAACCCCCCCAACACTCATCTCCACCCAAACCCCCCACCCCACCCCACGACACCCCGCTCACACAAACAACCCCCACACCCCACCCACACCCCCACACCACCACACCTCGCCACCCCAGAACTTCTTCACCCACACAACAACCTTCTCAACACACAGACACTCACTCTCTCTCTCTCACACACACACAGACACACACTCTCACACACACACAGACACACACTCTCACACACTACAACTTTAGGATAAAAACATCTACGCAAGTGTGCAAACACAATGCTAGCGCGCGGAGCCGTTTCATAACTTCAGTTTAATCTCAGATGTCTGTGACGTTAAACCAGATGTGCTGTTAGTCAAGCAGCTGCTATAAACATGTCAATAGTTTAACCTAGCAAGACTGGGTAAAAAAAAACGCACCACAGAAGACAGTTTGCGCTAATATGCGCTATAGCGCTCCTTGTGGTTGTGGATTGCAGCCGTTTCAGAACGCAACACGCTGGTGTTTGTGCACTTGCGTAAAGTGTTTCAGACCTAAAGCCATTCTTTCCTCTTCCTATATTTCTCCAGCATCTCAGCAAATGTTCTTCCAGTAGGATTAATGGGAATGTTAGCAGAACATATTTGTGTTAGCTGGTATGATCTGGGCTCCTGTAAACTGATATTTACTGTAATAACCGATGGTTTGGATGGATGTCGCCGCTGGTGCTATTGTATCTGTTACACTGCTGCGGGAGGAACCGTTTGTATTATTACTGCTTGTGGTCCAGTGCTGTCGTTGTTGTTGACTTGTTTATTTGTCTTGGGGTGAGTTACACTGAACCCAGACTTGAACCCTCACACCTGATCTCAGGTCAGAGGTCAAGACCTGTAAGCACTGATCGGTCATCAACAATCAGCTGAAGAACGCCGCATACCCCGCATTTACTGTAATATTAGCTGGTCCAAACTACTTTTGCAATTGAATAAACTTTTTTTCTCTGTACATTTGAATGCATAGTCCGTAAGCATGAAACCTTATAGAACAGGCTTTAAACATTTCTAAGCATTTTAATGTGTATAAAAACAAGACTGAGACTATCTCACACAAATCAAAAGACTGAGCAGAGTTGAAAACTATCAATTAAAACCATTTTAATTGATGGTTTCTTAGTAACTATACACAAAGCCATTTACGCGATTGATCGCTCGAGATCGGTTTTCTTTGCTTCTGACTTGACTGTACGTAACCTGCACCTTAACATTATTGCTTTTGAAGAAGAATTAAAATAACAATTATTGATATAGTTTGCCGTCGTGTCTCGCAGTAACTCACGCCATTCCCGTCAGAGACCGATAGCAGGGTTGCCAGGTTTCCACAACAAAACCCACCCGATTGCTACTCTAAACTAGCTCAAAACTAGCCCAGTCGCGTTCTGGGGGTAAAATACACATTCCCCTGGTAAATATCACGTTACTGGGGTCTACGGCTAGTGTTACAGTAGCTCAATTCCGCGGGAAAACCGTGGACCTGGCAACACTGACCGTTAGTCTCTGTGCAGCGCAGAGAGACAGACTTTTCACATTTTCAGAGAATCGACCGTTTTCTTAGGTCTTGTGTGAATGAATTCATCTCAGTGTGAAACTGGACACGCCAACGGCAAAAAATCAACAGCAAAACTCGTATCAACGTGAATGCCGTAAGAGAGATGTTTATATTTCAGATTCCGAGCAGATACATCCGTTGGGTCTGTGTATCACCCGATCATTCAGTTCAATCTGGCAACCCAAAAACAGTGAAAACCTGCCGATATTTCGTTGTTCTGAACGAACCAAAAATCGAAAGTTGGCGTTCCGTGGACGAATACACTCGAGAAACGTTAAGATCGTTTTGTTCAGTGCTGTCAACTAATTTTTTTTTTTTTTTCAGGGGAAGTGCGAAGGCATAGCACGAGTGACATATTACGTACTTCGCGCATTCACCACTCTTATCAAAGTTTCGTATTTTTTACATAGCAAATCTGTGGCCGGTGCTTTGGAAGACACACGGTTGCTAAGCTGTGGCTGCCCGGCAAGGGCAAGGTACCTCCGTTTTGTTGGTTTCCCCGCGCACGGACTTGTGTTTTATTTGTATTAAAACTGCCCCCCCCTCAACCACAACACCCCAGAGGGTTTATACAGATTTCTTGTACTACCCGGTGTCGAAAAATTACTTTGTGGGAGCAAGCGCGAGAGGGCGCGGCACCCTGTGTTGGCCCGCCGTTCGCTTAATATTCCCAGCGTTCCCCGTCGTAATTGCATTTTTACTAGCAATAAAGAGCTTTCCCCACCTGCATATTTCGAGTCTCTTGCTCTTCTCCATCTTTTAATTCCCGAGCTTAATCAGAATTCTAATAGTCCCCTATACTCAATGACCCAGCGTACAGCTCCTCAGATCTGGATTCATGCCCGGGCTTGTCATTGAAACTTCAAGAAGCTCTCTAATATTCGTTCTTACTCTTCCCCCTGATTCACCAGCTTCCTGGACTTGTAACTCGTCCACCGCAAACGCGCGTCACGCTGGGCATCTTTTCGTCCAACGGTGGCCTCCCGGTCCAGGTCGATTCCCCACCCGGTTTCGGTTATCGTGCTATCCCTTTCCCTCCTTCTTCCCCTTATGACGCCTTTCACTTTGCGGGAGGCAGCCGCGCCCTGCGGA
The DNA here is from genome assembly GCA_018155175.1 of Sinocyclocheilus anophthalmus. Lineage (NCBI taxonomy): Eukaryota > Metazoa > Chordata > Actinopteri > Cypriniformes > Cyprinidae > Sinocyclocheilus > Sinocyclocheilus anophthalmus. The sequence goes on along the minus strand of JADLZN010002270.1, from coordinate 57,198 downwards.
GAGGCTCTGCCCTGCCTGTCTGCTCCCATTTTGTCCGTGTTGGCCTCTGCTTGTTTTTCTCCCTGGTTCTTTCCCCTTCTGGCTCCGTGGTCCTCCCCTTGTGGTTGCCCCCTCTTTTCCCGCTTCTCCCTGCCCTTTCACCCTACCCTCCCCCCGTGTCTCCCCCAGTAGTTTCAATTTTTTGCCTCCGTGCTTTCGTACCTCCTTCCCCAATTACCTCCATCTTCATACCTCCCCCCCCCTCCTCCCCACAACAGCCTCGCCTTTGTCTTTTTCCGTTGTCCTGTGTGAAGCCCACGACCTTCCCCTAGCCATCTTCTTCTTCCACTCCCTGACTCGGTCATCCTTCTACAACTATCCACATCGTACAGCTTGATGTCTCCATAGTCTCCCCCTGCCTTTCCTATATATATTGCATCCTTCACTCACATCACCCCCGAGTGCCATTCCTTGTATGTTTGTTTCGCACGATTCTCTGCGAGACTAGTGTTAACCTCCATCACATCATATCTGACCCCCTTTCCATCTCTCTCTCCGAATGTGAGAACCACACCAACCCCCAGCCCATCACAACCATCTGTTTTTCCACCGATCTTCAATCCCTTCCTTTCCCCTCCCACCCCCCCATCCCTCTGCTGCTTCTCCCTCTTTCTCTAACTAGCCTATATCCTCCCCCCCTCTCACTTCCCCCTCCCCCCCCTCTAGCGCCACACTCCCTCCTTCCCTCGCTTGATTCTTACCTCCCCTTCCCCCTCCTCCCCCCCCTCCTTTTCCCTGTGTCCTGGAGTCCTCCCTACCTCCTTCCTTTCTCACACACCCCCTGGGGATTTTTCTGCTCTGAGGCTGTGGTTCGACAGTTTGGTGAAGTGTTTTGTGTGGCCTCACACGTGTTCAGGGGAGAGCGCTAGAATATTCCTTTTACAACGCGTGTTAGAGGAGCGCGGTGACCCTGTGAGAGTGGTGACTTTGTGTGGAGGTCTCCTGCTGAGCTTGCTCCTCACAGTGGCGACACACACCAAAGCTGTAACACAGCACAGGGACACAGGGGACGAACAGATAGGGGAGGGTGTGGGTTGGTGCACTGGTGTACAGGGCGGAGGGTGGTGGCGCTCCTCTGTATACAGTACTCGGGCCGCCAGCGCTCGCTCCGTCTCTCTCTGACTGACGCGCAGTCTCTCAGCCTCCCGATGGGCCGCCTGCTCACTCGCGCTGGGACTCTGCTCCAGTTCCGCCAGCTGAGCCTGAGACAAAAACACGCCACACACACACACCGCTGGTCCGTAACCAATCAAGTAACAGAGACAACCCACTGTCACCATAGCAACAGCAGAAGCCATAGCAACCCCAACACCACGGCGAGTATGTTGCTGATGCTGCTGCTTTTTTCTTTACGCCACTCCCAGAGGAGATACTGGGCCCGCCACGTGTTCGTACAGAAGACGTAGACCAACACCAACCAGGCCTGTTTCTTAAGCCGCGCCAACAACCGCAAATATGGAAGGACACACGAAACAAATACTACGCAGCGGGAGACAGAAAACTGACTGAGTCCGCCACGTATAACCCAACTGCAACCCTTAAATCTGCTCTAAAATTGACGAAAATCACGAGTACAGGTGCCACTCTGCAACGGTAAAGATAACGACACAGAGGAACGATATCATCAGAATCGCTTCCAGAACGATATTTCGTTATCACCTGTTAATATAGTTATGTTTTTGTAAATACTAGATCCATTTGGTTTGGAGACGGTTAATATAGAAGAGTATATTTCCCTTTATAGTTTTTTTTCATTGGTGAGGACACCAACATAGTTATTGTTATAGTTATCTTTATAGTTCTTCTACTTGGCATAGACGCTAGCATAGTAATAGCAATCGTTCATTGGTGTGGGCGCTAATATAGTTATCGTTCTTGGTGTGAACAGGCCTTTACTCACCAGACACAACGCAATCTTCTGTTTGACGCCGCACAACTCTTCCTTACAGCGATGAAAAACAATCGCACACACATTATAGGATGACACTGTTAATGCAGCTCATGATTAGCGTGAGCGAGCTGATAACGCCGTACCTGCAGCAGCACGATCTGTCTCTGCGCGTCCTGCAGCTCCTGTTCGACGGTGTTGAGCGAGCGATCCAGACGGCCTTTCTCCGCGCACAGACGCATGCTGCTCTCCTCCGTCTTCAGCTTCTGACGCTCCACCTGACGAGGAAAAACAGACCGTGAACTCGCTGGATTCAATCCTGCATTTAAACACGGCGTGCAGACAGACAGCTGGCCTGTCTCACCTTATCCAGTGTGTTTCTCAGCGCGGCCAGACAGGGGCTCGAAGTCCTCTCCCAAGAGGAGAGGTAGAGCGAGAGGAAGGGGAGAGGGACTGAGAGACGTGAGGGGGGGGGAGGGAGAGAACATTAACGGTGACTTCTCGGTCTCCAGTAGGGCCACGGCTCTCTGTAGGCTGCGCAGATGCTCCTCTGCAGACGCTCTGTCTGTCTGCGCAGACTGTAGACTGCACTGGGCTTCGGTCAGACTGTCGGACTTCAGTCGCAGAGCCTGCGTGAGAACGGAGAAAGACTGAATCTTTAAAAGAACAGATCTAGAACAACGTGAATCAAGTAAAGAAGAATGTTGCATTCACACTGTCAATGCTATTGAATGTGAAGTCAGATCTCTTTATTTATCAGGTCTCAGACCTCTTTTCATTCACACTGTTGTTTTCAACGCAATCTCATGAGAAAACCCTTGAATAAACCAATAAAATACATGAAGCTGGTCTCAATGCATATTTAATATGATCTCAGTTCAGTTGCATTTTAAGGATGTTCACATTGAACGTATTTTTGCATTCCACTACACTGCCTTGCACTGCATTGTAAACACACTAGAGTGGACGAATTTGACTCACATTTTTTAAAGTACAAAATTCAAGTTAAAATGTGTCCAATATTTGTTATTTTTTTAAAGTCACATATTCAATTTTTTTCCCACTGCGGCTCTGCAGCTCGCATTTTTAAATGCAAAAACCGTTCTGTGTGAACCGGCTTTAAGTCTGTTTGCCGCATTCACATTCGATGCTAAATGGCGAACTGAAATGACGCTCACCTCCTGTGTGTTGTGCAGCTCCGTCTCCAGCTCAGATCTGCGCAGCTGACTCTGGGTCAGCTCTGACTGCAGTGTCTGCACACGCTCCGTGAGCACTGCGATATTACGCTTCCCGTCCGTCACGGACGCTCTGAGTCCATCCACACGCTCCTGAACCACACAGCAGAGGAACAACATCAACTGTTATCTGAATATTTATAGTTAAATAATAGTTATTATGATTAAAGTTATCGTAATATTTGTAGTTATAGCTATAGTTATCATAATAGTTATCGTAACATTTATAGTTACAGTTAATGTAATAGTTATTGTAACAGTTACAGCTATCTATATAGCTATCATAATAGTTATATTAGAGTTATGGTAATAGTTATAGTTATGCTATGGTAAAGCCCGTCGACCTCGCCCCTCACCTGCAGCTGTCTGCGCTCGGTCTCGGTCTGTCCCAGTGTTTTCTGCAGCGCAGCGAGACGCCCCTGGGTGGCGCTGTGGGCGGCACTGGCTTCCTGCAGGCTCTGGGAGAGAGCAAGCGCTCGCTCTTTCTGAACGCTCTCTCCATCCTGAGCTTTAGACAGCAGCGCCGTCAGTCGCTCCACCTCACGCTGAAGAGACGCGAGGCGAGCTTCACCCTCTGCCACCTGAAACACATACAAGCGTGTGACCAATCACTGCGGGCGAGGAATCCGGTTCTGTGACAGGGTAGCTTGTGCTCAGGACCTGTTTGCTGGCGCTGTCATGCCGGTCGTGAGTCGTCTGGATCTCCATCTCTCTCTCGGTCAGACTCAGTCTTAGTCTCTGCAGCTCTCCCTCCAGACTCCGCCTCCCCAGCTCCACCCGTGTGCCCCGCCCCTCAGCCGCCTCCAGAGCCTCACGCAGCCGCCGACGCTCCGCCTCCAGACGCGCCTCGCCAGCACGCAGCTTACTGCACTGCTCCTGCAGGGGGCGATGACTACGTTACCACTACTCTAGACGACGTTAGTGTAGATGAAATAAGACGCACCTCCACACGCTTGCGCTCGGTCTCGGTGTTCAGCGAAAGTCTCTCCAGCTCTTTGATTTGCTCGATTAGCGCTCGGCGGTCTCGTTCTGCTCTCCGCAAGGATTCTTCCTGCTGCTGCAGCAGACCTTGAGTCGCCGACAGCTTCTCATCCACCGCACGCTTATCTACACAAACACACCATCAACACCAGCCGAACCTCCCTTTGAGGGCGCATCTTCGAATTATTAAAGCAAAAAAAAAAAAAAAAAAAAAAAGTTTAAAAGTTGAATTTTAAATTAATTAGCTTATATAAACACAGTGGAAGTTACCCTCTTGGCACTCCTGTAGTGTGCTGTGCAGCTGAACGAGGCGCTGGTGGGCGGAGTCTCTCTCTCCCGCCACTTCCTCCAGCTCCCTCTGCAGTGACCCCAGCTGACCCCGCGCCTCATCCTGCACACATATAATATAGTTACCATTATAGTTATAATATCAGTTATAGTTATGATTATTGTTGTAATAGTTATGGTTACCATAATAGCTATAGTCTTTGTTATAGTGATTATAACAGTTTTAGTTATTGTTATAATAGTTATAGTTATCATAATAGTTATATTTATAGTTAATGTTGTCGGAACAGTAATCGATATAGCCGTCATAATCATTATGGCTGTAGTTATGGCTCTTGAAGTGAACAGTCGTGAGTGTAGCGCGTTACTCGTTCTCTCTGAGCCTCGCGCAGCTCCTGCAGGAAGTCTCGGAGGCCGCTGCGCAGGGTTTCCGGGTCCAGCTCCTTCAGGGCGACGGGCAGCGGGGCGTCTGTCCTCTCGGGAGACAACGGCCGCAACACCATGGTGTTATCAGGAGTCACGTTACCTGCCACGTCTGAGACAGCAGAGAAATCATGCAGAACTTCCGCTCCGGACCAAAAGCAGCTCTTTATTCCACAGATTTCACTTCAAACTTCTTTAAAAACTGAATCTGACCTTTGGGTGGCGATAGCGAGCAGTGCAGCGGAGACACGCTCCGATGGCGAGACATCATCCCTGAGGTCAGAGAGGAAGGGGAGGAGCCTGCCGGGCTCCGCCCCCTGCTGCTGCTCCGCCCACTGGCCCCGATGCCCAGCGTGCGTGTGAGCGCCGACTGCAGACTGCACAGCCTGAACTCCAGATCCCTGCGTGCCGCCTCCGCTCGCGATAGCTCCACCTCCGTCGCAGCCAGACGGCCCTGCGCCTCGCTCAGCTGCAGCTGCGTCTGCGCAGACGCCTCGCAGGCCGAATGAGCGCGCACCGAGAGGTTACGCGCCTCGTCCTGAAGCTTCTTCTCACAGCCGCGAGCCTCCTGCAGCTGACATGCCAACTCTCGCTCGCGACTGCGCCAACACGACTCGCTCTCGCCCAGACGCCGCTGTAGAGAAGACAGCTAGAGAGAGAGACAGCTGCCGTTAATATTTTTAGATTCTTAAAGAATACAAATTTATAGATGCAGCTGCAACTAGACTGGAATTTCATTATTAGATGACATTCATTTAGGTGGCGACATTAACATAAATCGACCCATATTGAATGTGATTTACGGAGATCTCACCTCTTTCTGAAGAGAGTTTCTGGTAGTTTCTGTGTCGGCGAGTCTCTGTTTGAGCGAGATCAGTTCTCTGGCTCGCTCCTCGTCTTTGTGCTCCTCCAGTGACAGACGCGTCTGCATCTCGGCCAGCTGCTTGCTCTTCTGCTCGCGCTCCACGTCCAGAAGCTTCACCTGAGGGCACAGAGTCACACATCAGACGCCAGCTCTGGCTCTCAGCACTCAGCGTTCACAGCGCTTCGGTCTGACCTGTCTGCGCAGCTCCTGCAGCTCCCTGCGCGCCTCCAGTCTGGACCTCTCCACCTCGCGCAGACAGCTGCGCAGATCAGACACCTCCTTCTGCGCAGACGCCAGACTCTCCTCCAGCAGAGACACTCTCTGCTCCTTCTCCTCACACACTCGCTTCACGCTGAACACAGACAGACACAGCACAGTGAAGTCCCTCCAATCAGCAGAAAGAAAATCATCTGCATGACCGTTTGCATACTTGCTGTTCTCATTAGTTTTATTACAGATAAAAACCCTTCAACAATGTAGTATTCATTCATTTTCATAAGCACAGTATAAGTGAATTGTATGGAAGCTTGTTTCCGCTATGGGATAAAATTTTTTTGAGAACATTTCTTCACAATTTATATCTCTGGTTTCTTAAAGTTGTGAATTTATATCTCACAATTCTAAGTTTACATCAAGCAATTCGGACTCTTATCCCGTGGTGGAAACAAGCTTCCATAGATTGGCACACAGAGTTTGTTAAAGCGTCCGTCACCTGATTCTCTCGCTCTCTGACGCTCTCAGCGTTTCCCTCAGCTGCACGTTTGATTGGCTGAGTGTGTCCCTCTCCTTGGTGACGTCACTGAGGGAGTGCCGTAGCTCCGCCCCCTCTCGCCTGTGCCCCTCCCCCGCGTCCCGTATCTGACTCAAGCGTTTCTCCATCTCCAGCAGCTCTCGTCTGGCACCATCACGGCTCTCCTCGCTAGATGACAGCAGCGCGCGACACTCCTCCAACTGCAGGAGAAGAAACAATTACACATCTTGCTGTTGTGTTCTGCTCTTCAGGCATGATAAAGTTTCCTTCACAAACCTCTCTGAGCGCCGTATCTGCTTGCGTCTGCTGCTCGGCGCAGTTCTCCTGCAGCCTGCGCAGCTCACGCCTGTGTGCACTGGCTGCGTCCTGCAGCTGACTGCGCAGTTCCTGCAGTTCTGCGTTTAGAGCCGCAACGGCATTCTACAGACAAATTCAAACCTCTGTTTATAACATACCCATGATTATTAAGACTATTAGAGTGTCACTGACACAATATCTGTGTTTCCATCCACACATTTGTATAAAATTTTTGGGATACTGCATTAAAAAAATGCTAAAATGCATGTACAATTTTTAATATGTGCATAAATGTATGCACTCAATTGAGGCGGGTAATTTCCTTAACCGAATAAATGCACAACAATATGTAACAAGTATTTGCATCCACCTCCGAACGCAAGATAACATGACAGAGTATTGTTTTTCGTAAAGGCACAAGTAATTTAACATGTAGGAAAAAAGAGCTGCAATGGATTCCCCAGGTTAAACAACTTTCATTTTTATATTTGATACTTTGCGCCAGATTCCAAGGAAGTGACGATTTTGTTCTCTTAAACACAAGGGATGAAAATGGTGCTTTATCCGCAATTTTCATGAGATGTTTCAATTTTTCGTGTAAATGAAATTGGCAGCTCTGGATGGAAACAGCTAGTGTTGAATCATGCAGTAGTGTAGTTTTCTGACCCGCTCCTGGTCTCTGAGGAGCGCTGTCTCTCGGCTCAGTCTCTCCAGCTCCAGCGCTGCAGTGCTCAGCTCCGCCTGTAGGGAGCTCACCTTCTCCCACAGAATCGTCTTCTCCGCCTCCTTCACAGACAGCGCCTGGACACGCCATCAGAAGGTTACGACAGAAATGACACGGACACATCTGAGCTTCCAGTGCGAGCCTCACCTGCTGTTTGTCCGTCTCGGCCTGTAGCAGACTCTGGTCCCTGTCGCGCTGCAGGGAACGCAGCTCTTCCTGAAGCTCATCTCGCTCTCTCTCCTGCCGGATCATCTGCTCCTCCAGGTGTTCACGGACACGCCGCAGCGCCACCTCCTGCTCCGCCTCCAGACTGCAGCGCAGCGCCTCCTACAGGATTCACATGATATCACGTGATGTATATGCCTGAAACACGTGTCACATGTAACGAATAGAGCGCTCGTATGACCTTCTGATTGGTCAGTCTTTCCAGCTCCTCCTGGTGGTCGGACAGGGCTGTATGCAGAGCTCGCTGCGCTTCCTGTTGAGCGGCCGTGAGAGTGTCTCTCAGCACGTCTTTCTCTTTCTCGCTCTGAGACAGAACCGTCTCTCTTTCAGTGCGCAAACGCTTCAGCTCCGCTAAACACAGACAAACTAAACGTCAAAATAGGGCTCATTTAAAATAAAACCCGTCTCTCTCTCTCTCTCTCTCTCTCATGTATCTGTCTCACTCTCTCATTCACGCACCCGTCTCACTCGCTCATTCACGCACCCGTCTCATTCACGCACCCGTCTCACTCGCTCATTCACGCACCCGTCTCATTCACGCACCCGTCTCACTCGCTCATTCACGCACCCGTCTCTCTCTCTCATTCACGCACCCGTCTCATTCACGCACCCGTCTTACTCGCTCATTCACGCACCCGTCTCATTCACGCACCCTTCTCACTCGCTCATTCACGCACCCGTCTCTCTCTCTCATTCACGCACCCGTCTCATTCACGCACCCTTCTCACTCGCTCATTCACGCACCCGTCTCTCTCTCTCATTCACGCACCCGTCTCACTCGCTCATTCACGCACCCGTCTCACTCTCTCATTCACGCACCCGTCTCATTCACGCACCCTTCTCACTCGCTCATTCACGCACCCGTCTCTCTCTCTCATTCACGCACCCGTCTCACTCGCTCATTCACGCACCCGTCTCACTCGCTCATTCACACACCCGTCTCTCTCTCAATTACCCATCATGCTGTCAGTGCGCAGTCTCAGGTTTTGGTTCTCTGACTCCAGCTGTTCGCATCGACACTCGATCTGATTTATCTGCTGCTGCAGCTCGAACAGACTCGTCTCCAGACTCTCCCGTTCCGTCCTGCACACACTCAGTTAATGAAACACACATGCATATATTAACACACTAACATCATGACACATACATGTTCGGTCTCACCTGAAGGCGGCGAGTTCCTCCGTCAGGGCGGCATTCTCTCTCTCTGACGCCGTCAGCTGAACCAGAAGCCCCGCCCTCTCTCGCACTAGCTCCGCTCGCCCACACACCGCCTCCTCGAGAGCGGCGCTCTGCCTGTCTCCTTCACCGCGGACAGAAGCGAGCTCCACCTCCAAACCACCCACCTCACCAATCAGCTGTTTGATTGACAGCAGCACATCAGAAACAGTTTATGAGGCACCTGAGGGACAGATGGAGAGAGAGAGAGTGAGAGAGAGAGAGAGAGACTGTCACCTGTGTGATTCTGTCCTGGAGTTTGGCTCTGTCTGCCTGCAGTGACTGAAGCTCCGCCTCCAACCCCGCCCTGGACAGCTCAGACTCCTGCAGTGATTGGTGGAGAGCAAGACGGAGAGAGTCCAGCTCCAGTCGGTCCTGCTCGGAGCGGACCAGCTCATCTCTGATGGTCAGTTTCTCTTGTTCTGCTTCTCTTCGCTGAGACAGCAATGCATTCTTTTCCTCCTCCAGCTGTCACTCATTAAGTAGACCAATATCGTTGGTTAATTTGTCACTGAAACACCTTTACTCTATATAAATACTATACAAATAATATTAACCAGTAATATGATCCAAACAAACCCTGACAAAAATCATTTCATGTTTAATATACTGTGAAACTTCAGTTAAATGTACGTGTGCATAATTGTGTGAGTCTGGTACCTGTATGATGAGGCTGTTGAGGTCAGATTTGTCCTGCGCGAGACTCTCGTTAATGCCGCTCATCTTAGCGAGAGAATCTCTGAGTGACGACTCCTCCGAGTTAAGCTTGGTGAGCACTAGAGAGAGTTCAGCATGACTGCTCCCGCTCTGCACACACACACGTCAATCACCACATATGAAGTATGCATACTAGAGAATATTTGGGGAAAACTAATTCTGACTAAAATTGAGCCAAGTTTGCTCCTCCTATAATACGACTATATCATGACATTAATAATCATCATAATAATAATAATTATTATTGTTTTTATATTGCTAAATAAAAATTGTACACAAATTAAGAAATATTAATATTATATACATACTGCAGAGTAGGGCTGCATGATCTGGGCGAAATAATAATTGTGATTTTTCTGATAAAAATTTTAAATGCAACTTAAACAAGAGGTTTGTTGTGCTTGTTTGTAGCCAAATCACAAAAATACAAAATAATAATTATAATTACTTTTATTATGCTTATAATCACTAAATAAAAATATTACACTAAAGTAATAACAATAAAATATTATAACCATTCAATGCATTTATATAGTGCTTTTCTCAACATTCAGTATTATGTTGGTAACTAAGGAACTTGTGACCATAGTTGGCGAACAATGCTTTTGTGTGTGTCTGACCCTGTTGAGCGCCTCGCTCAGCTGTCTGTTCTCAGCCTGCATCAGCTGTCGGTCTGTCGCCCCCTGCTGGATAGATTCCCTCAGCGCCGCCAGTTCAGCGCGCAGTGAAGACCCGCGACGCTCGGACTCCTCCCACAGCTGCTGACTGACACACACTCACACACGTCAGTAACACGTCACACACTCGCGCTTCGCTCAAACACAAACACGCGTCAGACTCACAGTCTGTCCGTCTCTGATCGGGCTCGGTCTCTCTCCAGCGCGGTGGTGTCTCTCTCTTCTCGCTCGTGTTCGCGCTCTCTCTGCGCAGACGTGATGGCCAGCTGCAGCCTGTCACACTCCAGCTGCAGCACCTGCATTTGCGTCTGCACCGCCTGCGCAGCCTTATCCGCCGTGTCCTTCTCACTGACAGAGAGACAGACAGGTCCGGTCACTGGTCACATGACTCAGGTTGATTGACAGGTCGTGTGACGTGTCTCACCTGCTCAGCGTGTCTCTCTCCTGTCTCAGTCGGTCTCGCTCTCTCACAGCGGTCTCTCTCTCTCTCTGAGCCTCGTCTCTCTCGCCCAGCAGCGTCTGCGCACGGAGCTCCGCCTCCCGTCGGCCTGACTCCGCCTCCCCCTGCTGCCTGCGCAGCTGCTGCACTGAAGACTGCGCAGACTGCAGACGCTCTCGCAGCTCCTGCGCACAAACACACACTGTGATTAGGACAGCGGATCACAGAGCGTATACTGTCTCTGTGTGTGTGTGTGTGTGTGTGTGTGTGTGTGTGTGAGAGAGTGTGTACCTGTAGCTGGATCTGTCTGCTGGTCAGAGCGGAGCCCAGTGCAGACAGACAGCTGTCAGGGATGATGGCTGATGATGATGATGATGATGAAGAGCGCAGCAGCGGCAGCAAAGACTCTTCAGTGTTTCCGTCCACACCGCCACTGTCTGAGAACACCAGCTACACACACACACACATTAATACACACATCAGTGAAGTAGTGACTGGCATGTGTGTGTGAGTGTGTGTGTGAGAGAGAGAGAGTGAGTGTGTGTGAGAGTGTGTGTGTGAGTGTGTGCGTGTGAGATGAGAGAACGAGAGAGCGAGGTAGAGAAGAGATGATGAGTGTGTGTGAGAGTGTGTGTGTGTGTGTGTGTGTGAGAGAAAGAGAGCGAGAGAGAGAGCGTGTGTGTGTGTGTGTGTGTGTGAGAGAGTGTGAGAGAGAGTGTGTGTGTGTGTGTGTGTGTGAGTGTTGTACCTGTGTGATGTCTCGGAGTGTGTTCTGCAGTGCTGCAGTGTGTTTCTTCAGTGAATGAACTTCAGTCTCCTCAAGACTCCTCTGATCCTGACAACACACACATCTGATGACTCTTTGACTCTCTGTTATCATCCTCTTGCATTAGTGACACACTATTTTCCTGTTTGACTCTGTAAAGCTGCGTTGACACAATTGTATAAAGCACTATACAAGTAAAGGTGACTTGACTTAACTGATGATCAGGCTTCACATTACATTAATGTTGCTATGGGCTTGCTATGTCTGGTCTGTGATTGGTTGCTTTACCTGTCTAAGTGGGCGGTTCTTCACCAGCAGAAATGACAAGGTTATCTAGACAAATGTTAAACAGAGTGTGTGTGTACCTGTAGTTTCCTGTTGAGTGTTGTGACTTCCTGTTCTCTGTCCTCCACACGAGCTTTGAGACGCTCCAGCTCTCTCACGGCATCCGTAAGCCTGACAAACACACAGCGAGAGAGTGAGACACACACACACTTACAATACAGGGTCATTTGGAGAACCTGAATAAGTTCATCAAAGAACGTGTCATAGTCTGGTTCTTCAGAAACAACCGAACCGTAGCTCAAGAACCCAAAAGAGACGATTGACGGTTCCTCACAGGTTCCTCACTCACACACACACACACACAATTTAATAAATAAACTTTAACCAGGACATACAACACTCCAGACACTAACTAATGATGGTTGACTAGTCCAATACTGAGTTGTTAAACATTTTTCAAAAGCTCATTAATAAAGTCCTTAACCAACAACATTATACAGGACTTACTTCAGAGTAGGGCTGCACGATCAATCGCATGCGATATTTAACGCGCATCTTATCAGTAAAGCCGGTTCTGTAATCAGCGGTAAATCTCCGGCTGATTCACTGATGAGCTGCGCAAAAAATAGCACGAATATGATCGTGGTTTTGCGCAAATCGACAGTGAACAACGGCTCTGTGTAGTAAATGCTGCTCAATGTGAAAGCACACACGTGATGGAGATTTACCGCTGATTACAGAACCGGCTTTACTGATAAGATGCGCGTTAAATATCGCATGCGATTTATTGTGCAGCCCTACTTCAGAGTACTAGTTAATTTAGTAAACATGTATAAATTTAGACCTTATCCAGCCTAGTTATGCAGGGCTTCCTTCAGACAACTAGTTAATTTAGTAAACATGTAGTTGTGCGCAGTAACGGACCGTTTGTTGAGCTCGGCTCTCTCTGAGTCGCTCTTGGCCTGCAGCGTCATCATCTCCGTCACCGTCTCTCTGAGCTGCTGCTCCAGCTGCAGCCGCTGGGCCGTCTCTCTCTCCAGCAGCAGTGTTGAACCGTCCTCACGGCTGCGCAGATCTGTGCAGACGCGCACGCACTGCAGCTGCACGCTCTGCGCCGCGCTCGCCAGCTCGTTACGCACCTCGCACAGGTCCCTGACGGACAGACAGACAGACACGGCGTCAATGTTTACCGCGCCTCAGCTGTAGAGTAGTGTGCACGGGTGCAGTGACACGGTCTGACCTCTCGGTGGCGCTCTTCAGCTCGCACACGTGTCTGCGGAAGCCCACCACCTGCCTCCAGAGCGCCAGCAGACGGCTGTGCTCGCTGCTGAAGTAACTGTGGAAAGACTGAACAAACGCACCGCGTCAAACTATGCCACTTTTTTCATTTGGATTTCAGTGATGCGGACGGCCACACCCACCTCCTCCTCTCTCCTCCAATCAGACTCCCTCTGCTCCAGCTCCTCCCTGGCTTTGGTCCAATCAGCAGTGAGTCTGCGGATGTCCTGGCTGAGCGCCTCATTGGCCAGTCCGGCCTGTTCCAGCTGCTCCCGCAGCATGGCGTTGACGGCGGACAGGCCGCTGCTCCTGCGCACACACAAACACGCTTAGCACACGCTCACATAAGCGTTAGTGTTCGTCCAGTGAGTGGCGCACCTCTGCTGTTCCTCCTCCAGCCGGATGAGGGCGCTCTCCAGCTCACTGCTCGGCTCATCCTCGTCCCGCCGGTGACCGTTACTGCTGCCGTCACACTGACCCTACAGCGGCACAGAGCTGGCCAGATTACTTACCGAACTGTAGTTCGTTACTGATTACATGACAAAAACTGCACTTAGTAACAATCCACTACATTACTCATTTTTAGCTAATATAATCTGACTACTTTTTGATTACTTTGGACCTAACTGGTTTATCACATTTATTTAAATAGGATAATCTTGTACCACTGATGTAAAAATACAAAGAGAAAGAAACTATATGGCATTCGTATTGACAACACGCATTAAACGTTACATTGCGTCAAGGTTTCCCAAACTGGGGATAAAAGATGAAAAAGATTAGAATCAATAAATTGCGAGTAACTTATTGCTAATGTGTGAATAATATGTAATCATATAAATGAAGTCTAATTATGACTATTTTAAAATGTATTATAATTGGATTACTGGTATTTAATTTTTGTAATCCGTTACTAGCCAGCACACAGAATGAGAAGCTAGAGCTACAGTGAGACAGCAAGTGTGGTGAGTATCTGCGGTTCTCACAGTCGATTTCTCCAGCAGCGTCTGTTCGAGATCTGCACACTTCTTCTTGTACTGGAGAACCTGCACTCACACAAACACAAACCAGCTCTGTCAGAGAGAACCCAGGCGCAGTCAGTGCTTCAGATCCACTGTGCTGTACCTTGGCCTGTAGTTTCTGCACCAGCTGCGCTTGTCTCTGCTGCCCCTCCTGATACGCCGTGAGTTTGCGTTTATACGCCGCCTGCTCCTCGTCCAGACGTCTGCGCAGGTCTACGTTCTGCTGCGCCAGACTGCGAGACTCCGGGGAGTCCCGTCCCTCCTCGCCCGCCTCCAGACGCAGCGCCTGCTCCAACTACAAACACCACACGATTACAGCGGAGTACTACTGCAGAGCTGATGAAAGAAAGTCTTTCACCTACTGGTTTTCCAATACTGTACATTCAGACATTGAAATTATACAGTCTAATTTAGATTAAAATATAGGCTAATAAAGCAACTGACCATATTCTTCATTGGGTTGAAGGTTAACCACTTTCGTTCCCATATAACTATAAACCATGATAAACGTTCATCAGCATGCATTGATTAATCACATGTTGTAGCACAAAAAAAAGAAATCATGTGCTGGTGTGCCCAACTG
>JADLZN010002270.1:20000-32500 GCA_018155175.1 Sinocyclocheilus anophthalmus | reverse complement strand
TCACACACTCGCGCTCTCTCACAACACTCTCTCTCTCTTCACACACACACACATCTCTCGCACACACACACACACTCTCACCACACACACACACACTCTCTCTCTCACAACACACACACTCTCACACACACACACCACACACACACACACAACACTCTCTCTCACACTCACACACACACACTCTCTCTCTTTCACACACACACACTCACACTCTCTCTATCACACACACACACCTCTCTCTCAACAACACACACATCTCGCTCTCACCACTCTCTCTCTCTCTCACACCAACACACACACTATCTTCACCCACACAACACTCTACACACCACACAACCGCTCTCTCTCACACACCTCTCTCTCACCACTCTCTCTCTCACACACTCTCTCTAACACACACTCTCTCCACACACACACTCACCACACACACACTCACACAAAAACGAATCTCTTATCACACACACACACACTCTCCTCTCGCCACACAACACACACACTATCTTCTCTAACACACACACACACTCTCTCTCTCAACACCACTGCCATAAACACACACAACACCACTATCTCACACACACCACACTCTCTCTCACCACACACCACTCTTTAACACACACTCGCTCTCTCTTTCTCCACACACACACACACTCTCTCTCTCACACACACACACACACACACACCCCCGACATGTGACCGAATAGACACGTTGGTGTGTCGCTCCCCTGTTGTTTTGTCTCCAGTTAATGAAGGTATTTCCTGTAGCTGTGATTTTCATGCGTCCGCTCCACGCGGGCTCCTCCAGCTTCCAGTCCGCAGCCCTGAAACACACACACACACACACACACACACACACACACACACACACACACACACACATCACAATCACACACGGTTCTGTAATATTCAGTTCATTAATATGTATGCACTGCTCCTCAATATCATGAGCTGTGAGTTGGTGTTTCGGAGGGGGGGGGTGGGGGGGGGGGGGGGGGGGGGGGACAGCTGTTGATCTGAAGCGAGCTGAAACATTAAGCATGTGATCACGTGATCGATTAATAGCAGAACCGGATCATTTAATCAACCACCGGATCATAATCAGTTCAGTGAAGCAGCAGCTCAGAGTGACCGAGTGTTGCGTGTGCGTGGCTAGCTCAGTCTCACCGGTATCCGCGGTTGGAGCTTCTGGGCGGGATTCGGTAAACATGAACCTCGGGCTTCACACACAGAACCGACTCATACTGATCGCTGCTGTCCGCCATCATCGCCGCAACACAGCAGACACATCACTTCCGCTTCCGCTGCGGACGGCACAAAATAAAAGCTCTTCCGTGTGAGATAAAAGTCCCGCGTTCAACAACATCCGCGATATTATATTTCATAAGCTCAGCGATCATGTGACACAGCAGCGCTACAGAACCGATTCAGTAGAAACACTGGATTAATAACCAATGCTTTCAAAGCGAATTGTGTCTTCGGTTCTGCTCTTGTAACTGAAGACAACATAAAAAAAATATTTAATAACAATTTTTTAAATATAATTTACCCTAACCCTGTAAAGACATTTAACTGAGATATTGATTTATCCTGTGCAAATAATCACAGAAACATCTTTGGTCAAATTCCTGCACATTTATTAAAGTTCACGTCATGCCCATCTTTCAACAAACTGTTACACACACACACACACTCTCACACACTCACACACACACACCACACACACACAAAAACACACACACACACGCACACACACCCACTCACACACACACAAACACACACTCATACACCCCCAAGAGACCCACACCGAGAAACACACACACCACACACAAATACACACACTCACACACACACACACACACACACAAACACACACACACACACACACACACACACACACACACACACACACACACACACACACACACACACACACTCATACACACACACAGAGACACACACAGAGACACACACACACACACACACACACACACACACACACACACACACACACACACACACAAACACACTCATACACACACACAGAGACACACAACACACACACACACACACAAACCACACACACACACACAAACACAAACCCCACACACACACACTCACCCACTCACACACTCACAAATACACCACACAACACACACCCCACACAGCACACAACATCTAACATATAGACCATTACACACCACACACGAGCACACACCACACACACACATCAACACACAACACACTCACACACATACACACACACACAACACACACACACAAACAATACAACACACACACAATACAACACACACACACACACACATACACACACACACACACACACACACACACATATACACATACACACACACACACAGAGACACACACACACACACATGAAGATATAGTTCAGTTTAAAATACATAAATGTACATTTGGGGAAAATAAACACTTGTTTTCTTTTAAGACAGAAGTTCAATACCTAAAAACTGTTTAATAAGAATAAGAAAGCTGTAAAATGTGTAAACATTATATATATTTATTTCTAATATGTGTATACTAAGTATATTTAGGCAAATACCTACATTTAAAACTTACTGAAATATTAACATGATTCATTTCAACGCAGAATTTTAAATGTGGATGATTTAAAACAAGTAAGTTGTTGTTGGTAATGTAATACATTTTTAATTACTACATATTTACCATGAAATGAGTGTTATTAAGCAAAATATGTAAATGAATAATAAATAAACAGAAGGAACAGGAAGAGTCTCATTCAGAAAGAGAGCGAACACACTGAGCTTCTCATGAATACGAGCGCTTCAGGACTGCGCGCACAAACCACACGTTCTGGAGTTTGTCCTGGTGAAGAACCGTGAACACCATCTGACGGCTGGAACCCAAGCCCCGTGCGCTGCATCCGACGAGTCGCTGTAATGTCACACAAACACTGAATACAGCAGCAGATCTCATCAACACCTGCTCGCCGAAGACTACCCAGCATGCCGTGTTTCTAAAACAGACACTGTTACCCGGTACACAAAGATTGGTTTAAAAAATGCAACCCCCGGTGACGTGTGGACCCTAGAAACCGAACACTCGGGACACCAGAGGGTCTGTCAGAGGCGCCGGGGGCTCGGGTGGCCGTTGTGGAAGAGCTTCTGTTTGACATGCACCACGTTATTCCCGCCGTCCTCCGTCTGGCGCGTCTGCAGGCGTCTGCGCAGCTCTCGCAGGCTACACACGCGCGACACCCAGCGCCACGAGCGCCACACATCGCCGTCCGCACCTGAAACAGCACCATAATGCCGTCAGCTCCTCCGCCCCGGTTCACATTCCTGAAGAACGGCTGCTTGATACAAGAGTCAAAACTAATACTTCTCAATTATCTGATTAGCAACTTCTCATTAAAGATGCCAAAGTTTTAAATGTTACCGTGTTTTTACTGCATTTTCACCTTTTTTTATTCATTTCTTTAAAAATGAGAAATTATATGACATTTGAAATTACACATGACCCAAAAAAAACTTTTTAAAAATTATATAAAAATTTTTTTTTAAAAAAATAAATTTTTTTTTTTTGATGACCTTTGTCATGAGTATCTCCTTGTATGAATTATAAGATCGATAATGGGAGAATTACCAGTATAACTCCTGAGAATTAATAATTAACTTAAATTAATGAATTTTATAACCTCCACCCGAATTATAAAAACCTACATATTTATTTTCTATCAACACCAATAAAGATCACTCAGAAAAATGTTCAAACTGAAATAAATCATATTACTTGCATAACACTTTCATTTTAGTAAAAAAAACAGTGATCTGTTTTTATGTCGATAGACGCACCAAATTTCTGTTCAGAAAACCAAAATTCAGGCAAAACGGTGTGAGAATGAGGAGAAGGCTGCATATATGTTACAAGTTTTGGACACAATATAACTTAATACTAGATATAGTATTTTTGACACACCAATGGTGATCCACACGTAACCCGGGTCATTTAATTGTTATTTCCACTTACAAAATATACTTAAGGAATCTGGGGGGGGGGGATTCTAACTGATGTGTGCTTTGAGGGTACTTAAAGAGCTGTGCACAGGTCTTCCCTACTAACAAACTGATGCTTTTAATGTTTGAAGTTTGAAGCATCTCTCCGGGTTGAAAACAGGCACGAATGCGTCCTGAGGGGTGGGCTAAGCTAAAGCATCGGAGACGGTCCTCACGAGGGTGCTTCATTCACGTAGTGTTGTGGCCCCATAAGCGCAGAGCGAGTGAAGAGCTCCCTCCAGCCACAGAGGATCCCCAGCTGCATTCAGAAGAAATGAGGAGACCCAGCAACAGGTCCAGCTCCTGCTTGCTCCACGTGCTCCGAGGAGTAGGAAACCCACGGAGCTCGCGAGCCCGAGCCCGTACGGGAGAAGTACTCCACTGGTGCCTGCGCAGCGACAAGAACATATCAGGAACCACAGCGGTGAGGTCGAGATCTTTTGACTAATCTGAGCAGAGTTTTTGCTGAGAGCAGTGGAGATTCGCAGGCCTTTCCTCGTAGAACGACTCGCGGCTGTGTAGGGGATAGTCGCTCTTTTCTCAAAAAAAACAAAGACGAACTACACGCCGTATTTTTAATGCAAGAATAGAATTAAAAAACATTGAAATATAGAATTATATATACAACTGTAAATATAAAATATTTTTTTATAGAAAATAAATTTTACACTATATTAGCCTCAAAAACATACAAAAAAAGCCAAAAAAACACATTTGCTAACATTAATATTTAGGTAAATATATTTCATCAATACATATTGGAGCTTTTATGGAGATCGTTAAAAACACATAATTTAAAAATAGAAAATAATTATATTTTAAAAGCATATAAAACTATATAAGAACTTACATACAGAAATATTTATTTTAATATATTATGTGTTGTCTATAGCGCATCACGCATCTAAATCCAGGCTGTATTATGAATATATTTAATAATGTTGTATAATACATTTTGAAATATTTTCATATATGAAGGATTAGCATAGGCCTATATTTTACATATATTGTGGACAGAATTTTAATAATTTTTTTCTATTTTACATTCGTTTCCAGTTATTTCCGCGGTACAAAAACACTCGCTGCTTGATCTCGCAAACTAGTATATTATTGTATTATAAACACATTGGATTGTTGCTGCACGATACGCTACTGCACTTTGTTATTCTTCTACTTATTTAGGAATAATGTAATATTTAGGAATATAGCGGCGAATGAAGCGGAAGTCTCGCACACGCACCGATAATCGCGTCGCACATAATATCGGTATGGCTCTTAACTAGTTAACATCTGTGGCTTACAGGAAAGAGCCAATTTAACGCTATACAGCGTTTTGTCAACTAATCGGAGATTCGGAATTTAAGTGATACATTGTATCACCGCGCGTGTTTTTCAGAACGAGCCAATAGGAACGAAAGCGCGCCTTACCTGCCGCAGGTGCAGTGACACACGCGCTCCGGTCCGCGCATGCGCGGCAGGATGAAGTTGTGAAATCGGTCCAGCAGCGCATTCATGTCGGACATACACACGATGGCCTGGAAAACACCAAAACTACTGCCATTTCCCAGCGATCAGCGTTTAAAACTGCATTTCAACACATGCTTGTCCACAGAAAACCACACAGTTATCAATAAAGTTGAGCTGCGGTCAGTGTGAGAGCTGCGTAATTCCTCAGCAGATGCTCACAGATCTTCTTACCAGCACCAGAACCGCTCCAGACACCACAAACACCGCCATCATTACAGCCGCGTCTTCGCCACAGTCCGCGGATCAGCGCAGCCCTTCATCATCCTCCTCCTCATCCTCCTCATCGCGGCGCGGCGCGTTTCTGCATGGCGTCTGTCGCTGGCTCTCAGCAGCTGTTGCTCCGCGTCTGACGCTGTATCAGATCTCAGATCAGTGCATTAGCTTAATGAGGAGCTCCTGCGTCACGCGCTTCTGGAATATCAGACGCACCGCGGTAACACTGTAGCCCACATCGCGCCGGCACGTGTTTGCCTTTCCTTTTATAATGTAACATTGTGCTACAGTGGTTTTGGGACAGTTCAGATTCCTTCACACCAAAAACGATAATTATAACTAAATAGCGATTATTCTAAACGTGCGCAGTTTTTTGTCGTGTCGCTTTAATTTGAATGGATTCTGATTGGTTGCCAGCATTTCTATCGTTCATCAGCTGGAAACTAATTGATATTTCGCTATAATAGTGGACTCCGCTATTGTTTTAAAGTGCTGTTTACATTATTATAGAGATGTGTAATGAGTGTTCACACCAACTCCGCATTAAGCAGGATGGATTCTGATTGGCTGACAGTGATTTATCGTTCATCACTTGGAAATGTCGTTGTTATGGTAACAGCTGGCTGTTAAGATTATCTAAAGATTACCGTTAACCACGGTTTTACTACCGTAAAAGTATAGTAGCCGTGTGTTTTTTGCCGTATTAATATAACCACAGTTTCACTACAAATACCACGGTTTAAGTGCATGTTTTATTTGGAGTAAAACCATGGTTAATTCTCGTAAGGAGATCTTCAGAGTAAATTTGACACCGCCGTGTCGTTTAATAAGGAAAAACGCTTCCCCTTGAGATTCGTCAACGCTTTATTCATTCACTCATTCATTTATAGCGCAATATATACACAAGAATAATCTCAGGCACTCTGGGCTGCTTCATGTAGTTACAGAATCTTCTTTTCATTTACAAAATTAAAGAAAAACAAAACACAAAATATGCTCAACACGTATCAAATCCCATGTTTAAATAATGACGAAATCAACTCATGAGAAAACCAAAAGAGAGTCATGAAACATTACATCATCGAAATCAAACCCCTTTGTAAGCACGTGATCAGATAAAGTCAGTGTCCAGCTGCAGGAGAACCCTCACTAATAACTGTAGGGCTCCTAAACGCTCAGACCAGGCTCTCGCCACAGCGCTAGTTTTACTCTAGAACCGTTTCGTCTCTCTGAATGTTCCTCAGTTGCATTCCCTGCTGTAAAAAAAACAGCATATGCTGGTTAGGTATGTTTTGAAGCATGACTGCTGGTTTAAGCTGGTCCTTAGCTGGTTTATGCTGGTCATTTGCTGGTCCTTTTGCTGGTCCTTTTGCTGGTCCTTTTGCTGGTCCTTTGCTGGTCCTTTTGCTGGTCCTTTTGCTGGTCCTTTTGCTGGTTTATGCTGGTCCTTTTGCTGGTTTATGCTGGTCCTTTTGCTGGTTTATGCTGGTCCTTTGCCAGCACATGACCAGCATAAACCAGCAAAGGACCAGCAAAGGACCAGCATAGGACCAGCATAAGACCAGCAAAGGACCAGCAAAGGACCAGCATAGGACCAGCTTAAACCAGCATGGCCCAGCATAGGACCAGCATAGGACCAGCAAAGGGACCAGCATAAACAAGCAAAAGGACCAGCATAAGACCAGCAAAGGGACCAGCAAAGGGACCAGCATCAAAACATACCTAACCAGCATATGCTGTTTTTTTCAACAGGGTTTACAGCAGGAATCAGCATTCGAAAGCTCATCAAAACCAGAACCTCAGGACTTGCGTTGAGTCGGAGTGGAGCCGCGGCAGGGTTACAGTCCCGAGCAGCTCGCGTCGCGTCAGAGTTTCTGCGTGTGAATGAGCGGCGGTGGTGCCGGTACGCTGCTGCCATGGCACCGGCGGTCAGTAGAAGCAGACGGTGTGCAGGAACGGCCGGTGGCTCTTCTCCTCGAACTCCTGCAGCAGCTCGTCCATCTCGTTCTCCATGTCGTCCGTGTGCTGAATCTGAGGCGGAGCGAAGCACGCGTCAAAAACACTTCTGATGCTAAACTGCCACTTTTATGTAAGAAGCTGAGTTATTGCATTTCTTCTGAACTGCGAAAGATTATGTAAGATGATCATTTACACAAGAACGGATTCATTAATGTTCAGGAAACACACGGATGTAATATGTTCGTAAAACCTTTATGTAAAGTAATACATTTAATGTGAATATCTAAGAATAGTTATTGGAGTGGGGCTCTTTTATTACTCATAAAAGCATCCTTACATTTTGTGCTATAAAAATTACCTAAGAATGGTGTGACAAACAAACATAAAATGTGTAAATTGTTGATAAAACCATTCTTGTGTAAAGTAACATCAGAACGGTTTTAAGACAATTTCCACACGTTTATTTTATTATTTATTTAATCATTTATGTTATTTTAGTATCACTGATATAGTGAAATTTTTTTCAATATTTTGTTTTATTTTTAAATTTATGTAAGATATGAAACACTGAAAATTGTGTTTGTTGCAAAGAAAACAAAAATAAAAAGATTGAACATTTTAAATGAAAAACTAAGCATATTTGAAAAAAAAACATTAAAATTACAATATTATGTAAACCTTATGTAATTGTCATTTTTATATATTTGTGTTTATTACATATACATATATATTATATATATATATAATGTTGGTATATTGTTTTTTGTTGTTGAAATTATAAATGTTTCTTTGGCAACAGCTGATTTAAACTTTTAAAAACGATATTATCACCAAAGATAATCCCTTTATTTCATTTCATGTAAGGTTTACTTTATTTCAGATAACTTTTTTATTTTTTTAGTTGGTTTTAGTTGTAGTTAACTATAATAACCCTGATTTCATGTAAAATCATCAAACCATTCGTAGAGGAACTTGCGCAATCAGTGCAACAAACTGGTTTTATGAGCCTCCATTAAACTGTAAACTGTTGGGGGAGGAAAACATCTTTTTTTTAACAGAATGCATGAAACATGAGCACAATGAATTGGTCCAGAATGATTTTATTAAACTGGTATGAGTAACTCCAGGTGTTGGGGTCTGTACTCACACACTGGCAGAGCTCGCAGATGAGGAAGGCCCCCAGCGTGGCCTCCTCGTGGTTGTCCTGGATGTCCACGTTGATGACGTGCACGGGCTGAAAGGTCTCCTGCTCGCGAGAGTTCAGTCTGAAAGAGACACACGGTTACCTGGAGCTCCAAGCAAACTAACACACACACTCACAAACACACACACATACAAAACACACACACACACACCACTTCTCTCTCTCTCTCTCACACACACACACACACACACACACTCTCTCTCTCTCCCACACACACACACAAACCTCTTCTCTCTCACAACACACACACACTCTCTCTTCACTCTAACCCACACACACACACACTCTCTCTCTCTCCTCTCTCTCTCTCTCTCTCTCGCTCTCTCACACACACACTCTCTCTCTCACCCACACACACACAAACACACACTCTCTCTCCTCACACACCACACACGCTCACACACCCACACTCTCTCTCCTCTCACACCACACACCCACACACTCTCTGTCTCCCACACACACACACACACACACACAACACAAACACACACACACAAACACTCTCTCTCCCACACACACACACACTCTCATCACACACACACACACACACTCTCTCTCTCAAACACACACTCTCTCTCTCTCTCACCTCACACACACACACACTCTCTCTCACTCACACACACTCTCTCATTCACTCACACACACACACACACATACATTCTCTCTCTCTCACACACACACCTCTCTCTCTCACACACACACACACAACTCTCTCTCTCTCACACACACACCACACACACACACACACACACGCTCTCTCTCTCACCCACACACACACCCTCTCTCTCTCCTCCTCTCTCTCTTCACACACACACACACACACACACACACACTCTCTCTCTCTCCACACACACACTCTCTCTCTCTCACACACAAAATCCACACCACTCTCCTCTCTCTCCACACACACACACCACACACGGCTCTCTCACACACACACACTCTGTCTCTCTCTCACACACCCACACACACACGCTCTCTCACACACCCACACACACACAAACACAAACACACACACACACACACACACTCTCCTCTCACACACACACTCATTCTTTCTCTCTCTCACACACACACACATACAAACACACTCTCTCTCTCTCACACACACACACTACACTCTCTCTCTCTCTCTCTCCTCAACACAACAACACACACACACACACACACACTCTCCTCTCTCTCTCTCTCACACACACACAAACTCTCTCTCTCTCACTCACACACACAACACACACTCTCTCTCTCACACACACACACACACTCAACACAACTCTCTCTCTCACACACACACACACACACACCACACACACACTCTCTCTCTCACACACACACCCACACACACTCGCTCTCACACAAACACACACACTCTCTCAACACACACTCTCTCACACACCCACTACACTCTCAGCTCACACACACACACTCTCTCCACCCAGACACACACACACTCTCGCTCCCACCCACATCAAACCTCTCTCTCACACACACACACACACTCTCTCTCACATCCACCACACACACTCTAGCTCTCACACACACACACACACTCTCTCTCACACACACACACACTCCTCTCTCACACCACACACAAACAACACACACACCCACACCCACACAAACACACACACACCCACCACACACACACAAACACACACACAAACGCACACACCAACAACTCACACACACAACACACCGACAACACCCCTCCACACACACACTATCTCTCCCACCCACTCGCTCTCCACTCGCTCTCACACACACACACCACCGTCCCCACTCACACACACCCTCTCTCTCTCTCTCACACACACACACACACACCACACACACCCCACTCTCTCTCACCACACACCTCTCTCACCCCACACACACACACCACCACACAAACAAACCTCCCACACACGGCCTCTCACACACACACACAACCCACACACAAACACACATCCCACCCCTCTCTCACACACACACACACCCTCTCACACACACTCTCACACACACTCGCACACACACTCATGCACACACACATGCACACACCCACACACACACTGTCACACACACACACTCTCTCACACACACACACTCTCTCACTCTCGCACTCACACACACACACTCCACACTCTCACACACACACACACGCTCACACACACCACAACACCACACACACACACACACACACACCACTCTCACACACACACACACACACATTCTCTCTCTCTCTCACACACTCACTCTCACACACACTCCTCTCACACACACACCCCTCTCACACACGGGACACCACTCACACCTCACACAGCCCACCCAACTCACACACACACACACACACTCAAAACACACACACACACACACACACACACACTCCTCACACACACCCACACACACACACACACTCTCACACCCACACTCTCACACACACACTCTCTCTCACACACGCTCTCTCTCTCACTCTCTCTCACACACACACTCTCCTCACACACACACCCTCTCTCACACACACAAACACACTCTTATTCCCCCCCACCCTCTCTCTCCCCCACACACACACACACACACGCATGTTCACACACACACACACACACTTCTCTCACACACACACACACACTCGCCCTCTCACACACACACTACTCTCTCTCTCACACACATCACACTCTCTCGCACACCTCACACACACACACACACATAACACACTCACACACACACGCCACACACCACTCACTCCACACACGACACCCATCTCAACACACAGGCACAACACCCACCCACACACACACGCTCACACACACACACACTCTCTCACACACACACATTCTCTCTCTCTCACACACTCACACACTGTCTCTCTCACTCACACACTCACACACGCACACACCCACTCACACACACACACAAACACCCCTCACACACACACACACACACACCACAACCCACACACACACACACACTCTTCACACACACACACACACACACTCTCCACACCCACACTACTCCACCACACACCACATCTCACACAACACACACTCTCACACACGACACTCTCACACACACACTCCACCCACACCCTCACTCACACACACTCTCTCACACACAAACACTCACACACACACTCTCTCACACACACTCTCAACACACACACTCTCACTCACACACTCTCACTCACACACTCTCTCACACACACACTCTCTCACACACACACACTCTCTCACACACAACACCTTCACACACACACCTCTCACACACACACGCGCACACACACTCACTCTCACACACACACCACACACACACACACACTTCTCAATACACACACGCTCAAATCACACACCTCACATACACACACTCGCAACATACACCCGCTCACGACACACTCCACACACACACACACTCTCTCTCACTCACACACACACACACACCATCACACACACACACACACACACCCTCTCTCATACACACACTCACTCTCTCACACACACAAACACACTCGCTCCTCCCATCTCGCACACACACCGCTCTCATCTCACACACACACTCTCCTCTCTCTCGTTCTC
>JADLZN010002270.1:5000-15000 GCA_018155175.1 Sinocyclocheilus anophthalmus | reverse complement strand
TCACTAAGAACAGGATTTTTGCGTTCTAATCACAACGAGACGCGTGATCCGAGGAATCATTCATGTCCGGAGCACAAGCGCTAATGCTAACGGATTCAATCACCATTACCCTAAATGAGCACTAGCACTAGTGATGCTCGACTTAAACCCGTTACCACATATAAACCACAAGGGTCCTTACTTATTCTGCATCTGATCCTCTGGAGAACTAACTGAACCTCTTCTGACACACTAAAGCTAAACCCTTCCTGCCATAGATTCTACAGGTGACATCGAAACCTACATCTACTTTATACGAATGCTTATGGTTTGATCTGGTCGAACAGGAATTGGTTAAACGCTGTGGCTAATGGGAATCCCGCAGGTCTGATGAATGAGTCGTGTGTGACGCATTAGAGGAATCAATCTGTGACCTGCTTTCCTGTGAACTCAATGAATCAGAGTCTGGACAACCGCATCCAAACGGGCATAATACACCTCAGCACACACTGCCCATGCGTGTCTTCTTTGTCCTTTCTTCTTGCACAATAAATGCAGCAGATCTTAAGAGTGTCATCAGGTGACTTATAAATCTGTCGTTATTTACTCGTTCCAAACCTGACTTTCTTTCGCCGGTGAAACACAACAGCAGATATTCTGAAGATCACCGGGAAGTGTCTTCCGTCGTGTTCCACAAGAGAACGAACACAGGTTTGGAACGACACGAGGAGAGTAGATAACGGCAGAACCATCATATTTGGGTGAACTATCCCTTTAATGTGAGGAACACACTCCATAGAGTTCAGAAGAAAAAAGACGGGTCGCTGCAGTTGCTTATCTTCAGTAGGGTTGCAAAGGGGTGGGAAATTCATTTACTTTCCAAAAATTCCTGGAATATTCCCCAAAAAATTTCCCACCGTTTTGCAACCGTAATCGTCACTAGAACAGCGAGGCTCCTGTTGAGCCCCCTGCGATTTAAACCATGCGTTAACGTCGCGGTTCCTACGATAACCACTTAAAAATAAAGGTTTCAAAAATGGTTTGGCCGTAAAACAACCATTCTGGGTTCCTCAAAGAACCTTTCGATGAAGCGTTCTTAAAGCAACCAATTACCATTCTTTTAAAAACCTAAAGAACCTTTCGTACAAAAGAGTCTCTGTAGATGTTCACGGTTCTTCACAGAACCGTCGATGCCAATAAAGAACGGTCATTTCTCAGAGAGCTTCTGCGTTTGCTCAGTGTTCGTCGTGGCTCTCGATTGACTCTGGGGCTCTAGCCGGTGTATTTCTGTGTGTTAGCTAGGGATACAGCTCCTTGTCTTTACGGACCAGGTCGTTGTACATCTGCTCGTAAGTGGTTTTGAAGTCGTAAATGTTGGGTTTGTCCGGAGCGGGTCCTGGGAGCTTCACGTGGGTTCCCGTGCCGAAGGAACGCACGTCGAACCCTCGCTTGCTGTGGGAGCAACACAGAGACGGTGAGAATCCACAAGACATCAGAACGGCAAACACATGAGGACAGGACAGACGTGAAGAGAAATCCCTCTCGACCGGCGGCGACTTACCTGACCTAGATTACTTAGTCGGTAACGAACGGATGAAAACGAGGCTGTGAGGGACAAACGCACCGTTTAAAACGATCGCACGTGTACCAACATCTTCCAGACGTCTCTGAGACGTCAGTTTTACATCATAAACATCTATCTGACGTCGTATAGCAGATGAGCAAACATCTTCCAGACGTCTCGGAGATGTGTGTGCGTGCGCTGTCAGGGCTGTGATTGCGTAATCATCATCTCACGACTTTTAACAACACGTTTCTTCAGTCCAGTCCACTGAACGCAGGTACTTCAGTCCCCCACAGCCTCGGTTTCATGCCGGTCAAACACTAAATATGGCGCGTCCCTGACTAACGTCTACATTTTGATACTATATCACTTCTGCTCATTTTCTCTGGCTTACAAAGAGGTTCCATAATGTTGGTATGTACTAGTATTATATGAAGTACCATGTGAATACCATAGTAAACTAATATGCTAGTGCTTCAGTGCGAGTCTAGAACCATCATTACCTCTGTATTATAACATTAAATCTAAGTCTGACTACTTTATTCCAGAACTTTCTCTATTTTTCAGCGAGCTCCATCAGCTTCGGTTTGTTTGTTTCTGTAAAAAAAACAAAAAAAGCATGTAATCGTTTTGTCTAAATGACTCCGGCTCGGTTCGGTTCGGTTCGCGTGATCTGACGGTTCCGATCCGCGTTTGGACCATCTGGACACCGATCGAGCGCTGAGGGAAAACAACGGCGCGGCGGTGTCGGGCTCGAGTTCGGCTCGTTCTTCCTCGTCGTTACCTCAGGATGTTGTGCGCTTCCATGCTGCGGTTCTGGTTGCTGGAGCACACGACCGCGACACGCAGCGGATGGGCCGGCATCGCTATCTACAGCCCGGGGAGAGTGCCGCGGGTTTGAGAGATCGGTTCGGCGCGGGAGCTCGGTTCAACGCTTCTACTCGGATCCGCGGAGGGGAAGAAAATGGCGGCTGCGCTGCGCAGCTGTCAGTGACGCGTCACAATGGGGGGAGGGGCAGTGGGCGGAGCTTCCGCTGCAAACCCCGCGAATCAGAATGACGAGTAACACATCAGGTACATCCTTCCTTTAGAGAGATACAATCTGTTCATCAGTTTCTTATAAGACTACAAAAATAATCAAACTAAACCAGCCAGTTTATTAAATTCACCCTCGTTTATGGACACAAAAGGTTTGTATTACAGAGAAGACAGTCAGTGGGTCCCTATTTAGGTGAATATCACTAACTCAGAATTAGTAAAGATAAGCATACTGTAAATGATTGGGGCTGACACACAGAACTACAGCATCCCTCGAATACAAGTAAATCATTTTACCTTACACAAAGTCATGCAGTTGCATTTCTAAAACAAATAGTATATAGCTATCAGTCTTAATATCAATGAGTTTAAATGGGATTATTAAACGACTATAGATGAAAATGCACATAAACACAGGAAAAAAGCTTGTTTGTGTGTCTTGTCTGGCTATGTTTGTCATATACTATCTCTGCGGTGTACTGTATCCCACAATGCAATGCCTCTGAGCCGTGACGAATGAACTGGACAGTCTTACTCGACTCGTTATTCGATTGCCAAAATTTTTAATTGCGCTAAAACATGCAAAGTCTTTCTAAGAGCTGGATGCCTCTGGCATGCAACATGATGAGGTCATGCGACAAAGCAGCACACTACTCTTTCAGAATAATGCCTACTTTTCTATTTCTCAAAAGTAAGAGATCCACAGTAGGTTAGTATTCCATTCCGAACACAGCTGGCGTGTAAGTAGTGTCGTGAACGTGCATCTCAGCAGCGGTTTCAGTGGATTCCACACTAGTTTCTGATCCTGAGTTCTTCTTCTTCTTCTTTTGAACTGTATTCTTTCCCTTTCATATGCTCTACAGTTAATCAGAACATGCTCTACAGTTTCTGGAAGTCCACAATGCTTACATTGACCAGATTCATGTCTGCCTATCATCTGGAGTGATTTATTAAGAGTAGAGTGTCCAATTCTCAGTCGAGATATAACAGTATCACCCCTTCTAGACTTGTCAAGTCAAGTCACCTTTATTTATATAGCGCTTTTAACAATACAGATTGTGTCAAAGCAACTGAACAGCATTAATTAGGAAAATAGTGTCAATAATGCAAAATGACAATAGTAAACACTCATTTTTCAGTTAAAGACAGTTCATCATTGAATTCAGTGATGTCATCATCCAGCTCAGTTCAGTTTAAATAATGTCTGTGCAATCAAGTCAACGATATCGCTGGAAATTAAGTGTCCCCAACTAAGCAAGCCAGAGGAACCAGAACTCCATCGGTGACAGAATGGAGAAAAAACCTTGGGAGAGACCAGGCTCAGTCGGGGGCCAGTTCTCCTCTGACCAGACGCACCAGCATTTCAGTTCCAGGCTGCAGCAGTGTCACATTGTGCAGAGGACTCAACTATTTCCGGTGGTCTTGTCCCGGTGGCTGTCTAGGAGACAAGGTCTTTACAGGGAATCTGTCTCTCTCTGGGCTCATCTTTTTCCTGGGTCTCTGCCTTTCAGGGCTGGGTGGAGGTCCCTCTCTAGGGCTGATCCCCATCTGGCTATACTACTGGATCCGGTACTGCCAGTGACCATCTGATCTGGATGCAGTCTTGATCTGGTGGCTACGGTGACCTCGGATTAAGAGAGAAACAGACTAATATTAGCGAGTAGGCCAGTCTTCTAAAATGTCAAGCACATCGGTGTTATGGGAAGTGTTCCCGGTTCCGGTTGACCTAATTAGTGCAACCTAACTTGTCCTACTTGTTTATTTATATTATACAAATGTCGCCCTTTGTTACCTTTATCCCATCTCTCTTGCCATATCTTTCTGACAGCTACTTTAATTAAACTTTTAATTTCTGATTTACTCAAGGGTATATGTATGTCAATATTTGTGTGCCTCCTCATTTCCTTCCGTTCCAACATGAGCAGGCACCCATATAAATTCTGCTATAATTCTCAGATTCCGTATTCGGTACAAACTTTGCAGTACTTCTAGATCTTGTCTAGATTCTGATTTTCCACTCAGTATGCTTGTGAGAGCAGAATAT
Source organism: Sinocyclocheilus anophthalmus (assembly GCA_018155175.1). Lineage (NCBI taxonomy): Eukaryota > Metazoa > Chordata > Actinopteri > Cypriniformes > Cyprinidae > Sinocyclocheilus > Sinocyclocheilus anophthalmus. The sequence continues at coordinate 10,375 of JADLZN010002270.1, read as the reverse complement.
GAATCTGAACAATTACCACTGTTGCTGGTTGGATTTCTTCCACCCCCTGTAAAGCTATCTGAATAGCGATCATCTCTGCGGCATATACTGATATATCATTAGGCAAGGCAAGGCAAGGCAAGGCAAGTTTATTTGTATAGCACATTCATACACAATGGTAATTCAAAGTGCTTTACAAAAAATAAAACAATCACAACTATAAAACAAGGAATTTAAAACTTTGAAAATTATAAAAAAAAAAATAATTATTTAAGAGGTTTAAAATGAATTTAAGAAACGATTATACATATAATATAGTGCAATCGGTTCGGACTCGCACAGTGCTCATTCAATAAATGCACCGCTAAACAGATGAGTTTTGAGTCTGCATTAAATGTGACTAATGTTTTAGCACATCTGATCTCATCTGGAAGCTGATTCCAACTGCGGGTGGCCTAATAACTAAAAGCACATTCCCCTTGATTTGTGTGAACCCTTGGTATTTCTAACTGACTCGATCCTAATGATCTGAGTGGTCTGTTAGGTTTATATTCAGTGAGCATATCTGCTATGTATTTAGGTCCTAGGCCATTGAGGGATTTATAAATTAGTATAAGTACTTTAAAATCAATCCTAAATAGAACTGGAAGCCAGTGTAAGGACCTGAAGACTGGTATGATATGCCCAGATTTTCTGGTTCTTGTCAGAATTCTGGAAGCCGCGTTCTGGGTGAGCTGCAGCTGTCTAATGGTCTTCATGTGAAGGCCGGTGAGAAGACCATTACAATAATCCACCCTGCTCGTGATAAAGGCATTAACAAGTTTCTCCAAGTCTTGACTGGAAACAAAACCTCTAATTCTTTCTTGCAATAGTTTTTTAGGATGATAGTATGCTAGTTTCGTTACGCTTTTGATGATACTTAAGCTAACTAAGGTCTGTCTCCAGCAGCACACCAGTTTCCTGACTTGATTTTTAGTTGTTAGAACCCTAGAGTCAAGGTATGCATTCACCTTGAGCACTTCATCTTTGTTCAAATGCAATGACTTCGGTTTTTTCTTTGTATAACTGAAGAAAGTTCCGGCACATCCAACTAATTTCATCAATGCATTGGCAGAGGAATTCAATGGGGCTGTAGTCATTTGGTGAAAAGGCTAGGTAAATCTGGGTGTCATCTGCATAGCTGTGATAGGCGATTTGGTTCTTTCTCATTATTTGACTTAGTGGGAGCATATACAGGCTAAACAAGAGCAGTGCAAGAATTGAGCCTTGTGGGACTCCGCATGTCATGGACATCCACTTAGAATTTTGCTCTCCTATACTCACATAATAACCTCTCCCTTCTAAGTATGACCTGAACCATTTAATTACCATCCCAGAAAGCCCGACCCAGTTTTTCAGTCTCTCTAGTAGTATGTTATGATCGACAGTATCATTAGAAGTTCTTTTTGCAGATTTATATTTAAATTGAGGAATATACAGTGGCAGCCCATGTAACGCCCGTTTCTGGGTCGTTAGCACCACTGTATACATTTTTAAAAAAACTTTAAAGTAATGGACTAGCTAAATGCTTGGTGGCACTGATTGTCTCTTTGAACATATTTCTTGTTTTTCATTTATTAAAATAAAATATCTGCCAAATCAACTGTGGCATAGAGAAAAGCAAGGTGGATATACGCAGAGTCCACTCGTGGGGCTAATATCATATACTGATTACCTATTGGTTGAGCCTGCTTGCCCTACTGGTCGGCTGGCCAAGAGCGATTCAACTATGTCTGGGCTCCTATTGCCTAGCAGCTCTACAAATTATCTTTTTTTACACGGATGATTGGTAAAATGAACCTGTTAATAGGGGCGCATCCAATAACACATTTTAAGCTGTTTTCCACGAATTGGTCTCAGGATGTTGGTTCACCTTCTACCTGCAAAGCGATCACATGAGAGCATCTACACGCTCCACACCACTTCTCAATGGCTGGATTTTGATCAACCTCTATCCTAGTTAATAATAGGTTGATGCTGACCATATACTTATTCTACAATAATCAAGTGCTGACCTAATTAATTGCACTTAGACCCTTTTAAGAGAACGCTAGTAGCTCGCCAATCTACTCCTGCCAAGCACCTCAGCACATTGACTTCTTTCTTACATTTATCAACTAACTTCTAAATATGTGACCCAAATGTTAATTTGATATCCATCCATACTCCCAGATACCTTATTAGTGATACTTGTTCTAATGTTTGTTTATACAACTTTAATTTAACTTAAGGAGTTTTCTTCTTCTTTGAAAAACATATTACCTGGGGTTTTTTTCAACTGAAAGACGAAAACCCAATTGATTAGCCCAATACTAGTTTTGGGTCGTTCTTGAACGATTCGTTCATTTTGAAATTGTGACTCGGGAAGAACGAGTCGTCTAGGGGAGTGATTCGTTCAGTCGCACATCCGCAACATCCTATAGGTTCTGTAATGGAATTAGTCAAGTAGTTCACCTGTTCTGAGTCGTTCGTTCATCACATGACAGCCCCATAAACTTAGGGACAGTTCACCCAAAAAATGAAAATTGTCATCATTTACTCACCCTCATGTCGTTCCAAACCTGTATGAGTTGCTTTCTTATGTTGAACACAAAATAAGATATTTTGAAGATAGCTGGTAATCAAACAGTTGATGGTTGCATTGACTTCCATAGTATTTTGTTTTCCTGGGGAAGTCGGGGCCTAATGGTTAGAGAATCGGACTCATAACCCAAAAGGCTGTGGGTTCGAGTCTCATACCGGCAGTGATTGTAGGTGGGGGAGTGAATGTACAGCGCTCTCTCTCATCTTCAATACCACGACTGAGGTGCCCTGAGTCACCGAACCCCCAACTGCTCCCCGGTGCCGCAGCAAAAAATGGCTGCCCACTGCTCCAGGAGTGTGTTCACTGCTGTGTGTGTGCACTTTGGATGGGTTAAATGCAGAGCACTAATTCCAAGTATGGGTCACCATACTTGGCCACATGTCACTTCACTTTCACTTAAATCTGGTTATGGATTATGAGTTAAATCAGTCCTGTGCTGTGGTTCAGTGTTGTTTAATGGTCGCTAGGTGGCGGTAGAAACACATCAGAGCCTCAGGTGTGAGCAGAGATAAAAACACAACTCAATGCAACACACATCTGACTGAAGCAGAGACATTTCTTAACACAATGTACAAGAAGAGAACTTCTTACGTATTTCTTTTCAAGGAATCAATCTCGTTTGCTTTGTGTTGTTTGGCACCATTTTAAAGACTATGCTCTGCAATAAATGCTGGGTTAGAAGCAAAAATACAGCCAATCTGGTGGATAAATACAGGAAAGGGTTCATCTGTCATAACAATCGGGCTGCACAGTTAACCCAGCAGCCTGGGTGACACATTTAACCCAAATTATAGCTCAGTATAAGGTGGAAAACAAACAAACAAACATTTAAAACCATTCTAGGAGGAAAGGAGCAACAGCTCAGGGCGCTGAAATCTGTGGAAGGATAACCATTATGTGGCATAAACAAGCAAACATGATTTTACGTGACTATAAACTTGCTAATATTCACGTTTGCAGAGTAAAAACAGAAAACACAAGTTTACAAGCCTTCAGTTCAGGACGTTTCTTCTCAGGACGAATGAAATTACTCAAACTAACCCTTACTGATACTTCAATTTCATTCAGGTTGGCACCGAGAAACCAAATGCTCTTACAGCCTTTTTGAATTTGATATGCATTAAATATTCTATTTCCCTGTTGAAAAATCAGCATATGCTGGTTATGTATGTTTTGATGCTGGGATGCTGGTTTATGCTGGTCCCAGCACATGACCAGCATAAACCAGCAACGGACCAGTTTAAACCAGCAAAGGACCAGCATCCCAGCGTCAAAACATACTTAACCAGCATATGCTGTTTTTTTCAATTTAGTGCATCATATTTAGTTTGTCAATTCAAATTGAATTTAAATTCAGGAATCGGGATTCTCAGCTTTGATTGGGATTGGGAGTCTTCGTTCTTGAGTAAATACATGCCACTTTATAAAAAAATAAATAATGCGAGACACCGAAATACACTATTATGATGCAGAAAATAATATTATATGTCTCTGATATCTGTAGTTTGTCTGTCCATATAGAGCGAGAGGTCTGTCTGTCAGATTATACACGACAGAACTGAGTTCATAAACGCTCTGAGCTTCCTGGAGGCGGAACGCAAGCACTTACGGAGGATCATATGGAGGAGCGGAACAAATCAGGCGATGACAAAAGAGGCGCACTAGCATAGGACGTGCCAGATGATGACCGTGATACGAGGCTATCTTACTGGGTTGTAGTTGCAGTCGATTTGACGATAGGATGACGGACTAGAGGGTGGCGGCCCGCGAGGATAAGCAATAATTGTGACACTACAGCTGGTATCAGAGAATACAAGGACAGTGTTCACAGGTGCCTAGGATACACTTAGACGGCACTAGAGAGAAAGCGACCGATATGTTCTACTATCACGCGTCCTTTTATTCTCTGAATACCAGCTGTGTCTCAATTCAAAGGCTGCATCCTTCGAAGGCCGCGAAAGTCAGACGGAGCGTTGTTAAATGGGATGGGCTAGCCTACAGAGGATCGTTCTTGATGTTGCCGTTGATGAGTGGCAGTAACGTTTGTGCTGGACTGTTTTAAAAGTTATGTTCATCTGTCTAAAAACAAGACAGGGTTCAAAACCTGTCTAAATATATTCACCATGGAGAACCAAAAACATGAAGCGACTTGCTCACAGCCAGTGCATCTGTTCCCAGAGGATTACGGCCGCAATAGAGGATCCATGAAGATCATTAGTTCATCATCACAGTATAATTAAGGTTTGGGTCTGGCACTGTACTGCTTAGTAGCTCTTGTTGGTCCCTATCAACCGGTTGGATTTGTACACTAGAGTTGAGAGAAATCCAAATCCAAATTGATCATGTCTGTAACATTGAGGTCATCAACATGCTAGTGTCCCAATGAAAATTCTCTGTTTCTCTGTTGGGAAACGAACCAAAAACATTGATGACATCATCTTGCACTTGGGGGCGTATCCAATTTTCAATGTGCATCAACACAGGAAAATGCACAGAAAACTGCTTGCCAAACCATTTTGTAGGGTCTTCAAGGATGCAGATGTCACACACCAGGTCTTCAGTTGAATACTTAGAGTTTGGTCGGTACTGCTCTAGGAACATGGAGCTCATCTTAGCCGCCCGTCGTTGGCGGCTCTTCGTGTTTGTCCGTGAGCATAGAGTGGTTGGTGACACTCATCAGGCAGATGGGAAGGATTCGTGGATCACCATGGAGGAGGTGGCGAAGGCCAGGCCGCTGTAGACTGACGGAAAGTCCCAGATGCAGCCAAGCAGG
>JADLZN010002269.1:0-280446 GCA_018155175.1 Sinocyclocheilus anophthalmus | reverse complement strand
GGTTTAGGGGTGGACATGGGTGGGTTTAGGGATTAGGGGGTGGAGATGGGTAGGTTTAGGAATATGTAAGGTGGGAGGAGTTGGATCTGGATCCAACCACACCCCCTGAATCTTGTGTTCTGCAGTGAGGACCATCTCACTGAAACTGTAAATTTGACCTTCAACCGTTTGGTAGCCATTTGAAGTCCACTATAAGGAGAATAATCCCGGAATGTTTTCATCAAAAACCTTAATTACTTTTTGACTGAAGAAAGAAAGACATCTTGGATGACATGGGGGTGAGTAAATTATCAGGAAATTTGAATTTGAAAGTGAACTAATCCTTTAAATCCAACACTTTGCACTGAATCAGAAAACAGGAGTGGTAAAAATACTTAAATATTAAAAAATAAAATGTAATTAAAATACTTAAAATGTATACTTTAAAAAACATATGAACCAAAAACTAGGACTAGAGATGTATTTAAGTAAATCAAATTAATTAGATCACCTACTGGGAAATGTAAATGCAACAACTGAAATGCAAAGCTATCTGGCCCTAAACCATACTGTTTGTGGTGAGCTGGTGACAAATGCAAAAGGGAGAGTGACCTTGGCAATGTTTTTAAAAAGGGGGTTGCCTACCCTTTATTTGGCACCAATATTTCGTTTTATTGATAATATTGCATTTGCTCTTCAAGCATGATTTTAAGTTTACTTTGTATAACATATCTTTGCACTGTTTGCACTGTACATAGCTTAGCTGAAACATTTTGGTAAAACAAATGTAGAGGAATTTTGAGATTGTTGGGGCACTGTACAGTTAATTATGATCCGTCTGTTCATAACACACTGTTTACTGCAGGTTTGAATGTAAACACTTACAATTCCTTATTTTCAAGATGTGTCATTTTAACACATGGAGTCATTATGTTATATTAAATCATGGAAAACATTTAATGATTCATTTTTCAAAATAATAATTGTTTAAAAAATGCTGACAACTAAAAAACACTGTTAATTTATGACATAACAATGTGGCAATACATTTGATTAAATTTAACATTTACATCAGGGTTGCAAAACAATTATCTGGTACATGAAGAATTATGCATGCTTTATGTTACATAGCCATTAATGACGTGTTTTTATGAAACATCTAATGGTGTTGACCTTTTTTTCTCATTGATTGGTTGATTCAACTTTTACAATGAATAATCTGCATGAAAAAAGCCCCTTCATGTGTTTGTAAAAAAGTTTATCGCGAACACCATAAATCAGGGGGGTAAGCAGTCGTGGTATTATGTTTGTTAAAAGATAATTTAAAAAGGTTAGTCTGGCCCGATCAACTGGTATAAGTGGGACAAACATCTTGTCTATGACAGCAGTAATGTAAGACAACATACAGAGCAGAAGCTGTGCTCCATGTAACAGGATGGTGCTTTGGGCCTTTTTTGCTGAGGATTTATCAGCAGAGGCCCTTCTGGCTGCAACCAGCACTTGACAATATGTAAATACAAGAATTACCCACACAACAGACGAGTAAAGGCCATTCATAAATCTGGTCTGTATTTCATGATATTGTGTGGAATACAGAATTGATGCACTACGAGAAGCAGCTGTTGTAAAAACAGATAAAGGGCAAACAATTGAAAGGAGAATCAAGTCAAGCAATCCAGGTATGACTCCTACACCCCAAATCAGAGAGATGAGGATGTAGGTCCTGCGCACTGTGCAGATCTGATGGTGATGCAGTGGTTTGCAGATGGCGATGTAACGCTCAACGGCCATACCGGCCAAAGTCAGAGGAGTGTTCTTATGAGCAGTTGCAGTTATTATTAGAAGTGTAGCACAGAATGGGAGATGTACATTTTGCCATGCATAAGCCATCACACTAAGACTTACACTGAAAAAAACCATGAGCATATCATTGATAGCCAAGTGAATATATAATATGTATAGTGGGTCATTGTAGAAAACTGAACTCCTGAAAAATGTCAATACAAACATTCCATTTATGGACATAATTATGATCCCAAGAAGAACAATGGTCAAATTCTTTGCAAACGCATCTGCATATTTTTCTTGTACACTGTACAGAAACATTGTAGAGTTCATTGTCCTTTTGCGCTTGTGTACAATTTACTGATTATTATAAGTGATAATCCTTTTCTTGGTAAAAAAGACTGTTGTTGTTGTTTAGTTCCTTCCAGTGATCTTGATGACTGTCAAAAGTACATGAAGCTCGAATATGATATTCTTTATCCTGAAGATTTTTCAAGTTTTTCATCTCTTATAGAAAATAAAAAGATTAAAAACATTTAGCAAGTTAACAATTATAAGCTATAATGAATGTACTGTAAATAAAACAAATTAAAGACATTGTTGAAAGAGTGAAATTACCTCTTCAGTTTGCTTAGTAAATAGTTTTGACTCCAGATGGGAACAGACCAGTTTATATACTCAATTGAGATGTAAATGAGGGGAGAAAAAAGACCACAGGAAGATTGAGGTGGAGGGCATGTAGGGAGAGAGATATTTTATTACAGTATATTGCTCTCCTAGGGTAAATACAATACATGCCAACCCACAGGCACACAACAAACGACAAAAGGCACACACACACACACACGTGTGTGGGTTTACATGTATGTATTTACACCAGGAGAGCAATATACTGTAATTAAACTATCTTTTTCCCTTTCCCTCCATCCCTTTTCCGTGTGATATATAAACTATCAGAAATAAGCCATGCTGTCAAAATCACTGTATAGTTTTCACTGTTAGATTTCAGTACATTTCTTATTAAATCTGATTTTGAATCATTGAATGGCTTTCAGTTTTAATGGCAGGTCCATATGAAATGAAAGCCAAAATCTTACTACAACAGCATTCATTTCTGTGCAGTTGGTAGCGGAATATGCTGGGGTGCGGGTCACTCTTAAATGCTTATCCTAGCTAACACATTAAGCGATACAGTGTGATCAGCTGGTATGTCCTCCAGCCAAAACTGTGTTTAAGTCCTTTTGTACCAATCACAGACATTTGTACTGAAAAATCCTGTAAGCATGCTGTTTAGGGCTTTGAGTTTTGTTTGAATATGTTCGGTTGAACTTTTAAAAGGATCCATTTCCGGCTTCGCTGTTTTGTGTCCCTCCTGTTACCATGCTTTTGTGAGTTTGCCCGGTCCGGTTGTTCAACACCTGTGTCTCGTTACTGTATGGGGTTGTTTAGGAAATGGGGGGAAGCCACTAGTTTTTCTCTATGTATGCATAGCACTCAAAATACATATGTTTGTACGATCGTTAAATCTTTAACAGTGGTTTTTTTGTTGTACTCTGATATGTGGAAAGATATGTGTTATAGTTGAGGGATTTTAATATTTCCCTTAAAGGGGGTCATAGGATGCCCACTTTCCACAAGTTGATATGATTCTTTAGATTCTTAATGAAAAGTCTGTAACAGTTTGTTAAAATTCGGCATGGGAGAATCGTAAAACAAGCACTTTAATATACCCTGTCAAAACAAAAAAGAACGCTTTTCAGATCAAGCCGTTTTTGTAGCATTTTGCTTTAAATGTTAATGAGCTCTGCTGACTCTGCCCCTCTCTTCCGAGCTGCTCTCTGAAGGACTGTTTACTTTAGCCGCATTCATCGTGAAAATTGCTAATTAGCACATTATTAGGAAGGTAATTAGTCAAGTAAGTATCCTGCTTAAAAAAACCTTCCACTCACTTCTTCTGGGTTGAGCTGGATCACGAATGATTGGCGCTCGGAAACATAGACGCCTTTCTTGTAGATTCGTGGGCGCATCCCCTTCAGAAAACAACATAAGGGACATGAACTCATCGTTATGCGGTTAAGTGTATCTAGACCGAGCCCAGGTATTGCATAAAGAAAGCACTTACATATACACAAACGCATACTTTTTCCCATGACTCGAAAATGATAAAAATGTGTTCTCATACTCGTGCGCAGAAGTAGAATGTTTCAGAATCACAATGTTGCTTTTTATAACTGCATAGAGGATCTATATGATCGGTAAGTTTCCCGACATGTTGCAGACTTAATATTAACATCACCACTGAAAATTGTAGTGGAAGACCGGAGTGACCGATACGCAAATGATATATTTTGACGTCCACTACAGTAAATACCCTGATTTTATGATGAATTCTTTACAGGGCGCGCAACTTTACCATTGCTTTGCCAGGTTACTGATCTGTATTGGTAAATGTTGAAAACTGGTTATTTTATAGAACTGATATTTGTGAGTTATCGAGCTTACAGTGACAGGGGTTTGACATAGTTAAACGTGAGAGTTCATCTCAATGAAGGCGGGACAGACAACAGTCCCCCCCACAAAAATGTCCAGGGCGGAGTCAAGTTAAGCACCATCCATCTGTGCTGAATCTTACTGTCAATCAACCTATCATGGAGGGGCTTTGTTGTGATGTCCACATACAGACAGGGATCTGCTATCGGCTCGAATTGAGAAAGGGGTAAAGATTTGAGCAGAAAAAAAAACTGGGTGGATTTTTATCATAATAGGGTGGTTGTGTACACACACTGCCAATGATGCCATTTTAGCTTGCTTTTACAAAGTCTTCTTATCAGAAAGGTTAATGTGTCACAAGAGCAACATATGAAGTTAAATAAATACACGTTGCAAGTGCAATTGACCAAGTGAGCTACAAAATAATAATTAGTCCCTACCAGAAGAGCCGACATATGAAGCTGTTATGAGAGGGTGGCATTTGCAATTCATTATTTACAATCTCAACTGATTCAAATTCCTTTATTGATCAAGATCTGCCCTGTAATCCTAATTTGTGTGAACAAAAAAAAAATGTTGTCTGTGTTTAACGTGTCACCATGGATCATTTCAGCTGGAAACTGGGCAACAATAGTTGTGTGAGGACTTTCTGCAAAACTATACACAGAGTCGCATTTTTTTTTACAGTGTTGCATGTTATTAGTATACGTGTCCCTGACAGTAGAAGGCACATAGTCATTGGAAATACGTTCCTCTACCTACTTTCTGTTCTGCAAAACTCAAAAACGTACTTATACACATACAATCATCCATAGAAACTGGCAAATTGGCTAGTGGCCACTCCAAGTATCCGCTACAGGTATCATTAAGTAACCGAAGCAAGGAAGTAATCACCAGATTCGCCGGAAAACAATATTGGGCAATGTTGTTAAGTCGCGGTGAATGAAAGCGGAAAATAAGTACATGGGATCTAGCGGTTAGTTTAGGGAGACTCAATCACAACACAGGTATTGTCATACAAAAGAGGAGACATATGCATAAGAGAACACGACATAATATGCACGACTTAGTTGAATGATGTCTTGTTTCACTGCACTAGGGTACATCAATAAAAGTAAGTAGATCTACGTGTTGAGTAATTTTTGCGGTTGGTTGTGGATGAAGTGCAAACCATTTACGCATGGCAAGTTTACCTGAAATAAGGTCCCTTCAAGGGAATTAGAAACGATTAATGCCCGAAACACCATAAAATACCAGGGAGGTGGCAATCTAAACGTGGCACATTTTATGTTAGAAGTATTGAAAAAATCTTATTGTCTGTCTGACGGAATCATTCCAAGTGAAAAAAATTGATCTACCACAGGAGGTAAGGTAAGGAGCAACAACAAGCAGAAGCTGCCGCCAGGTCCCAGGGCAAGTGGTTATCTTTGGCTTTGTTGCTGACGATTTATGTCAGCCGAAGGCCTTCGACTGCAAGCAGCACTATGCAATATTTTGTGGAATGCAAGTAAAGCCAACGAAACCAACCATAGTGTAGGACGGAGGGGGAAAAGCAAACCAATTGTAACATATTGCTTAATCTAGCTTGCGAAATGGGTATTGTAATTATAAAAAAGGATGTAAGGACGGCACTAGCGTAGAGCACGGTTTATAAAGACAATAAGAGAACGAGACAAATTAAAACAGAATGACAGTCAATCGAATCATCCGGGTAGATCCCTCCCCCCACAACTGCATAGAGATGAAGGCTGGTAGTCCGCCACGGTGTGCAATCAGCTGATGGGCGCATGAGCGTGGCTTGCAGCTGAAGGGACTAATGGTACATCTCCAATGGCCTACCGGCCAAATACAGATGAGTGTATACTGTATGAGATAGATTGGCAGCGGGCTAGATTACAGAGGGATGACACCTGATGGCACGGGTACGGTTTGCAGTGCAAACTCCTACACAGAAAGGTTCCAGGAGTAACGAAACCCGAGCATATACAGTTGTAAATCCAAGTGAAATTTTATCTGGTGAGTCTGTAGACGAGTCAGTTGTAAAAAATTGTGAACGCCTAAAAGATGGTGACAACACCACTTGATGGAATCTTGATACACTCGTCAAAAAACGATGTACATGTTTATTGCAAAAGCGATGCTGGCCATATCTTTTTCTTGTAGATTCAAAAATTAAGGCACTAAGAGTTCAATTGTGCTGTCGTGGGCGTTATTACTGTGGAAGGAATGCAAATCGTATTGAGGCTTGAACAGTTGTTGCCGTGAGTGTCGGTATATAAGACAGTTAGTCCCTTCACAGATCTGATGCGCTGAAGAGATCAAGGCTGAATACAATCTGAGTAGTTGAGCGAGGCGTGCGATAAGAAACGAGACAGTTAATGAGGGGGGAGGGCATGAGCAAAAGAGCCATATCAGAGAAGACAGGGTAGGTAGAGAGTGAAAGAAGGGGGTAGGGGAGTAAAGAGAGGAAAGAACAATCGGAACATAGGAAAGGCGGAAGAAGAGTTTGTGCACCTCATGAGAAAAATTGCGCAAAAAGTTTGAACCTAAATACATGAGTGTGAAAAGGGACCTTCTTCAATTTCTGCAAGTGGCGGCACTCACTGGCACGCATTAGTAAAACGCACACACCTTACGTTTTATACAATTTTTGATACAATTTTTATATACAATTTTACTCACCATCCGTCCCCAGTTTAGTCGCTATCAGCTAGCGGGTGCACCACAACGCTAGCTTGGTAGCACTCTCGGTCAGTCATCCACACGCCAATGCGCGCGTCATCATGACCATACCGACCAAACCGTTCCTCTAACCTTACCCGGCATCACACCTCAACAGCAGAAGAGTTTTACTTACACAGCTTTTAAAATCATTGGATAACATCTTTACAATCATTTGTAGATTTTCAAGACTGTGCATGATCAAATGAATTAGAAAGATTAATGGCATATGTAAGCAATATAATTTACATGACATGTTAATTATTAGTAAGTTTAATACATTTATTAGGAAACATTACATCCATTATTTCACATTAGAATATGTGAATATATATTAAGTGATGGTTAGTTAAACATTATATAATGTTTGTTACTGATTTATTAATGAAAGTTATTATAAAGTGTTACCATTAATTTAAAGTTTAATTTAATTAATTTAAAGTAAAGTTAAATTTTTTTTTACATATTCTACTTAAAATAATAAAAACAATGCTTAATTACACTGTAAAAAACGTTACCCTGCAACCTTAAAGGGGTCATATGATGCTATTTAAATTTTTCTTTCCCCCGCTTTGGAGTGTTACAATCTCTTGGTTCATAAAGAAGATCTGTAAAGTTGCAAAGACTAAAGTCTCAAATCCAAAGAAATATTCTTTATTAAACTTAAGGGTCAACCATGCCTACCTAAAACGACTCATTCTAACAAGCCCCCACATGTCTACGTAACGATGTGGAAATATGTGAATAATGCCGCCCAAATGTTCATGCAAAAAAAAGAAGGCTTAACTTTGAATTCTGAAACTGTATTATTGTTTTGTTGCCGTGCCAATGAGCGTCGTTAAGACCTGTTGTGTTTCGTTGTGACAGCGAAACTAACTTTGTTTGGTCTGCCAAAAGAGAACACAACAGAAATCATGGAGTAAGTTGTATTTTACAACACTGTTGTCCGAAACAACAGTGTAACAACCCAATATTCAGAATGTGTCAGCGCATTTTTTTATGGAGGACTAGGACTGTGTTTCCTAGAGACGTAGCCTACAGATGTTTCTATAACGATGGGGCATTCCAACTTTGGCAAGTACAGTCTGGTGCTTCTGCTGTAAGTACGTTTTCATCTTTAAAGAATTTGCCACTGACGATTCAAAGCGAGTTTTGAGCAGCTTGTTGTTTGTCATTTCTCCGATCACAAATGCCGCAGGGTTTAATGTGTTACCAGCGATACCAACGCAACGCGTAAAAAGACGTATACGTCATTATAATCATAATTATGTCCCACTGGGGAATGTAACCAATTCCTCGTTGATAATAAAGGTTACGGTTTTGTCTGCGGGCCACGGCTCACAGTATGGTAAGGGGCAGTAACATTCCGTCACACACTTGAGGTATTCAGCCAATTACAGCACACTGGATGGCTGGCCAATCAGAGCACACCTCGCTTTTCAGACCGATGAGCTTTGTAAAAATCTATGCGTTCGAAGAGCGGGTCATAGAGAGAAACATAAAAATTTACATTTGGGATGGGAACATCTATGTTTTTTGAACCTTAAAACCGCATAAACACATTTCATTACAAAAATACACAAAATAATGTTATTTTTAACAACATCATATAACCCCTTTAAAAAGTTTATCCATCTGATTTAACAGAACATTTTGTTTGTATAATTGGTGAGTTTATCATTGATTCAGTGATTCAGTTTACAGTTTTTCTCAGTCGCTTTGGTGCATTCCTCAAATCATTCTTAATATTTGCAAAAAACTATGTGCATTTCTCAAAACAATTCGTACAAACAGCACCACACAATGGATTACCTGCAAAAGCCTGTAACTTACTCAAAATCTTTAGTTCATCTCTCAGAAGTAAGTATTTATGTGTCAATGAACATCAGTGCCATCAGAATGAAAAGTCCATGTGTCATTGTTCACAAACAAGATAGTCAAAATGCTTAGTCATGCTGTCAAAATAACAGTAGTATTACCTGATGTAAACTATGGCTACATTTTGGATGTACAGTTACTGTATTGAACAGTATGCCATATGCTTATGTATGCCAAATATCCATTTCATAAGTGCAAATTTACACATTACTGTATGTGGGATATTGATTGAAAGAGACTGGATAGAATTTCCCATTTACACTTTTAAAACAACTATTAGTCTGACCAAAAAAAAAAAAAAACATGGTACATGTAATTTGGTATAGAAACTGAAAATAAATAATTGGGGTCACAAAGCTGAAAAATAAAATTACAAGTCCATGTCAGAGTTGTAACTCTTGTGTTGCCCTACGTGTCTATATGTTCTCCCACTGCAGAGTCAGGAGATGACCTATGGCTAGTTTCAGAGCAATGGTTATCATGGTTGATCTACCTTCTCTTCATGTGAAAGTCAAGATCGCTTTCACTAAGGCATGGCAAATTTACAAAAAGTCTAATAATAATGTGTTAAAAATGTGCTTGACAGTTTATGACAACTAGATTAACTATTTTGCATTTAATGACTTATATGATGAACTAATGACTTGAGGTTTTGAGGGGTAAGACTACAGCACAATATATAACTATATAATACATTTTGAGCAATAGTAATTGATAATGTAGGAAACCACAGACAAATATACATAATCATTTGCATGAATGTACCAAAGCAATTGCAGCTTGTTCAAAAGAATGAGAAACTTCTTTTATGATGTGCACAATTGACTAGATGATGTGGAGGTAGTAGTTTTGAGAATTTCATTTCTGAGCTGAGAAATGCACCAAAGCGACTGAGAAAAACTGTAAATAATATTTCTGACTTGAATAAAAACCAGTTAATTTATATTTTTTCATTTTTTAGTGTACCAACCACTGAAGATAGATAGATAGATAGATAGATAGATATATAGAGATAGATAGACATGTAAATGATTATATAGCACAATTCCATACTTTTAAATCAATGGTGGTCTGTACTTAACACTTTAAAAAGCTAGCATTTATTCAAACTCATTAGGAGTAAAACATTTCTGCATATCTGTGGTAAACAAAACGTGGAGAATGATTTAAAACGAAACATTTGTAAACCAAAGGTGGGGAGTCATTTAAAACTACACATTTTCAGAAGCACAATTTGTCACAGATCAGACTATGATTCCAAACCCTTGGCACATTATAATATTAGGAAAATTGTTACAGATCCTTTTAATCTTCTTCATCTTTACACTCTACTCTTGTGTCTATTCTAGTGAGACCACACACAAAATACCTCCTCAGATACTTGCGGAACTTTTTATCCCGCACACCGTATATGATTGGACTCAAAAAGCGTGGCAAAATATAGACAATTAGATAGTTGACAAAACGTATTTCCAGGATGTGTCCTGGAAAGATGATGTTCAGTATGCCCTCCACGCTGGGAGACAAGTAGGACAGCATGCACATCAGCAACTGAACCCCGTGAAGCAAGATAGTGTTGGTCGCGCGGTTGGCGGAAGTTCTCTCAGTGGAGAGCGCGCGGGCCGCAAACACGATCCGCAGATATGTGCACAGCAGCGTGAGGAACACCAGCGAGAAATAAATGCCGTCGAACGCATTGCGTTTGTACAGCAGCACAGGGTCTTTGAACACATTCTGCCTGAGACAAAAAACATTAGTTTGGAAGAAACTCAAAGGCTCTGTGGCTAAAGTCACGAAAAGGTCAGTGATGTCAGGAAGCATGGATACTAACCAAATGGTCGCTATGAGCATGTACGCGCGGCGTACGGTGCAGATCTGTGCATGACGCAGAGGATAGCAGATCGCGATATAACGCTCCATCGCCATGCCGGCCAGGTTGACAGGCGTGCTGCGGGTGGTGAACACAGCCACCAGGATAAAGAAACAACACACTCCTACACTGATAGTGTACAAGATGTAGCTGACCACAAACAGGGCGATGGTTACAGTGAGCTGCACTGCGTCATTAATCACCATGTGTACGAAAAGAATATAGCGAGGGTCTTCGTAAAAGATCTGATGTCTGAAGAAGGTGGCCACGACGCTGCCATTGATGTAGCTGAGGAGGAGCCACACCAGGACCACGATGAAGTTCTTAATGAAGGCCATGGTAAACGTGTCTCTCATGAGGAGTTGCTGGCCTGCTGTTGAATTCATCACGCAGGCCTTAAAAGAGGAAAAAGTGATGTAAATGCACAATAAGCTTGCCTATCAGTTTAAAAGTTTAAAAAAACTAAAACAAATATGTTGTATATTTTGTTACATGATTTTATCCAAAGTGGCTTACAATGCATTCGAGATACACACTTTATTAGATCTACCTATCTGTCTATCTGTCTACACAGTATGTAATACAGTTTGTAATATTATAGTAAATACAGTATATAGATCTGATTAAGGTCATATCTCGAATGCAATTGTAAGCCACTTTGGATAAAAGCATCAATTAAATATAAATATTTTTTAGGACGGACTTTTTTATGACTGACAGTTTAAGAATCAACCACCGAAAAACCTATAGTATAACATTAAAACCTTCATTATTAATTTTATCACATGTTTATGGGATAGCAAACATATTTAAAAAGCAAAGATATCCCTATAAGATGTTTGTATGATACACAAATACTCACATAAACCAATTTTAACATACTTGCAATGAATTAATATGTATAGATCAGCTATAAAAATGAAGCAACAATTGCTTTTCCAGATCACAGTGCTTTTCATTATAAAATAACAGTACAGTACAGTAAAAAAAAATAAAGCGATAAAAGCAAAACAATAGATTGACCAAAAGTACCAGTGCAGTCGTTGAAAGGCGTAAGGAAAAAGAAGTCAATAATGGGGAGCCATAAAAATCGGAACCTTTTCCGGTCCAAGCTGTGAGCACTACAGAACTATATTCAGTAAGTTTAGCACGAATGAATAAAAATCGAACAAATGAATAGAAAAATTACATTTTCTAGTTACTAGTAACTCAGACCGCAGAACTCACCCCTGTCCAGCACTCGTGCCTGTTTGGTAAGCACCAGTACTGTAAAGACATGACAGCTTTTTAAATGCTCCTACACTCTGATTGTAGCTGATGATGTCAGTTATGTCACAAGGGAAAATATAGAGAAAACAATTTGAAATAGGATATATCAGAATAGCCCCAGTTTTAGGGGGCATTTTTTAAGGCCATCACACTGTATATTTCCCAATTCTTTATTTTTTTCCCCATATAACATTTCACTAAGCTTGTGGGTTTTTTTTTTTTTCTTTATTTGAGATAACTGATGGCATTTCCTTAAAACAGTTCATTCCATTTTGTCTGCAATGTAATGATGATAAAATTATTATTATATGTAACTTTATATGTACAGTGGTGTGAAAAAGTGTTAGCCCCCTTCCTGTTTCTTTAAGTTTAAATTTGTATATTTGTCACACTTGAATGATTCAGATCATCAAACAATTTTTAATATTACACAAAGATAATGCAAGTAATACAAAATGCAGTTTTTAAATGGTTATTTATTTTATTAAGGGAAAAAAGTTGTCCAAACCTACGTGGCCCTACGTGTAAAATTAATTGCCCCCTCCTGTTAAATCATGAAAGAACTGATTAACCACACAATTTTAGAAAGCGGAGTTAAATTTCAATAACCACATGCAGGCCTGATTACTGCCAGACCTGTTGAATCAAGAAATCACTTCATAGAAGCTGTCTGACCAAGTGAAGCATGCTTAAATAGCAACACATTATGTTGCGATCTAAAGAAATTCAAGAACTGATGAGAAACAAAATAGTTGACATGTCTGGAAATGGTTATTAAGCCATTTCTAAGGCTTTGGTACTCCAGCGAACCACGGCCAGAGCCATTATCCACAAATTGAGAAAAATTGGAACAATGGTGAACCTTCCAAGGAGTTGCCGGCCAACCAAAATTACACAAAGAGCACAACGACGACTCCAGTAGATACCAGGAGGTCAAAAAGAAACCAAACAGAGACACAATCTAAAAGAACGGGCATGCGCTGCACTCACCTCAATTGATGTCTAGCTGTGTCATGTTCAACAGTAAGAAGAGAGCACTGGAGCAAACGCATCCAAAAGTGGGGCAGATGCCAAGGCCAAAAATAACACACCAAAAAAAAGCTGGTGAGGGGGGGGCGCAAGAAGAACACAAAGGCTCGTCTCACATTGCCAAAAAATATCTTGATTATCCCTAGACTTTTGGGCAAATATTCTGTGGACTGGTGAGACAAAAGTTTAACTTTTTGGAAGGTTTGTGTCCCATTACATCTGGCACTAAAACCAACAGCAGCTTAGTCAGATAAAAAAAGGAACATCTAAACCACTCAAACATGTGGTGAGATATTGTATTGTCTGGGGCCTTCTTTGCAGCTTGAGGACCATGGGATGACTTCTGTAATTGATGGAACATGAAGCTGCGCTCTCATTCGTGTCTAACTCCTGAAGGCGAATGCCCAGGGGTGCCGTACGTTTGGTGAAAGAACGGGTCAGCCAAGCTCAAAGCGGCACATTGGTTTAAAATGAGTCAGATACAAGGATCCCAAACACAGCAGTCAAGTCATGACCTCTGAATGCTCAGAAAACAAAATTAGGTTTTGGAAGTGGCCAAGTCAAGTCCGGACTTAAATCCGATTGAGAAGCTGTGGCATGACCTAACAGTCCATTCATGCTCGAAAACCCTCCCATGTGGCTGAATTACAACAATTCTGCAAAAAAGAGTGGGCCAAAATTCATCCACAGCGATATGAAAGACTCATTGACAGTTATCGCAAACACTTGATTGCAATTGTTGCTGCAAAGCGTGGCACAACCAGTTCTTAGATTTAGGGGGCAATTACTTTTTCACGTAGTGCCAGAAAGGTTTGAACAGCTTTTCATTAATAAATGAAATCATTATTTCAAAAATGCATTTTGTATTTAATCAGGTTATCTTTGTGTAATATTAAAATGGGAGTCTGGTGCAGACATAGGGACACGGGAAGGCCTCCAGGGTGGATCAGGGAGCTCAGGGGGCCATGGTGGAGCAGGGAGACTAGGGAGCCATGGCGGAGCAGGTAGCTTGGGGAGCCATGGCGGAGCAGGCAGATCGAGGAGCCATGGCGGAGCAGGCAGACCAGGAAACCATGGCGGAACAGAGAGCCTTGGTAGACCCTGGTAGAGCAGGCAGCTTGGGGAGCCATGCGGAACAGGAGCATGTCAAACGGCCATGGCGATCTAACATCCATGATTCCCACGCAAGCACGGAACTCAGAATGGCCAGTGGTCGGTGTAATGGCTCCTGTTCCTTGTGGCCGTACGCCACTCGTAAGGCCAGCCCAAGACGTATGGACCCTATAGGAATGCCCTACCGCCGGGGCCTCCCACCCCCCACCATAAATCCTTGGGGAGAATTCGTCTTTAGAGTTGCCCTCCTTAGGCCTAACTTGAACCGTGGCCTCTCCTTAGTGCTTTACTTGGGGACGTAGCCCTCCTGGCTCCACATGGGAACTGGGAGCCTCTCCTGGCTAAACTCGGGACAGGAGCCGTCCGTGGGCTTAACTCGGGGACAGGAGCCCTCACTGGAATAGACTCGGGGACAGGAGCCCTCACTGTGCTAAACTCGGGAACAGGAGACCTCTTTGGGCTGGATTCGGGGGGAGCACTTCAAGAAGCTGGCACTGTAGGTTCTCTGGCTGAGCAGGCCACAGCATCGCTATTCGCGAGCTGGCACTGGAGCGAGCTCTGGTGCTGGAGCCGACACTGGAGCGAGCTCACGGACTGGAGCCGACACTGGAGTGAGCTCACGGGCTGGAGCCCACACTGGAGCGAGCCTAGGGACTAGAACCAACTGCCTTCTCCTCCTTAGATCCCCTTTAGGTTGTGGGGAGAAAGGCGTGGTCGGCTGGACTTTACACTGTGGGGCCGAGAGCTTGAGAAGCCATGGCCGGCGGACCTGACTTCGGAACGGCCGGCGGGCTTGACTGAGGAACTGCCGACGGGCTTGGGAATGCCGCAGCCAGCAGGCTTGACTGAGGAACGGCCGTTGGCCTTGAACTTTCGGAGGCAGCCGGCAGGCTTTGCTTACTTTTTTTTAGGTCGCGGAATTCCTGGCACAGTGCGCTCTGTGAGAGGACGGAGATGAAGGGAGACGGGTGCTCCTCAAGGACGAGGAGTGTAATTCAAACAATAGTCGTTAATGACGGTCATTGAACCAGAAAAACACAGCAATTGTAAGACTATACATTCCGACAGAGGGAGAACGAACGGGCTAGATCTCAAATGGTCGATAACGAGGGTCAGACAGGTGAGGAGGATAACTAATAACAAGGAACACCTGGAACTAATAGAACTAAATGGGGACAGGAACCGGAAGGACCAAATAAGGGCAACGAAGGCACATAATCTCTGACACAGGGGATTCTGCTGTAAAAAAAGGTTAGAGGTTTTGTAGCCAACAGGATGAACAGGTCTGGAAGAACCTGAATGGCATTCAGGACCCAGATCAGACTGATAAGGATGTACGTTTTACGCACGGTACAGATCTGAGCGTGACATAAAGGGTTGCATATGGCTATATAGCACTCTATAGCCATGGTAGCGAGATTCAGCGGTGTGTTGAGAGTTGTGAATATAACGCTGATCCATAAAACACAGCAGAAAAAGATATTGAGAGTAAACACAGTGTAGCTTAAAACGTGAAGGATGACTGCAATCATCAGCTGAATCATGTCGTTGAACACCATGTGAATGAAGTAAGCAATGAAGCAATATCTCTGCAGCCGCTTCAGTCTTGTCTGAAGGAAGCCGACGAGAAACCTCATTTTACACCATGTTATTTGTGTCTTGGGAAGAGAGGTTGCTCTTACCTTTGCAATCCTAAAGAACTGCTCATGTGATGTCAGAAGAACTCAAACCAAGTATTTCCTTTAGCACAGAGGTGTTCAAATGTTTTACTACGAAGGGACAAACACTGACTATGATATGATGCGAGGTCGAAATTACATGCTGCTTTATTCCAACTGTATTATAATAAATTTAAAATTTAAAAATAGAAATTAATCCAATTCACTTAGTCTGTATTTTTTGTGCAAAAACTAAAAAATATTGAACAAATGATAAATTAGAAATTAAGATAGTTTCAATGGCATGTTTATTCCTATCAAAGGTCATCATGGGCCACGGGTCCTGGTTTGGGCATCTCTGCTTTAGAGAAATATACTTTCTGATGGACATGACCAGGACAATCTTTTGACCTGAAAATATGGTTATAGCATTTTCCAGTGTTGGTAGATGCTGTGATTGCTCTTTTTCCACTGACAGGCATTAAAAAGTAGCCATACATGATTCTGCTAAAAGACAAGCAACATACAGTAAAAGTAAGTGAGTGACATACAGTAAATGACTTATTTTGTAGTAGATAAAGTAAATACATAGTAAAAAATAATGTAGTATAAATAAATAAGCGTTTCATTAATATTGAGAATAATAATCATTCTCATGATCCGAATTTCAAAAGGCCGGTAAATATTCGATATAATTTTCCACATTTTAAGGTTTTATTTTATTTAATATAGCGGTACGGCATGCAAACACATTTCAGTCTCAGTGCACTTTTGGGTTTGCAGCCTGTCATTATTCTTATAAATTCTTATAAATCTTTCTTACACATCAATTGATTTAAGATTCTAAGATTCAGGAGCAAACATCCTTTGTCCATATGAAAAATAATAAAGAAAAAGTTTGATGTGACAAAGAAAGTACCATGATTAAGACTTTGAACATCTTTATCTCTTTAGATCTTTAAAAAGAAATTTATAACATTCAGACGACCATGAGTCAAATGGAAAAAAACCCCCCTTGGTGACTCCCTGTGTTTACTTATTGGAGGTTTTTATTGGTCAAATGAGCTGAGCAGATAGGTATGTACGAGAATCACAAGGATATATAATAGCAAAATAATAATACAAGGGGAAACCGGATTACGTGGATCTACATCTAGAAGGTGTGCTGGTGAGTATGTCCTCATAAAGTTTAATACATTTAAATTCATCGTAAATAATACAATATTTTAGCGATATGTAAATACTTTGGGGTAATTTTTCTATTATCGTGTGGGGGAGACGTAATACCGATTATAATTCAGAAAACAGGCTGCATTAATTGATCCAAATGGTTACAGTAACACCACTTGGTTGGCAAAAGTTGGATGTTACAAGGGAAACATAAAATGCTTCACGTACAAGTAGCAATACACGATTGGGACATATAATTTACAATAGGTATATAAATTTGTGATCGAGGTCGGGCCGTGGAAGAATCAACGTAGGATCGGTTTTCCCCCAAAAAATTATTAAGGGGCAAGCACTATTTTAATAAATGCCGTGAAGGGTAGGTTGGTAACGACAAGTTGCTTGAGAAGGCGCAGAGTCAAATTGTATGTAGGAAGTGCATTTCTGATGGATCCTGGGAGCGCTGAGACTGAGAAGTAATGTTGAAATTCAGCTTTACATCACAGGAATAAATTATGCATTTTAAAATATATTAAATTATAAAAGTTATTTTAAATTGTAATAACAGTTCACAGTATTACTGTTTTACTGTATATTTGATCAAATAAATGCAGCCTTGGTGAGCATTAAAAAAATGTAGAACGGAAGCATCTTGACTTTAAATGTATTTTGTAAGTTAAATAAAGTTAGCATCCCAATAAGGCTGTAAACTTACATCACCTTCTCTTCACATCACACATCTGTCAAAAAAAACTAACAAACAATTAACTCCAGCCTTTCTGGAAAACCGTGCCCTTTTCCTCAACATGTGTTTGTGTTCCTAAAAATAGACAATAATTCACAAAAGGGAGCTTTGTTGAGATAACAATACATTTGGTCCCTTTCGACATTAAGTACTGAACAGCTGAGCTGCATGACATGTTTGTGGTAGTCCCCACTTTCACAACACTCGAGGCTAGCGGAATCTCTGACATTTCCCGCCTCCACTGAGCCTAGCTGAAGCAGAGTGCTGGCACGAGGAGACTCGAGAGTCCTCGGCGCCCAGTAGGTCTGCAGGTAAAGGGCAGCACTTGTTGTTCTGAAGCTACTCATCGGGACGATTAGCACGTCTGTGAGAGATGCAGAAAGATCAGGAACCATAAGAGATATTTTTCGATGTTTAAAAAGGTCTGCTGGCAAGGGGTCGAGAGATTTTGTTTTGAAATGTCACGCTAATGGGCTCTTGGTGACGCTGTGGCCTGATGGTAAAATGAATCAAATTACTAAAGGCTGCTAATTTGTTGATGTATATGGCATATTCCAGTACACGGTAAAAAAGTCGTGGTAACGCTAGATCAATAGAACAAATGGAAGGCAGATTAATTTTCCAGGTAAGTTTGAGGAGAAAATAGTTACTTCGGTTTTTCTCGGGGACCTCAAAATTTTAATTTAACCGCATGATTTACTTTGCCATTTTCTATGCTATTAGTGAAATTACATCCTATTTATTTAAGAATAATAACTATTATAACGTATATGATTCATTGATATCTAATCTTATTGTGAAAATAACCTTGTGTCCGTACATTCATTAATACTTGTCTTATATTTAATATGTAATATAGGTGCGGGATATTAGTATTGGACTGAAGATATAATTCTTATACGGTATATTATTAGAAATATTATGGAGGCCTCTTGAGAGTCAGTCTGAAATACATCTTTATTTCACACGTGTTAAGAATACGACACGCTTTGAACTTTTAAACACACCGAGCGTGTTTTAGGAAATAGTCCAAAAGTACAAGAATTCACAATCAGAGCCTTATAATGGGCCATTTGGTTTTTTTTTGTCAAACAGCTAGAAAACATAAAAGACCTGAGGCCAGAGTACTCTGCGGTATCATAACTGGATTCTGCATCAAATAAAACATAAAAACTGCAATCTTAAGGTGCAACTGTTTTCTACAATTTTTCAAATCATCATTATTAGTGTTACAAACCATTTAAGGTCATTCGTGAGATCCAAAATCCTGTTTGCAGTCATTAAACATTTAACAATTATCAGACTTGTTCGGTCTATTATTGCAAATAGTCTGCCCAAACCTTTGACAGGCACAAGCTTTGGTAATAGTGACAGAGTGCGTGTGTTGTTTCTCTTTGATGGTATTAGTATTTTCTCTTGTAATGATTCTAAAACTGTACCACAGAACATTTGTACACTAAGTTGGTTTTTTCATTGTAATCATTTGTGCATAAGGCTATCATTGCGCTTTGTTGATGGTTGATTGCATTCCAGTGTGCCTCATTTGTAAGTCCTTTGGGATACAAGTGTCTGCTAATTGACTAATGTAAAGGTTTTACAGATCCATGTTCACATATTGTGCATAAATTTGGTGCCAAAAACGTTGATAAAGATGAGAATATTTCAGAGTGGTACCAAACACTTAATTTTCCTTTTTAGTGTATAAATGCTAATATCAAATTTGCCATAAATACATACCTCTCTATAAATCATACAATACAGATTATGTATAAATAGGGAACAATATCAGCCATGTTCAAAAATGGCACCGGAAATAGTGGGCCTCATGCCTCAGGCGTCTACACCTGTAGATCTTGTGACAGTGGGACCCTTCACACCCAGCGGGCCCCGTCCTCATCTGCGCTGTTGTGTGAAGCGCTCTCTCATTTTCTTGTGAGCAGCTGGCTCTCTAGAACTTCCAATCGCTTTGTCATAGCTGACAGTGAAACACAGTTAAGGAAATATACTATAAAAAATGATCAATCAGCCACACTTAGGGTTTTTTTAAAAATGGGTTTTTGGTCAAATTCCTAAAATAAGGTCAAGCACAAGATATGTTCATGTTTTTCTATGACATAAAATACGTCAGTAATACCCTTGTGGTTTTGAACGAGATGGTTCCAAACAAGTGGCTAAATGGGACTACAGAAGTTATTTGGGACCTGTAAGCCATCACATCAAATTTGCCCATAACAGAAACGTAACCAATATATGACCTATCTGACGGTATATTGCCCTATCTCAATAGTGTATTGTCATATATGAGTGTTACCTATAAGTGATTATCCTTTCACATTCAACATTTACCGTTCCTCTCTGATGGGCTAGTGATGAAGATGTAATTTGATAACAGTAGAGAAAATCCCCATATGTGAAAATGTGTACATTCACATATGGCTTTGGAAATTTGTCACACATCAGTTTATGACGTCAATTATGTAGAATCTTTCTTTTCAGTTTGCAGGAGGTAGTGAAAAATGGCGCTCAACGAATACATAAATAAACTGGATATACTTGTAAGTACATAAGTGCATATGATATGAATTACGATGGATGGACGCCCTGGACAACGAAACCCGGTCTAGAGTGTAAACTTTAGTCCGAAAATGAATAGATTAGCTTTCCATTGATGTATGGTTTGTATAGGATAGGAACAATACGTTGGCCGAGACTAGCACTCTAATATATACAATGTGCTGAAATCGGAGGGTGCAAAAACATTTTAGATTGAGAAAATCACCTTTAAGTTGTCCCCAATTAGTTTAGAAGCTATATAATCAAAAAAAGTTTGATATACTTTAGGTAGGAAAGTTTATAAATATCTTCATGGAACATGATCTTTACTTAAAATCCTAATGATTTTTGTCATAAAAGAAAAATCAATAATTTTGACCTAAACATTGTATTTTTGTCTATTGCTACAAATATACTTGTGCTACTTATGATTGGTTTTGTGGTCCAGGTTCACATATATGAAATCAGCAATATCTACAGTATATATGATTTTTATGCTATTATATGTAGCAACCATATATGCTAACAATATATATATATTATATACACAACTTTAATAAAACAATATACGGTATATACAAAATATCTGTCAGTTTGTATGTTTTTGTAATCCATTTTTAAATGACATGTCTATTACTTATGTAATATCAACATGTATTGACGAGTTTTATCATGTACATGATGTATATGTCCAAAAATGTATTACACAGACATATTTGTATGCGCTAGATATAGCATATATGAAATTGTTCCAATTTCCAATAGAAAATAAGTTTTATTTCAAATGAAAACTTATTACATATATGGAAATTTAATATATGTACATATATTACATTAGTGTATGGGGGTAAACTCATTTTCTCACAGCCTTGTTTTGTTTATAACTGCACTCTTTCACACTATTCTAACCCAAACTTTCAGGGAAAAACTTTTTTGTATCAAGACTGAAAGAGTTGTCAGAAGCTCAGATGGTGGCGTTGAAGTTGTGTGACGTGGCGTAGTTTGTTAATAGCCTACGCTTAGCTTTGTACTTCTGCCGATTGCATTTAGGCTCCCAAATTCATAAAAGTTGTATTCATTTGTATCATGATGAACAAAACGTATAAGAATCATAAACTTTTGTTGGTCACAAAGCTTATTTCTGCAATAATCCAAAAGCCAATGGAAAAATCCTACTTGGACCAGAGTAATGCTAACTTTTGGGATGGCCTACAAAAATGCATAATCACCGCAGCACTGATTTACATATTTACACACCAAACATAACTGACATGGCTTTTTTGGCCTCTCTAGACAAGAAAACCAAGTGGAATTGGATTGTGCATGCATTCGCTTTGACAATGTGACCCGGGACCACAAAACCAGTCTTAAGTCGCAAAGATATATTTGTAGAAATAGCCAAAAATACACTGTATGGGTCAAATTTATAGATTTTTCTTTTATGGCAAAACAATCATTATAGATTTTTAAATAAAGATCATGTTCCATGAAGGTCTTTTGTCAATTTCCTACTGTAAATATATCAAAACATAATTTTTGATAAGCAATATGCATTGCTAAGAACTTCACTTGGACAACTTTAAATGCGATTTTCCCTCAATAGTTTGATTTTTTTGCACCCTCAGATTCCACTTTTTTTTTTAAATAGTTGTATCTCGGCCAAATATTGTCCTATCCTAACAAACCATACGTCAATGGAAAGCTTATTTATTCAGCTTTATTCAGCTCAATTTCTAAATATTGACCCTTATGACTGGTTTTGTGGTCCAGGGTCACAAATGAGCTCAAAGTATCTCAGCAATGCACTCTAACCAATAGATCCAACTGTAAATGATTCCCATCAGCAAGATCTGTTCTTAAACTATGATGAGAGCCAAGAAGCACCATCCTTCCTTTGTAATCAGAATCATCAAATTCTAGTTAAATGGATCCAGTGGAGACGTGCATCTGCATCTAGTAGTTCAGAAACATCTGTTTCTGGCCTCAGACAAGGGCTCTTTTGAGCTTTGATGAATGATGCTGAGTGAGAGATCTGAAACAAAGAGCCATTGAAGCATGTGGGTCACAGAGGTTTATGTGAGGAGCCAAACCAGAGGGGCCAGTCTGGAACAGATCAGACCAACGGACACAATGTGGGCTCTTTCTGTACAGAGGGGCTTCTGTTAAACCCCTTAGCTTGTTGTAATAATGCGTTAATCTTCAGGTTATACCGGAGAAAGTTTGGAGTCTGGATGAGTTACGCTGCAATGCTGCATGGTGTAGTTGCATGTGCTGAAAAGAAAGCACGTTGTTTAAAGGATCTGTACTGATGAATATATAAAGGATATGTTTCTGGTTGAGCTGGTCTAGGGTGGACATCGTAACCTGCTGGAACTCCACAAGACTTTCACAAGCGCAGGGGTCCTTAACCTCGATCTCTCCTTGACTCTCAGCTGAAAAATGAGGCATTAAATGTGAGAATGAAAGAAATGTTCAGTATATTCATTATCAATAATTTCCTTAAATTCTATACAGGCTATATATTCCTTTCGTTGTCACCTCCTTATGTGAACATTGCATGTGTGTGTTTACCTCGGGCTGTAGATGGCGCTGTTGAACAAAATACTGTGTGCCATCTAACAGATGATTCAGGTATGGTATATGTGTTCTCAGTCTTTCAAACGCACCTGCACAGACATTGAGTTTGAGGTTGTCAGCGATCTGGCTGATGGCAGTGAAGTCGGCGGTGTAGAAGAAGTGTTTTTCCATGGGCTCAGAGGCAATCTCTCTCAGCTCATCCTCCACGGCTTTACCCACACCAACAGCATACATGGTGATACCTGCAACATGCAAGACACACATCAAACAATGTGCCATAAAAATAAGCACTTTTTTCTTTTTCAGTAAAAAGCTCAGTGAGAAGATGCTTAACTAGCTATTCATTTTACAAGAGGTTTGCCATTTTTGGAAAATGTTGGATATTTGGGAAATTTGGGATTAACAATCTATTTGAGCTTTTTCAACATTTTCTGGCAATAAACTATTGTTTTATTTTATAAATATCTTAACAATGTTTTAAATAAAAAATGCAAGATATAAATACATTTAAAAATATGAAACTGAATAAAATATTTACAATAAAAACTACGTAAAAAAAATTATTTATATTACAAAGATTTTTTTTCTTAGATTACTACAAATGCAGATTTTTAAAACTGTAAATATATATTTTTTAGATTTATATCTGAGTTATTTTATCTGATTCATTCAGGTTTGGCCAGTTTGGACGTTTGGCACATATTAGATTATATTAAAACTGATTAATTTCTTTCAAATCTTTTCTTCTTAGCCATAATAATAATGTAAGAATAAAATAAGAATGAACCAAAATAAAATAAAAATAAATGTTCAAAAGCTGACTAGGCTAACTTTATTTATTTATTTTATACTATTTTATAAAATTTTGCAAATATATAAGAAACGTGGTTTTATTATACATAAAGCATTTAATACCACAAATTTATGCCGAAATTATTATTTTGACATCACCACTTTTATATTTACAGACGGCCCCTTAAGATCCCACATACCAAGCATCCTTAGCCATTCTATGGCCCACTCCTGAATATCCACGGGAACTGCGAGGTACAAGACACACGGCCGTCGGTGAAAA
Organism: Sinocyclocheilus anophthalmus; assembly: GCA_018155175.1. Classification (NCBI taxonomy): domain Eukaryota; kingdom Metazoa; phylum Chordata; class Actinopteri; order Cypriniformes; family Cyprinidae; genus Sinocyclocheilus; species Sinocyclocheilus anophthalmus. Next base: position 256,537 of record JADLZN010002269.1, on the reverse strand, counting down.
GCCAGGCCGCCGGGGTCTGGATGGTCTTTCTTACAGCAGAAAAAAGACGGGCTCGCGTACCCCAAATGCAAGAAGCTATCATCCACCATTTGTTTGAGAGCCATGCCTGCATGGGTCCCCCTGTCTCCAATTTATTAACCACCTTCATCAAACACCTTTTTGAATCTCCTTTCTTTTGTCTAGATACATGCGTGAGTCGATAAACCGGTCCAGGCACTCAGGCTTGAGTATGAGCGAGACCACGCGTAGCTTCCTTAGGAGACGGTCACAGTCGCTATCCAAACCCCTGGTTAACCACTGCTTGACAAGCGCAAATATTCTGCGGACCCCACGCAGCATATCTTGAAGCCAGTGATTGAGGAGGATTTTACGTCATGTTAGGCAAACAGATCGCCAGGCGTATGAGAGGGCAAGAGAAATTAAACACCAGAAGGAGGATGTAACATTTACTACTTAATGTTTGTGGGGGTTCAACGCAAGTATAGGATTGGTCGAGTTTTAAAATTTCAAAGATGAAGTGTCTAATTATGGGCCCAACAGAAACAGCTATTAACAATAAAGTTCCATTTTCCATTTTTGACTTTCCTTGCGAAAAAAAAAACTTTAGAAAAAGGAGGGTTTCGAAAAAAGTTATGAGCAGTAGACATGCATCAAGGCTCGTGTAACAGGTCGTGCTGAATGATTAAAACTGATAATATACAAAAGGTTATTTTAACACTGGTAAACAACAATTAGCCCGAGAGTGCAAGGCAAATCAATTATCGCAACCAATCTAGCAACAGATGCGCCATTGTAGGAGACACCAATCTAAGTTTGCGAGAACAATTAGATTCAGCTTTAGGCATTTTCCGTCCCCCTTGTAAAACAAAGTGTTGTATAATCGCAGGCTGTAATAGGCGCGTAACTGTGAACATGGAGAAAAGCCGTGGCATACAAACTGGAAAGTCCAGCCAGATCGTTGCCGGTCGTCCGGTTAAGCACATGGCCGGGCCCTGCATGACATATGCGTGGGTATGATCCCGGTGGCTCACACAACTGGTATTCCACCATGTCCACGGTGTATACACAAGTTATCCCCTCTGCAGAAGACCAAAACAAGGACGATCATGTCATAAAGGGAACCACATATGAAAACGCCACGAACGCGGAATGTGTTAGGTAGGTCAGAAAAGGAGAGCCGGATTCCATTTACATATGAAAGTGAATACACGTTTACCTTCAGGCAAAGGAGTGACATTAATTGGATAGCCGATGACGAGAAAAGAAAATATAAGCATAAACGGAAAAAATATATTTCCAACTTGCCACATAATAGTTATATTAATTGGGCATATTAGGATCTAGCACGTTATATTTTAAGTTTAAAGAATATTTTCCGCGTAAATATTACTGGGTTTTTGGTGTATTTGGATCAATAAATTGAGCAGCACCTTGGTGAGCAAGAAACAAAATTATTTCAAAACCCGTTAAACCCTACACTTTTGAAATGGTATACATGCAACTCCGAGCATTCTGTTTTTTTGAAGCTTTACATAAACGTACAATATCCAAAAATGTGAATGCAAACAATATATTGACTCTATAATCATTTCCTATCATACCATATGCTGGATCGAGCCACATACACGAAAGGGCGAGTGCGAATAAAGCACAATATCTTGTCTTTCCATCCGGAGTCGCTGCAGAGTGTAAATCACCACGTGCAAGCGACAGTAAACCATTGAGCACACTAACACAGTATGATCACACTGGGAGTTCCCGTATGACCAGTAATCAATATCACTACGGAAAGCAAAAACAAAGCAATAGTGGGATGGATTAGTTAAAAAGAGAGAATGAGTGCAAAAACCTCCATACGAAATGTACTGGAGGGCGTGGAAAATCAAAATTGATAAATGATACTGTAATACAGGGGGACTATTCTGAACAGGTTAAATTTCAAACTCATAATTGAAATGACTCCAAAATCATCCATGAACACATCAATTTTGACCCGAACACAAGACATGCAAGATCAACCAACAACATATAGGTTCTCTTAAAACTAAGGTTTTAGAAGAGCATAAGGTAACTGTCCATTTTAAGAAAATTACAACAATTAATAAACAACATTATAAGAGCTGAATAATTTAAAGAGCCTGATGCCAAGTCAAACAGAGTAAGCAAGCATGATTAGCGTTGTGTGTATGGATCTGGAACAGTATATGTGTCGATCAGTTACTCTCACTAACTTGTGCAGGTCTTCTTGTCGTCACTGAGAGTGTATCCATCTTTACAATGGCAGTGAAAGCCTTTCAGGACACTCACACACTCATGCTCACAGCTATCATTCCCAAATGAACAGTAATCGATCACTGGAACAGGCAGAGAATAGCAGGAAACACACTTTAGAAAAGCAGAAAACAGTGAAAACAGTTCACAAGTTGTGTCTCAAATTATGGAGAGACAAGCACCCTTAAGGTACTGTCCTTATTTTGACGTGAAACGCTTAGGAAGTAGTTAATGGTTAAACCAGCTGGTCCAAAAGGGATAGGATGTAGAGTTCATAATGTAACAGATGTGTTTATTTTGTGGTTGTTTTATTGCCCTTGTGATATTTTTGTATGTTTTGTGAGGGCCGTCTAGCTGTATAAAAAGCAGTAACAGTTAGATTATCGAAAGGTTGATGCTGGATCAAAGTTGCCCCAGCAGAAACCTGTGGAGTCAATTGCTGTCTCAAGAACCAAATAAAAATATATAAGTAGAATAACCTTTATGACTTTCATTTTCACAAGGGCGACTTATATAAATCTCCCAATTTGATCGTATATCATGTTCACAATGTAGTATTATGGTTCAAGGAACAAGGTTAGATGTTGTAAGTAAATTTTGGGTCATGTCTTTCTATATGGGAAAGGGGTCCAATCACATGGAGCTCAACCAAGACGGTCATTGAAATGAACGAAAAAGGTAGTAAAACTGTAATTATAGAATGGTCCTATATAATACTCAGAATTAGTTAAATTGAACTGTTTTTGATTTTAATATATTTTAAAATGTAATTTATTCCTGTGATCAAGCTGAATTTTAAGCATCATTACTCAAGTCTTCAGTGTCAAATGATCCTTCAGAAATCATTCCAATATGTTTGATTTGGCTGCTCAAAACATTTCAATTATCTTCATGTCAAAAAAAAAAAAAGAAAAAGGGGGGGGAAAGAAGGGGGGGAAGAGAAAGGAAGGAAAGGAGGAAAAAAAAAGAGAAAAAAGAGAAGGGGAAGAAAGGGGGGGGGGGAAACGGAAAAAAAAAAAAAGAAGGGGGGGAGGGAAAAAAAAGGAAGGATAAAAAAATAAGAGCGAAAAAAACCAAAGATGAGTTGGCGATTCATCTTTTTGTGGAAACTGATCGTGTTTAAGATTCTTTGGTGGATAGAAATTTCCAAAGGACATCTAAATAGAAATCATTTGTAAAATTATGTCTTTACTGTAACTTTGGATCAATTCAATGCATCCTTACTGAATAAAAGTATCGTCTTTCAAAAAAATATAAATATTTTGAACGGTAGTGTATACCTCAATTTATCCATTTTATTTTTTACTCTGAAGCAGAAATGGGCTTTCACAAAAGCTAACAAAAGCAAGGTGTGCATAATAGTACATATGTGTGGAGTTTGACATGTCGCCCTCACTAACTTGTGCAGGTCTTCAGGTCATCATTGAGTGAGTATCCTTCATTACAATGGCAGTTAAAGCCATTGAGCACACTCACACACTCGTGCTCGCAGCTATCATTCCCAAATGAGCAGTAGTCGATCACTGAAACAGGCAGAAAGAAGCAGAGAAGCTCAAAATCTGGAGTAAGACGAGCAGCCAAAGTAGTTGGCAAAGAGAAAAATGTTTTGTAAGAGGAAGAAGCATAGAAAGGAAACTTGTAAAAATGCTATTATGTTTATTTTTCTACTGAGATTTTATGGATGTTTTTTTAGTTAAGCATGGATTCATAAAGGATATTAAATACTTTGCTTTATACTGGTAGGACGGGGGTCAAGGTGTATCTGCCAAAGAACATTTATGGATTGGTATTTGGGTGTAATGCAAGGTGTTTATAAGGGGGGGGGGGGGGTGTGAAAAGTGCGGTTTTAAGGTTTAAAAACCAATTATTTTCCACATACGTAAATTTTTTAGTCTCCTCTATCCCGCCTTTCTGAGAACACGTCGATTTTTACAAAGCGCGGGGGGCTCGTGGGGCGGGAGCGTCGTACGGAGTGGTGAGGCTCTGATTGGCTTCGACTGGATAGTGCGGCTCTGGGGCAGTAGTGTGAATTGGCGATACTCAAGCTGTGACGGAAAATAAAGGTTACCCCCTTGCCATCTTGTGATGTCTGTCCCGGCATGAGCGACGAACAACAACATTAAAACCCATTAAGAACGAGCATTTGTTGACAAGGTCCGGTGTGGGACGAATTTAGCAGTAAAAAGTTAGTGGACGTATACTGGTGTTTTTTACCTCGTTCATTGCTCGCGCCGAGTAACAAAAACAACAATGTCTGCAGTTTGATCTGAGAAAAAATTACAAACTATCACAACGTTTACTCTACACTGCTCCAAACTCGCGTTTGAATCGTCAGTGGCAGATTCTTTAAATATAAAAACGTACTTACAGACTGTGATTCAGAACAGCCGGCACTGTAGTCTACCAGGATCAGGAAACAGTCAAAACATAAAATGCGCTGCACACATCTGAAAATTTGAGTTGAAGTGTTCTGGAACAGAGTTAACACATTCGCAACTAATAGACAACAGATGAATATTACGGATATCTTCGCCGATCATTCGGGGTGGGAGGCACCTACAAAGTCGTTTTCGGCTTTGCAACGACACGCGTAGAGCTACAAAAAAAACAAAGTTTAGACCTAGTAGTGAGTGCAGATGCCGGCTGTATAGTAAGCGACGGCAGGAGGGGGAATGCGAGAAAGTGAATGGTGCGGCGCCACATGTGACGTAGCCCCGGCTCGAGGACTCCGCGGGATGATGCTAATGAATACAACAAGCGGTGAAGAGTCGAATCCATAGCGATCCAGCAGCGCAGTATGATAGGTTGTCACTCAGCTGGACCAGCACGATCATCATCTAGGACATGACGAAGCGATTCGTGCCATCTTAATTTAATGTCCAACACACCATATAGTTATCACATTTCACAAATGAAACACCAGCGCCTATCAGCTCACCATATAGTCGGTCAGGCACGTGCAGACGGCTCACAAATAGCTACGAAAGCGGAGTGGATAGAGGTGTAACGCCGTATCTTCATATAAATAGCTTAGGGGCTGTTGGGAGGCATGCGGTGGTATGCAGAATTACTTCCCCACAGCGTTTAACAGGTAGGACTGTAAGGGGACGCAGGGTATAGAACTGCGTGTTTTAGTATATTAGGTAGAATATGCTCAGTGTTGAGATTTTGGGACACTTAGTCTTTGCAGACTACAGATACTTCTGAGCACCACCTCATAATTAACCAACGCTACGCCAAGGACATGAAAGGAAAGTGGTGTGAAATGCGGTACATCATATACCACATTTAAGTATAATTGGGTGAGGGGGACGTGGCGGATGTGGAGGGACAGAAGTGTAAGATTTGTAAACGCATATGTGCCGGTTCCCGCTACACTTTGTACAGGTCTTCGGAATGTGCAATGCACATTGAGTGATATCCATCAGTAACAATCAGTGAAAGCCTTTCAGGAGCCCTCACTGGTGCTCGCAGCGATCGTTCCCAAATGAGCAGCTAATTCATCACTAATAGGATTAGAAATGGGAAGACCTCTAAAACAAAGAAAAGCATGACCAAGAAAAAGCGTTGGCAAATAGGGAAAAAAGCAAATAGTTTTGCATATTTATAGTAGGCTGTGTCGTGATAGATTGCTGTAGACAAAGTTATCGGCTGTCTCAGTTCTATGAATTTCGAAGAAGAGTAAAATGACATACCAGTGATCTATATAGTGCCATTGAAAATAACCCAAGCTCTATGACTAGGGCCCCTAGGTCTGTTGGAGTTAATTCAGAAACCTTAAAGACCTGGAAACACTCCACCATTAGAAAGTTGGGTATATTTTAGTCATTGATAGAACCATATACAAGAGGCCAAAATATTGAGTACGGAACTGCACGGTAAAGAAGCAAAAGTCAAGATTACTGCAATTGTTCTGGAAGGGTTGAGTAGCAATAAATTGCTTGTAAGCGCCGTTATGAAACATTGGAGCATGGGTCTTCATTGTCATCGGTATATGTGAATCCTCATTACAGAGGCGGGAAAGCCTTTCATACACTCACACCCTTAGTGCTCGCGGCTATCATTCCAATGAACAGTATCGATCCACTAAATATGAGTAGATGTATTATAATCAAAGATATGACATTGTACCGAAATAGTATTTCATTAATTTTCCCAATCAAATTTGAAGTGTTTTACAGTAAAGTTTCTGTGGTGGTCTTCGATATCCAACAAGTTACTTCCACAACCTTTTGTCTCACTACCAGTCTACCATTAATATGACAGATAGGGAAGCTTTTTGTTATATTTGTATTGTCGGTTTTGAAAAAATTTAACATAGGTGAGATAGGTTCATACATTTTGAAAGGCTGAAGAGGACAGTTTTCTCACATAACACAGAAAAGCGGCGAAACAGTTGAAGAAGGGAAATTCCACAGCAATCAAATACAATTAGGACATGTGTGATAGTTGGTGTCTGCTAAATCAGGCAAGTCGGGTCCAAATTGCCTTGAAGAGGAAAAGAAAAGGGGAAAAAGAGGGGAAAAAAAAAGAAAGGGGAAAAAAAAAAAAAAGGAAAAAAAAAAGAAAAAGGGATCGCGGGAGAAAGAAAGGGGGAAGAAGGGGAAAAGAGCAAAGGAGAGGCGCAAAAAATGAAGGGGCGGGGGCGCACAAAGTTGCTAAACTGGAAACACTACACATCGGTCATCGGAAATGACTCTTACAGCTTAGCAATCGGCCCTACAATATGTGATGTAAACATTGAGAACATAGCTGTAGTGAGAAGTTGATTTGAATAGGTAGTAGATAGATATGCCCAAAGAAATGAGTGTGTTGAAAAAACAAACTGTCAATGTTACATACGGGGAAAACCAAGTCCGCTAACATAAATTTACGATATTGTGCTATACTGTCATCGTTAGAAAGTGGGGGGTGAACAGTCATGACACAGGAAACACGCAGGGGCCCGACTTTCCATCACCCGCACGAAGCACAGTGGGAATGCAGTGCAACCAGCTATCATTCGCGATGAAGCATAATACAATCACTAACTCATGAATTACGACTGATCGAAATGCAAATACAGAGCCATATTCCAATTAAATATATTATAATCAAAACCTGTTGTACTACGGGGGGAAAAAGGCATTTCAGATCTTTAAAGCTAAGCTCCTTCACACTAATTACACATTCATTCTCCACGCTTAAGGTGTGGCGAACTTGATTTGGCCGTCAACATCTCGTGGATAGGTGAGGATCACAAAAAGTTATGTCTGTTTTGTAGGAAAACAAGAGATGCGGTTTTCCTACGAGAGGACATGTAGGGTGGGCCAGGCTTGAGTGGGTGCCCAATGGAACCCCGCATTCCACCGAAGAGCATAGTGTACAACATCATGAGAAATCCCTTACAAGCTTCAGTGCTATAATAGAGAGAGAAACAGAGAGGCATGAGGTGAAGTTATAATTAATACGGAACACATTGGGCAGCCAATAAAAAAAGGAAAGGGACAAAAGGATACACCTGCGGTGTTGATATTCAAACTAGCATCTTAACAATTTAGCATGGATGGACCCAGTTCTGATGGTAAACAATTGAGAAAAATGTGAAGTAAACTTGATTTTAAGGGAATTCCTTTTGAATCTGTAAATGCACAAACTGACGATGGACTTCACTAACTTGTGCAGGTCTTCAGGTCATCATTGAGTGAGTATCCTTCATTACAATGGCAGTTAAAGCCATTGAGCACACTCACACACTCGTGCTCGCAGCTATCATTCCCAAATGAGCAGTAATCGATCACTGAAACAGGCAGAGAACAGTGAGAGAAAAGCTTTGGCCAAGCAGGAAGAGCAAACCACATCAAAGTAAACTACAAGCTGTGTTTATCTTGTTTCAGATCATTTAAGCTGCTAAAACTATATGCATGAGTCTGCTTAGCAGTGCTAGGGAATAACTAGGTTAAGTCAGCAACGCTATTAATTAACTACATTTTCAGTAGCATGACAGTAGCTTAGCTACCTTCAAAACAGTGTCTTTTTCCAGCAACAAGCTAGTTTTACTAACAAACAGTAGTGTAGCAGGAAAAATGCTAAATCACAGTTTTGTGCCAGATAACTACTACTAACAGGTGAGCTAGCTACTTTTTGTGAGTAGCTTGAAGCATAGCTAACAAATAGTAGCTTGTGTACAGTAATTTACTGCCGCTTGCTAAGCTACAGTAACAAAAACATGCTACTTGTGCTAACAAATAGCAGAGTAGCATGGAAAGATGCTAAATCACAGATTTTTAAGGCATTGCTTACAAATGGTTTTGCGCCAGATAACTACTATTAGTTTTAACTGAGTTAGCTACTTTTTGCTAGTAGCATATATAAAGAGTAGCGGACAGTACTCTTATTAATTTGAAACTGTAGCTTGCTAAGCATTATAAGTAAAAGTTACTTGTGCTAACAAATAGCAGTACAACATGGTAAAAATGCTAAATTACAGTTTTTTTTAAGGGGTCATATGATGCCTGGCTAAAAAGAACATTGTATGTTTTAAGTGAATTGTGTGGATTTAATGAAATGTTTTATTCGGGTTAAAGTTAACAAAGAAACACATTATAAAAAAACTGTACATTATTAGGTTTCTCAAAAAAAACAATCTATGGCCGAAAAAAGGGAAGGAAGCCGCCGGGATTTTTGGGAAACAGAGATCTAGTTTTACAAAGCAAAAAATCATAAAAAAGAAACTGTCAAAATAAAAAAAAGGGGCGGTTGTGCTGTGATGAGGCCAGCGGAGATCCATGTGCTTCTTTGTATGGTGACTCATACTCAAAGGCGTTCGAACTGAAAGTAGCGATTCCCAGTGGCACCCATACTGTGGGTAGAGTGGAACACAAAAAAAAACACAAGGGATAACAGAAAAAAAAAAAACTAGCCATAAACACGTACATAACAGACTCTAGGCATAGAAGCGATTTATCGTACCTCGAAACGAATTTGGAGGCCAAACAAAGTAGTTTCGTATTTCACAAACGCAGTCACAGAAACATGGCGTCTTCGAGGATATGGGGCTGGCGGGCAACCATACTAGCAGGGTAGACTAAAAAGGGTTGAAGGGGGCGCCTGTCTGTATCTTGTTGCGGTTAACATGGTTGGGGCTGCGTTTTCACAGCTTTCTCACGATTATGGGCGACGTAGTATTTTGCGTCTTGGCGTGTTAGAACGGCCGTTTTAGGGTAGGTGATGCTGGGGTAGCTCTTCACTTGGTTATAACGGGAAGATAGTCTCTTTGGAGTGGATAAGAGACTTTAGCGGGATCTGTTGGCAAACTTAACGAGATCGTCTTTAATGGGCCAAAGCACAAGAGCTTGTAACACTCGAAGATCAAAGAGAAAGGAAAAATTGTAAAATCGCAAGGAATATGATGGCCCTTTGAGAGGGATAGGCTGTAATGCTTACAAGGTTTAGGTTCCCGATACCACTAATACTATCCTTAAAACGAGAAGAAGGCTATATTAATAATTTGCAATAGCTGCAGATTTAACAAAGTAGCGTTGGGTTCTGGGAGGAATTGCGGTCCTGACTTGCTATGGCGGATGAAAGCCGACTCGATTGAAGGCAGCTTGTGGGGCGCGCCAAACTTGCTTAATAAACGCTCAGAACTATTTGGATCGTGGGGTTTTGCTATTTGCTATAAACATGGCACAGAACTAGAAGCTCAAACAAAAGACGTAAAACACAAGGAGGGTGGGAAAAAGAGGATGGCATTAATAGATTTAACCAGCTGGTACACAGGGATGGGTAAATAGAGTAAAGGAAATAGCGCAAGTGGTTGTTTTATAGCAGCATATGCAAAAAAAGGCCAATGAGGAGAAGCTGTAATGCATTGCGAATGTTTGGTTTGTCTTTGCATTAGAAACTCTTTCCAATGTGTTTGGAAAATGGTAGGTTATAAGAAGTGTGCGTGTGTCTGGCATGTAAGGTGTATTAGCTTGTATGTTGTGGGTATTTGGTGATGGTACCAACCATATGTGAATTGTATGTGCTCTGTGGTGGCACCTCACTAACTTGTGCACGTAATGGTTCAACTCCTCATTGATTAGTGATATTCGCGTTCAGAGGGCAAGTGGCAATAAAACTCATTGAAGTCACACTCACGGACGACGTCGGTGGGGCTACGCGAGGCCGTCGAGGTTTCCCCAAGAGGTGGAAGCATGGGGGTAGTCAATCACTGGAACAGGCAGACAGAAGCATGAGACTTTGGTGATGGTAAAACACATGCAAAATTCATTGCTGTGTATTAATGTTTGCATTTGGCGATACTTGCATACAGCTACTATGCAAACATTTATTATTTCTGCTTGTTTTACATCACCTGCTCTGTATTCATATGGTATAAGCTGAATGGAATTCTATTGCAACACTACACAGCATATACTTTTTTATATTTTAAAAAGCGTTGTAAGTTGCATGGAATTGATCTCACNACTCTATAGGTCAAAAAAGAAGCCATTCTAAACATGATCCAGAAGCGCAGGCGCTTTCTCTGGGCCAGGCTCATTTTAAAATGGACTGTGGCAAAGTGGGAAAACTGTTCTGTGGTCAGACAAAAGTTCTTTTTGGAAAACTGGGACACCATTTCATCCGGACTAAAGAGGACAAGGACAATCCAAGTTGTTATCAGCGCTCAGTTCAGAAGCCTGCATCTCTGATGGTATGGGGTTGCATGAGTGCGTGTGGCATGGGTAGCTTACACATCTGGAAAGGCACCATAAATTCTGAAAGGTATATCCAAGTTCTAGAATAACATATGCTCCCATCCAGACATCGTTTCTCTCAGGGAAGACCTTGCATTTTCCAACTGACCAATTGCCAGACCCACATACTGCATCAATACAAAATTCATGGCTGCGTAGATAGACGGATACGGGGTTGAAAATGGCCAGCCTGCAGTCCAAGATCTTCACCATAGAAAACATTTGACCTAAGACAGTTGAACAACTAGAGGCCTGTATTAGACAAGAATGGGACAATATTCTTATTCCTAAACTTGAGCAACTTGTCTCAGTCTCCAGACGTTTGCAGACTGTTATAAAAGATGAGGGGATGCCACACAGTGGTAAACAAGGCCTTGTCCCAACTTTTTTGAGATGTGATGATGCCATGAAATTTAAAATCAACTAATTTTTCCCTTAAAATTATACATTTTATCAGTTTAAACATTTGATATGTCATCTATGTTGTATTCTGAATAAAATATTGAAATTTGAAACTTCCACATTGCATTCTGTTTTTATTCACAATTTGTACAGTGTCCCAACTTTTTTGGAATCGGGTTTGTATTATATCATAATCTTACAGACTGTGCTAAGGTTTTCCTGAATGGAATTTTTGGTGGACTACAAAGGTAAGAATCTCTTCACATTTGACATCTTTTCTTCCATTCAAAAGCTGAGACGACTGTTTCTACAAAGTGTGGTGTTTCTGTGACTGTCTAAATTACTTTTAAAATTTGGTATTCCTTTACCCAGGGTTATAAGCAGAGTTTAGAATGACGATAAACCCCGGGGTTAAGTGCATTGTGAAAAAGAAGTCCAAGAACTTGTAGTTAGGGTCAGTGTGACTTTTCTGATATCAATAGTGATATCAGTGCAATCAATACAATCGAATACGTGAAAGAGGGTGATGAATCCTGAAGTTTTAAATTTCAAACTTTGCAAATTGTGAATGTGACAATGATTGCAGTCACCAGATGGACTAAGGTGAAATTAAGTATCAGATTAGACTGAAGCTCAATTAATCTTTTACTCAACCTCTCCAACTTTCATAGTGTCTTTGCTTTTTTTGACCAAAATATCACCTGTAAGAGTCTGTTAAAAAAAAAAACCCACAAATGTTCATAGATCACATCTAAATGACATCTAATAGATCCCACGACATGACCAGTCTGCAAATTGCATTAAGCCAAAAAATACCCTTTCATTAATCTTGTGCTCATCATGGTGTGAAATTAGTGGGAAAAATGTAATCCCTGATGAATCCACCACAGGTCAATTAGTTGGGAACCTGTTTGACATTTAGTCGATTAGTTACAGTGTAAGGTGGCTGGGGTGACCGATTGGGTGGTAACTGATGACTGATATTGACTGTGCAAAGGAAGCGCTAGGATTCAGGCACAGGTCTAATTAAGAGAGTCAGTCAGGTGTGCTCTTCTACTGATGGGCAACGCACGACAATAAGGCATTAATGTCAGGCATAATGCAGCGTGTCTGAAGTGTTATGTCATCACTTAAACGAGTTTGCACTAAAACAAGTCCTTTTGCATAAGAAAGGTCAGCTTCTGAAACACTGAACTGGTTGTAGTAAGAAATTAAGTATGTTTTGTTTCAAGCTTTTAACATTTTAACTTACAGAAACAGTAGGGAGTGGCAAATTTTAGGAAGAGAGAAATCACAATATTGCTTTAAGGAGACAATCCAATAAACAAGAAGTTAACATTAGATAATTACAATTTAGACACAATATTGAAAGTTACTCGTTACTAAGTTACTATTTTTGCTCTGTCAATATGAAAATATCTCCAAACAAGGCCACAGGAACCGTTGCGCTTCAACAAGCAACAGAGAAGTGGTTAATTTCTTTAAAAAAAAAAAAAGCATGGTGTTTTTGAGCAAATCTTTTTAGTGACTCATTAATGACTCATTCGGCTCGTACTTCTTTTGAATAAGTACTTAAAGGCACAATATGTACGATTTTTTTATTAAAATATCCAAAAACCACTAGAACAGTGCTATATATTTTGCTGACTATTTTGTACTTACATTATCCCAAATGTTTCAAAGAATGTTTAAATCCAGAGAAATAAGCAATTTTAACTAGTGACACGGAGCGTGTCCATAGTGTCATTGTGTCGCCTGTCAATGACGTCATAACCCCTCGATTTCGTTTTGTAAAAAATAAGGAAACACCAAAGACGCTTTAATATGTTGTGCGTTTTATTAGGCCGGTGACGACCGCACAGAGTAGCATAATAACAGAACTTTCAAATGTATCTAGTATGATAAAACAGCACTGCTTTACCCCACATACGCACGACTGGAAGGAGCGGAAGCGGTCGACTGTGGCATAATAAAAGCTCCGCTGCTTTCGAGCTGGTGTGTCGTGCTCGTTCAGCGGCCTCGTTTCGCTTCGACGGCTTTCAGCCTCACCCTGCTTCATTATGTTAATAAATCATTAGCTCATCCATGAACATGATTTCTGCCCGAGTCATGTCGGATTGTTTCGGCTGTGGGGATGAAGACGACAACCCCCATGATTCCACACTCAGTCACAGCGCCATCAAACTACGCCTCTGTTTCTTTGTTTATTTTGAATACGCACCCTCTAGCGCTGAAAATTACATATTGGGCCTTTAAGAAACAGCATTGCATTTGAAGTAGCATACTGTAGGTACATGAATAGGCAAACATAGGTAAAGAGACTCGATGAGTAAGAAAGACAAGATCATAGTCCTTAAATTTATTTTTTATTATTTTATGAGTTTAAGATATTTGACAGGATGGGAAATGTTACCACGAAAACATTAAAATTAGAAAAACTTCTAAAATTTGGTAACACTTTATTTAAGGACCAATTCTCATTATTAACTAGTTATTATTAGAATGATTTGGGTGTGTTCGTACTATAAAGCACGGATAAATGCCTTATTCTGCATGGCCATATTTTAGATCCCTTCATCCTACCCCATTATTAATCTTAACAACTACCTTATTCATTATTAATAAGCAACAATTTTGGAATTTGTTCACGGAAAATGCTTGGTTAATAGTGAATGTGTTCTTAAGTGTTACCGAAGTTTGTTCTTATGAATAAAAAATTGCAATGCAAAACAAAGAAATTTAACAATAAGATCAACAGCGTGGTTACAGTCAGAAAAATAAAGAAATGTATCTCTCGGTGAAAAGTTTAAATCACATTTCATAAAAGGAGATAGATGACTTAAATTCTCCCAAAGGGAATGGATCTGATTGCAATGATAAAATAAATTAAGCAAAGTCTATTCCTCAATAATTGGAAACATCACCAAGGCATACATAATTATGCCATAAAAATCATGTAACTAGTCAGATCATGACAAAGATTGGCAGATGGCTCTAGCAACTACAGTGAGTTGAAGACAGCAGACTGGGAAAAATATTTCACTGTTTAGAGCCCTCTAAAAAATTGGTCCCTATCAAAACATTTACTATGATATAATGAAATACTTGCCATTTATACAATATGCTGCTTCGAATTGAAAAATCTGCTTTTGCCCCCAGATAATGTAGTCATGGCATCTTCCAGCAGGACTATTGTATACTTTAATCAGCCAAACTCTAATCCTTTGAGATTGTGATGATGACATAATTTGACAATCTTGGAAATGTAGTCTACTGGCCTTGTATGTGTGGCAATAAATTCATTTTAGATTCTTTCTAGTCTCCAGCATGAGAACATACTCTAACCGCTACGGCTTCGACAGGTTATATGACTGTTTGATATCAACATGATCAAAAGGATGCAATGCATGAACAACGTATTATCAAGGTGATGCAATGCATGATCAAGGCAGGATCAAAGTCTTTAAGTTTCTAGACTTTTTGTCTTCTCTAGATTGCAGTTACCTTTAGTCACCCCACACCTCTCTACTAAAAGGCCAAGTTAGCTCACCTCTACTGGCAACATGCATTTGCAGCTCCCCGTATTACTATTCATGCTCAGATGAAAGTAGAAAATAGGCATTTTTATTAGCAGAAATGTCTTTATTCTGGTATCATTTATTCAGGTTTCTCTTGGAGAAAGAACACGAAAATGTGCTTTAGCACCACGTCCTTATTTTAACCCCATCAAAAATACCCCATCATCTTGCCACAGTAGCTACAATGAAAGTGACTTACAAGAGGGAACCGCATGTGTATGTGAACGAGTGCATCTGATGCCTAATGAGAGTGCTGCACATTGACCCTTCAAGTTTCAAGGTGAGAGGCCTCTGCCAGCTAAAGCGTCCCATCCGCTCGTCTCACCGCCTCTGACAGCTCCGAGAGTGAGCTACAGAGAAGATCTACGGGAATCAGATGTTGCTCTGTTATCCAAACAACCTTTGTGCCACGCCGCCCTGCGCTGTTTGTCAAAGATACAATGCTTTGACAGAGATCCAAGGGAATGCTTAAAAGGACGTTGGTGCATTGAAAGACGTATTGTCATTCTCACTAGCGCAGAAGTGAGCGTGCAGGAGACTGCTGACTTTGTACAACATTCTTATTCATTTGTGCATTGGAAATATAAGACACTTCAAGTGGGGACAGAGTTTGTAATATACTGTGTATTTTTTAGTATCACATTTGATAGATACACTATTATGATGTACAACAGAATAATGTAATGAACTACCAATTCATCAGGGATGCAAAGAGGTATGATAATTATAGATCCAGGGGAATGAATGCTTCAGTGGGAATTCCTTGTGAAAGAAACTTCAAGTACAAGTTTGTCAATTTTTACGATTTAATGATTTAAAGGTGCACTCAGTAACAGATTAGACACATGAAAACAACTAAGCAGATACAGGTCTTTGATTAAAGAAATATTAATTACAATTAGAACAGTTGTATACGATTTTATTTTGGGGTGCTTTCGTAGTATATCCAACCCAATCTCACGGCAATTCGTACATATTTTACGAGGTGGCTAATTCGTTCGACCTCACTCGATTTGTGCTAAATCGTACGTATTTTACAAGTTGCACAATTCGTATGAATTTGTACGAATGACCTACACCTAACCCCGCCCCTAAACCTACCCATCACTGGGGTCTAGACAAATCGTACAAAACTGTAGAGCCCCTTGTAAAAGATGTACATTGGTCGATGAGATAGCGTGATCACCATAAACATTGACGTAAACTTTGAAATATTTTTTTTATAAAATCTGAACTATTAACAGCTATAGCTATTAACACTGACAAGAATGAAAAAAAAAATTAAAAAAAAATAAGGTCACGGGCTATTCAAGCACTCATATGGTTAAACTATTGTAGTTAACACCCATCTACATATTGGCCTACATTTATAGTTTTTATTATATAATAATAATAATAATAAAAAATAATAATAATATTGTAGGTATTTATCGAGAAGTAGCGGTTCTTAACATTGGCTAAATTCGCATAGCAAAATATTTTTGCTATTTCTGCAACGCAAAGATATGACATACATAGTATGATTAGGTCTGTGCTATTCCGAATTCAACCCTTTTTTTCATAAGTGCATCAAAACCATAGACACAAAACCCTGCGCATGCGCTGCGCTAGTAAAGTCAGATGCGATTGTCGGGTACGTGATTCAGTGCTGCTTGTGTCAGTCAAGTGATAAACCTTGACCGCACGTGATCGATTTTTCTTTCAATACAGCTAATTTAGCAGTAAAACAAATAAGAGGTAACTTATGCTTTACAGTTTATTAAAGAAACGTAAGCTGTGTTTGTGAGTTCAAAACATGCCGTCACAATGCTAGTGTGTTGTGAGTGGTTGTCAGGGTGAAGCTATGTGCTTGCTATGGTGTTGTAGGTGGTGGTTAAGTTGTTCTGGGTGGTTGCTATTCAAATATGATTGAGTCTCTATATGGCACTTAAATCTTTCCTTCACATATTGGTACATTTGACAGGAAATCACTGTTTCTGTCTTTCTACTTGCTTACCGTGTTACTTTCCATTTCTTTGTAATTTTGAAATGTTCTAGCAATTTGTGAGTGAAAATTGTTTCACCACCACCTTTTAGGATTTTTCAGTCACTTCATCATATTTAAATTGTGCTTCAGTTGTGAAAATATGCTGGGTACATTCGACTGATGCACTGATTTTATCATTTTAAATGTTAAAGAACAAAACCCTTTGACAACAAGAATTTAATAAAGGAAGAAGGCAAGATCCAACTTATCCTACACCAGAATGTTAACACATGCATAATAAATGTGAAAAATGTTTCAGAGGCAAATACTGCAGTTGCTTACATGCTTGTCTATCTGCTTCCACCTCTGAAGGAGAACTTGACCTTCACACGGTGTCTGCGATTGACAAGCAACATAAAGTCAAGCCCAGCTAATTAGATTAAGAAACATAGATCCGTGCAGGCAGTGGATGTGACGGGCACATTGATCAACCTGCTCTGCATGCCTGTGAGATTCTCTGCATTCAGGGATTCTATAAACCACAGCATTGGCTGCTTGGAGTTGGATGCAATTAGTCAGGTTTGAATGTGTATAGATAAAAAATAGCATGTAAATGATTCACTAAACTGAGTGTAAATAACTATATGTTACAGCTTTGAGGTTGCACAGCAAGCTGAACAGGTTTCTGATATATGACATGATTAGAATACGCTGGGGACGTGAGCTCACTCATATTAAATATAAAGCACTTTATGTAAGCTGTTCTGAATAAGAGCATCTGCTAAACGTTTTAAATATAAATGTAAATACATTCAGATAAGTATATGCAAATTTAAAGAGTGCAGCATTTACTGTAAGGATGTAATACATCTGTGATGCATATATTTTTATCTTTAAATTACAGTTTAAAGACAGCAAAGATTATGTTGTGTTTCAAGATATGGCTCAGTTTTTCATTCAAGGCTTGAGCTATTAGAACAGGATGTGAGAAGGAGCAAAAACTGTTGAGGATATTTCAAATGCTCAGGAGACACCTTATTATAATCCTACTTTAATATCATTAACAAACATTATTAGTTGTGCTTGCTAAAGCACCATTGTTATCGCTCATAATTCTTATTAAACGATGTACATTCAAATTGTTAGAAATGTCATCAAACTTGGATTGATTTATTGAATCAAATGAACTATTGATGTACATTTTGTTATAACGCATTTCATTTTTGCATAGTGTTCAGCCTTTTGAAATTTGATCAAATAGTGCTGCACATGGTTTTGCAGATTTGGAAATGATCAGATATCTGCCAATTCCATATGTTACAGCATAATATATTAATATTATCAACTCAAAAAACAAAAGCAAACATAAAAGCATTAAATAGAGAGAGAGCGAGAGAAAAACAAACAAAGTGTAGCTTTTAAGCATGTAATTCAGCCCTGGTGCGTAATTGATGGAAAGTAGTCAGTGATAGCCATGAAGGACTTTTACATGAAATGACTGGAATGTTTGCTTTCTGCTCTGATCAAAAAGCCAATTAAGCGATCCACAGTCTGTATAAATTGTTTGCGGAGTTCAGATGTATAGGGCACCATGCTTCTCCCTGACAACTAATTATTATATTTCCAATCTGAATTAAGCTGCGCTACATCTTTGTCCAGAGCTAGGATGTAGAGTTTCCATGTTTGTCAGACCAAATTCTGTGAACACATTTTTAAATCATATTTATTTATTTAGTCAGAAGACATGGGTAATGGAGAAAAATGCTCCTTTTTTTAGCCAGATGTGTTGTGTACATTGTAAAATATGATTTTTTTTTTTTAGGTTGCAAATAAAACAAATTTTATAGAAGTACATTTTACAGGAAAATTACATTATATTACTTTGAAAGTGTATATTTAATTCAATGTGTTGCTTGCCGATTCTGAGGAATTGCTAGTCAATTTTTCTAACAATTATTTTCTATTTTTATAATTTTCAGTGTAATTACAAAATCTAGCAGCAGGGGCCAGCGGGCCAAACTAACTAGAAAAAGCTTGACCCCTTCTGGTCACTGGCTAGCAAATCACAGTTCACAGCTGTGTCAATGCTAAATGCTGCTAAATGCACTGGAATAGTATTTAAATTAAGTCATTGGCATTCTTTTCAGCACAAACATGGATCTTATGTAAATTAGGCTCATTATCGTGTCTCATTCACAGAACTCTGTGCTATTTGTCTGGTGTAATTAGCATCATATTGCTGCCTACAGAAAGCAAGCGGTAAATTAAATGTAATGTTTACGTTTTCTATTGATCATGGCAGCAGTAATTCATCAAAAGATCAAAATGATGGAGAAGAGCATGATATATATCCACACTTTCACCATTTTAAAGAGCCGAGTGACTCAGAACCGACAGGCAACATCAGGAACTGTGTTGTGCAAATTGCATTCAGCACATAATTGTGTGCGCAAACATTGCAAATAGTGGTGTGTGAAAACACACAAGGCTATTGGTGACAATTCATTGTTCTAGTTTTTTTTTCAATTTTTTAATCAATTAGCAAATGAGCAATGATAAAATTAGAGATACAGTTAGAATTCATAACCCTCTAGAATTCATAACACCTGGGCAATTGAATCGCAATTGGCTATTTATTTATTTATTTATGCTAGTTTACTCACCACCAGTATTGGGTGTAATGCATTAAGTGATTACTGTGATTTAATTATTTTCCCTTGGATTAGTAAAGTAAGGGATTACTCAATTTTACTGTAATTTAATTACATTTACTTCTGGTGTAATTGTACTAAGTACTGTATAGATAGAACAATTCTATATAAACCATTTTCATAAAGCTTAAGACATTATTGGTCTAATAACAGTATAAAGCATCCTATGGTCTGATGAAAAAAACACACATTGAATATTAATTGCGTTCACTCTAACTGATTTGAAAATATATGATAAACTTATTCTTAGCTTCAAACTCAAACACTGGCAATTGTAATTTAACACTTTATAAGCCAATGGCTGACAATAGACATATAGTTAAATGTATTTGCATATGTGAGTGATTTACTTAGAATGTAGATTTAGCCCAATCAAATTTAAATTTGATCGAACGCGTGCACATGAAAAGAGTTCCTCCTGCAGGAGAAACTGGGTTGAAAGATGATCGAGCACGTTTGTGTGTGCAGTAATGCGGTGTTGCCGCAGTCCACACGTCCTCTTTTTAGATGGTGCACACTCACACAGCAGACATGTAGTCGAGCTGTCAGACACACACAGCAGGCAAAGCCCCTGAGGGTTACAGCCCTGGAGTGGAGCTCTCATCCCCAGTGCATTCTAATAAGCTCTCGGCAGCCTGGCTCTCTGCAAACCAAGGTTAATCTAGGTGTCAACACCTGTCGCTGGAATTGGATATTGCTCTGGGGTGACATGGGCAAACACCACAAGTACGTACAGCTCCCCAACATGAATCTCCCTTTGTTCCCATTTTCCATATTTGGATCAGTCACTGGATTCGCTTAGTTTGATTCGAAGAAAATTCCTAGAATCCTCCTTTACCCCCTTTTTTATTTACCAGTTCAAAAATTGGAGTCAGAGTTACTCTGAATAAATTTAACACTTGATTATGGTGCAACTGTGTGCAATAATTCACAATATTCTGTCATCACTAATCTAGATATAGTGTTTCTAAATAGGGTCGCTCTCTCTGGAGCAATTTTCACCTGCCAAACTAAGCATTTAATATGACTTTAATGTGTCGGCTGGTTACTTCTGCCAATGTTGTGCTTTAAAACTTATGCTTGTGGCTATGCAGTGGTGTAATGATTGCGGGGTTGAAGTATAGACTATTAGTTTTCATTACCTTTGATGTATCACCCAGTTTTTGGCAAACTGTTTAGAAAACTTTTGCTGAAAATGTACTCTCCTTCAGGCCATCCATGATGGAGGTTTTGGACTTTGTTTCTTCATCAGAACAGATTTGGCGAAATTTAGCATTTCTTTCCTTTTTTCTTTCTTTTCCCTTCTTTCTTCGCTTGCTCACCAATGGATTCCCTCTGCGGTTGGGTGGGAATGGGGTTTTGGCCCCCCCCCCCCCCCGTCAGAATGAAGAGTCCACACGCTGATAATCCACAAGTAATCCACACGAATCCAGTCCATCACGTGAAGTGAAAAGCTGCGTGTTTGTAAGAGGTAAATCCATCATTAAGATTTAAATGCAAATCATTGCTTCCAGTTAAAGTATCTTCTTTGATAATAGTCTTATATCCATAATATTGCTTTCTTCAGTGAAAAAGTTGGAATCAGGAGAGAAATATGCACAGGATTTATTTTGCATGAACATCCACAAAACAGCTCTAAACAAATATGTTGGTGGATTTTGGTGTGAGAGGACAACAGGAAGTGGACTTTTTGACTGGAGGAAGGTTTAAAGTTAAAACACCTTAATGATAGATTTGTTTCAAACATGCAGCTTTTTGCTTCAAAAGGCGTTAATTGATGGACTGGAGTTTGGATTACTTGTGGATTATTAGTGATGTTTTCATCATGAGGAACTCACTCAGATGAGATTGAAATAAAGAGTTTTTTTTGGTCTAGAAAAGCTCTTCCACTCCCTCAAGGATTATGTGATTTTAATCACATTATAGTAATATTTTAGCTAAAGAGGACAATCCGTTATAATGGAGAATGAGTGCAGGCTTTCAAAAGTGGTTAAATAGCTTTAAAGACAATGGTCTTGGTAATTTGACAGTGGTGTCATTTTTTGTTTATTAATTTTACTTAAAGTTCATTTCAGTTTAATCTTAATATATCGTATGCCTCTGTGATATAATACTGGCTTCATACCTGTCATGATTCCTTGAATAATAATCTAGAGTATTCTAATAAAGCAGAATAATAACTCGGATGTTTTGCAGTGCACATTTGTGTTCCGTTTATGAAGGCAATAGGGAATGTAGGTTTAGTGCTCAGTCTGTGCACCCTTAAGGGACTTAATACTGATACTGAAACAGCTGGGTTTCACAGCGTTCCATGAAAATCCCCCTTCATTATGATAACGCCATTGACAGGGAACATCTTCATCTGCCTGAAGCAATCACATCTAGCTAGACTTGAGTGGCTCGTGTATACAGAGTTCCAGTCAGGGGTAGAGTATCAAATGCTATCACTTTAAAAGCCATACAGTCATCATGTGTGATGGAGAAATTATTCAATGGACAGAGTTAGTTGTATAGTAGAAATTGTGATGCTCAAATTTAATTTGCACTTTGTCACGCTCCTTTGTCATTGCCAGTCCTGCTGGAAGATAGATAGATAGATGATAATAGATTATATAGATAGATAGATCGATAAATAGATAGATGATAGATAGATAGATAGATAGATAGATAGATAGATAGATAGATAGATAGAAAATATTGCATAACAAAAATAAACCCTTAAGATGTTGAAAATAAACCCAATATTGATACACTCACAAAAAAGGGTACCCTTTAAAAAAGTACTAATATGTACACTTCAGGTAATAATATGTACCTTTAAGATACTAATATGTACAATTTAGGGGTAAGTTAGGTACAAATATGTATATTTTAGCTTTTTTACCTTTGGGTACACCACAGCGACAGCTTTGTCTTTTCATCACAATTTCCAAGTAAATTCTCATTACTTTTATGATAGGTGTATAGGTTTAAATTCCCGATTCTAAAGGTATCAAAGGGTTTTGCCATAAAAAATATAATGAAATACTGCAGTTGCATAATCTGCAACATTACATTTACAACATACAATTTTTCCATCACAGGCGTATGAGCATATTTTACATTTAATGGTTTAATGATGTGATTATGGTTACTTGTTAAGCCTGACAGCCATGCATTGCATATGGCCTGTTTTCACATGAATAAACTAAATGCACTGCTGAATACATATGATTTGCCCATTCTACATATCTTAAAAAGACTCTTTTATTACAAGGAAGTTATATTACTAAATATCTTTCAAAGAAATTGCCACATTAAAATATGTTAGAACCCAAGGGCTTTTTCCTCAGTTAATTGCTAGCCAGCAAAGCACTACAGTGTATAGGGCTGATATTCAAATGCTTAGTGTGGCCAGAAACTATTATAATTCACTGTACTTTGCCTCAAAAATGGGACATATCCAGGCGTCACAATTAATTTCATGACAGCTAGAGTCAAAATTAGGTTATGCTATAAACCTTTAAAGTGCCATTATCAACAATGGACGGCCTAAACACAATGAACAGAAAAGACTTGATTGACAAGGTTCTGATATTTATTTAATACTTAATCTAAACATACATTTTAATATGTCGTTTGCAAATATCTGTGGTACTGCAAAGAGGCAAGAGAATCCGTTGACAGCGAAATCACAACGTCAAAAAGATTTGATGTCGTATCAACAAACATCTCAGAGAAACAGCCCCTGGAATAACATAGAACTGTTTAGCTACAGACAACAACATGAAATCGTTAACTTTAGATGCGATGGCATTGATATTTATCAAACGCTATGAAGATTGCGAAATGTTAATTCAAACAGGTGTCATTTTAGGATCTCAGTAACATCGAACCTGCAGTTTAGTTCTAGTTTTACCACATTCTGTTTTGTAGACTGGAAAATTATGGCAGCACGGTTACAGACTGGACTCGGCCGTGATGTGTTTTCCCTCCAACAATATTAGAGACACCCTGTATTAATAATGAGCCGCCAAGTGCTCATTTTAAGATACTGTGTGATATTTATGTTCTCTCCTGGCTGACCCTTTTCTAAAGAGTACATCACAAAATAACTTGTGTCGAAAAAGAAATCAAAACACATAAAAAAAAAATAAGTTAACAGGTTGACAAGAATATAAATTTACAGTATATACAATCACGTACGATGAAAATATATCAGCGCTTTAGTATTCTAAAGGTTCCAAGTTGCCTGCTCAAGAGTTATAGATCATCAAATCAAAGTTGCAGGAACAAAAAAATATATAAAAATAAGAGAAAAAGATGCTGACCACAGCATCGGCAAAATAATCGAAACCTAATAAGGCTTTCCTCACAAAATCCCAGCTGTTAAAGCAGAGCAGAACCAAAGAGCAGCCGTCTTGAAAAGATAATATATCAACAGCACTAAACATGACAGGCACCCATACTTTACCTTCAAAATGAAACAAAATAAATAAAAATATATTCATATATGTGTGTATATATGCTTATAAAATGAAACACTGAAAATCATAATTTCTCAAACCTAGTGAAGGCAACATTCTGCTTTCGCCATCATTTTTTAGGAAATGTTTTTGTCTTTGTAGAATAATTCTGTACACTATATACTGTACCAGTAAACAAAATGTAAAAGTTTGTTTTTAAATATTTTTTACTTTTTTTAATGTATACCCAGTGTATCGAAAAAAAGTGTTGCAGGCACTTAAAGTCCATCTCCGACGTGTTGGTGTTTTTACAGTGGAGCGCCGACGCGGGGAAAAGGGCTTGTTTGGTTATTCCTGGATTGTGTTGGATTCTGCTGAGAGACGTCGCTCCAGTCTCAGCCGAGGATGTCTAAGTAGACAGGCGTGGCTTTTCCCAGAGTGTAAAGAACTTTCTGAATGTCTTTGATGTTCAGTCGTTGTTGCGGCTCTCTTTGCCAGCAGCCTAACATGAGGTCGTACACCTCCTTAGGACATAGGCGAGGCCTGTCTAGAACCCGACCTTGGGTAATGCATTCAATGACCTGCAAAATAGAGAGCGACAGAAATGAGCAAATGTGTGCAATTGATTCAGAGGCAGTGTGTTTACTTTTTAATGCTATTTCAGTCAAATATAAGTAATGTTGCACACTGTGACTCTATTTGTTTGAGCTTCCTGACCAATCTGATGCAGCAACGTTGGTTGAAATAATGGTGAGATTTGGACTCTGTTTGTCCCATTCCCATAATTCACTCATAATAAACTCTTTATACACTACAAATACACTATACACCACCACCAACAAATACACTACCATTCAAAAGTTTGGGGTCAGTAAAAAAAAAAAAGTTATTTCTAATAAAACTTTCTAATGGTAGAATATTTGTTCAAATTATTTTTAATTGGACTGCAACTTTTTTGATAAATTAATTAGAATATTAAAAATATACATTCAAATAAAGTTATACAGTATTTAAATGTATAAGGTATAATTCCTTTATATTGAAATATATTTAAAACAAATGTATTAAAATAAATTGTCGACACACACATATAGAGAGACAATATGAGCTTGTCATAATGCAAAATGGGACTGACAAATCCACAAAAAAGGAATATACATCTACCTTTGAACTTTTTTTTAAAATATATAAATACCTTTTCTTCCTTTTTTAAATGCTCACGTCAGTGCACATATGATGCCTTAACATACCGTCCAAGTAAACAGATCACAAGGTTTTCCAACCGAACTGTGTGTGTCTGTGTGTGTGTGTGTGTGGCGAGATGTGAGCTGCTAACCTGATCTCTGACAGCATTACACCCCGCCTGTAGAGATCACTCTCACATTCTAAAAATGTCATATTCACACTGACGTTCTAACAATGGCTCCATCTCTTTTTGCAAACATTTACCTCATTATTAGATAACTGAAACCATGGCTGTTTCCCATAGGTGAAGATCTCCCACATAATGACTCCGAAGCTCCATACATCGCTCTCTGTGGAGAACTTCCTGTACATGATGCTCTCCGGAGGCATCCAGCGTATGGGCAGCATGGTGTAACCTCCCACCTAGAAGACAGATAACATCAAGCATTGCTCACAAACATCTTATGCGGTATGGATGACATTTCCCTTTCTTTATAAACAAGCAAACAGCTTTGTCTATTGATTTAGCTCTAACTGGTTATGAAAAGCTCTTTTGATGAATTTGAAAGATGCATACAATGCAACAGTTCTGATCTTACATGACACCAGCACAGAGGGTGTCACAGTTTACTAGTTTTTTTATGCAGCAATTCATTTTAATTCAAGAAATACTGAATATATAATACTGAAATATAAAGTTTATATTTTAAGGTTCACATCCATATATTAAGTTCGGTTTTTGCAGGCCCTGATAAACTAATACACTTGCTGCTGAAGTTGTGAATTGCGTAATCAACCTGCTCTGGGAGAACATGTGCTCTGTTTTTAGAGGCTGACTTTGAACAAAAAACAGCATTGCATACATTTTCTATCAAAAAAAAAAAAGTTGAAAAGATTTTGGAGCTGCAATTCGTCACTAACATAAAACCACTGATTCTGATGAACTGTAATGAAAGTGTGTGTGTGTGTGTGTGTGTGTGTGTGTGTGTGTGGCATTTGCAAACCTCTGCTGCCGCAATGTGATACACAGACCCTATTGAGGGTATATAAGAGCATGTACACCAGCAAGAATGAACATTGTAAATCTACACTACTGTTCAAAAGAAATAATTTAATACTTCTATTCAAAGATGCAATGATGCATTCTTAATTCATGCATGCATTAAATTGATCAAAAATGACAGAAATGACTTTTAAATTGTTGGAAATTGTATAAAATCTATTTTAAATAAATGTTCTTAAACTTTCTATTCATCAAAGAATCCTGAAAATAAATGTGTCATGTTTTCAACAAAAATATTAAGCAGCACAACTCTTTTTATTATTGAAAAATGTATTTTGGCACCTAATCAGCATATTAGAATGATTTCTAAAGGATCATGTGACAACGGGGGGGGGGGGGGGGGGGGACGACTGGAGTAATGATGCTGAAAATTCAGCTTTGCATCATAAATTGCATTTTAAAGTATATTAAAATAGAAAACAGTTTTATGTTAAAATTGTAATAATATTTCACAATATTACAGTTTTTTTACTGTATTTTTAATCAAACCAATGCAACCTTGGTGAGCATAAGATCCTTTTTTTCAAAACCATAAAATATTTTTACCAACCCCAAACTTTTGAATAGAGGTGTATTTACACTAGAGCTGTCAATCGATAAAAATAAAAAAAACTAATTAATGGCACTTTTTCCTGTAATTAATCAAGATTAATCACATATACTATATTTATATTGTCATAATTTCACATTGAATCTCCAAATTAATGCAGCAGTAACAAAGATGGTGTATTTTAAATAAGTTTGATGGCATCTTTTTACTAAGTTACCTATTATTCATGAAGGCCATTATCACTGATACCAATATTGCTACTGATGTCTGTATTAAATGCATTTTCCCTCAATTTTAGTCATTAATTATAACCATTCAACATTTACCTAGCCAAAGAATGCCAAGAGAAAAAAAAAGGATGCTGCGTCAGTTGCACTGAATATTTTCAATGCGTTAAACTGTGAAAAAAAGTAATCGCACAATTAACTTGTTAATTTTGACATCCCTACTGTCTTTTAACCCTCTTTAATTTTACCTTTTGGCACATTTCTAATAATTTCTTAAACTAAACATCGTCAAGACGAAATGCAGAAATATTAATTAAGTTTTTAAACCCCCAAAAAAGTAAAAAACCATAATAATCCAATAATATATTATATACTGTATATAGGTGTATATTTAGAGCTTTCCAACCACTGGGGAGCCATAGTTGACAGTTCATCTGAGAGGTCCTTAATAAAAGCAACCAATAGAAAGTTGTTCTTCACAGCACATGTGGGTCTCGTAATGGGATTCTTATATAATATAATTTATAAAAACAGAATTCTTATAAAAACAGTACACAACACACTGATTATCCTGACCCACTCTGTAAAATGCTTTGAGTGTGAGAATTGACTAAACAATAATTCGTTAATTGTGCATGCACTCAGTTTCAATTAAAATGGCTCTTTCTCAAATCTATTTCTTATTCACATCAATTCCACTTCATTCATCATGTTGTGCCAGCATGAAATGTCCAAGAGACTACTGGGTATTGCTGGAGCCCTTCCAGCTCAGCGTGGAATTGTCTTTGTAATTGCTATTCCCTCTGTTGTGTGTCGTTACATTGATCCTACTTCCGGCTGGCAGAGAGCAGACTAATGGATGTCTACCACCACATAAGAAATTAGCCAAGTTCCTGTGACTACTGTCTGCTGCATATAATCTATATCTTATCGAAACCTTCTGTAAATGAGTTTGTGTTTATTGGTATTTTAGCTCCTCCTATTGCAAGTGATAGTTGGGAGAGGATGTGAAATGAAGGGGCAAAAAAGAGGTTCCAAGCATGGTAACATCTCAACCTGGCAACTCAATAGGGTAATTAACCCAAAGAGTCTTCAAACCCTTGGGATCCTCTGCAGCGAGACATGATAGTATCACGTTATGAATTGTGTACTGTGAAATCACACTTGTGTACTGCATCTAGAGGTGGCTGTGTCCATGAACATGCGTAGTGCACACTGTACTCATTCTGACACCACGCTGATATTTCTGGTGACATATTTATAACATTTACTATATACTTTATGAAAGACCATCATGTTACACAGTAACTACTAGGGGTGTGAATCTTCACTGGTTTCACGATTCGATTCGATTACGATTATCATGTCAACGATTCGATTCAATTCAACATCGTGATGATCATGATGTGTTGCACCATCAATTTTCAATATTACTGCACGTGGCTACGTTTTAATATAAATTTTATATCAAATTTATTTTGTGCATTTTTATAAAATTATATAAGCAGGCTACTTTTTAAAATAATTACAATTAATAATAATCAAAACAATTGTTAAGAATTTAACCAACTAAATATAGCTTCAAAACATACAAGCAAATATAAAGTAATAAAGGGGGTACAGACAGTCATAGTTATGGTTTTTCTTTTTTCCTCAGCATTATTTCTGTTTGATTATTACTGATGGCATCATAGACAGTGGCAGGTTCAATAGGCTGCATTCACACTAATGCACAGATCTATTTCGACATATCAGCTGTTTTGTCCTGTTCTGAAAACACAACTGACTGTTTACATCAATTTGGTGTCATAAAAGTATTCGGAGATGCAAGTGCTTTAGGACAAACAAACACAAAGCGCATGTGAAAGTCTGTCAGTATGTGAGTTTTGTGCGTCTAATACTTATTGCATTCCAAAAGGCATAAGTGAGAGCACATCTAAAATAAAAAACTGAAATAATGGCGGGTGGAAGCACACACTGTCAAGCAATGCGTACATGTCTCACAGCGCATATCCTGAGCAATGAAGCCCACCACGATTGTCTCTAGCGCATACGCGCCATATGCAGGGAAAAAAACCAAGCTCAGAATAGATTCTGAAATATTTCGAATCTATTCAGAATTGCTGAAGTGAGAATCGCGATGCATCAGAGAATTTTTTTTTTCTCCCGCCCCTAATAACTACACAGTAATCATTGCCCTACTTCTCATATAAACTCTAATATGTTCTCTTTTAAGAAAAGAAGGCTGCAAACTCTTTAATTCAGTATCCTAGGGAGGGATGTAGTGAAATAAAAAGCTGTATTTTACATTGCAGATGCTTCTCATATCTGTTCATTGCAGTACCCCTGCTGTGAAACCATCTCATTTGTGATATTAGATTTTTATTTTTTTTTGCATGAAACAAAATCTAAATGTATCAGATAAATATGTGTGTTACTAAAAAATACATCTGAAAGTGTAGTTAATTAAAAAACATCAATATGTTCTGTCAAATCTTGTAATCAGCAAGTTTTATCTATAAAAGCTTTTAATAAAAAGTCAGTGTCTTGCACAGTTGTTCGCCAGTGTTGAATTGAGACTGACTTTAAAATTCTAATTTGAATTGAGGTAGCAAACAAGATGCCAGATAAGAAGAATTAAAATGCATCAAACTGTAAGGAATTCATATAACTCTAATAATAATAATAGTATATGTATACTGTATATATAAAAGCGAATTCTGTTTGAACAGTGACCTACAGCTTGTAGTTCAAATGGTGTTATAGCTCTGGGGGGGGGGGGGGGGGAAAATACATTCAAGTTAATTGCTAATTGCTCGTCATTTAAATGAGTTGCGTAACAGTGATCTTAATAATGGACTTACAGGACACACACACACACACACATTCTGGCCCTTAAATAATGTAAATTACTTTCAAATCCCTCATTAAGACGAGCAACTAAAATTGGTTAAACAATCATTCAAACCTCAATCCACTGTATCACCTTGGGCTTTGTGGTTGAGACTGGAGCAATTAGCTTGACGGTTTGAAAATTGATAAGCCCATTAGGCAATAAAAGAATGAAAGTGGAATGAGAAGAATCTCTCATGCTGATTGCCTATTTCCGTTCTGTCAGCATGGTGTGGGTTTCAGGAAGAAGGCAACATGCTTTTATTTCTTCTTTATTTTGGTAGTTTGTAAACTGGATTACGGGTTAGTCTGTGGCTCAGTGGTAGAGGGCTAGATTGGATTATGGGTATGAAGAGCAAAGCAGCATGGTGGAGAATGGATTACAGCCCCACTAGAGCTACTCTCTGGCCATTTAAGCTTTTATACTTAGTAACAGGGGAAGCATATTCATGCATCCATGACCGATAACGGATTTCTCCAACCTTTTAAAACACTTGGCTTAATTACAAGTAAAAACGGACCTTTTGAGTGTTCAGAAAGAAAACCTTGCCGATGTGATGACATTTAATGTCATGAGTGGTTTATTTACAGGGTGTTAAAAACCAAAATGACAGGGTGACCTGTACATTTCACTTGTTTATAGCGTGTAATCAGCTATTTGCGGTGAAGAAAACCCAAGACGACATCTAAGACAATCCGCAGCGTGTTTGTGGGATCAAGCCTGCATTGTGATTTTCCCTGAATCCGTTTTCTGTACAACCATCAGTGCCTCTAAACAAAGTTATCAAAAACATCTCATGCAAAAAGATACTCGGCAGGCCATTAGGTGACAGGATGTCGATGTGTCACTTATAACATCTTGACGAAGGCGGTTGAATTGGTCACTGATGAAAGTACCTCAATCTCGCTTCCAGTCAAGCTCCATTCCTGTGGCCAGACGCTCGAGCCCCAGAGGACAACAAACGTCAATATGACTCGCCATGTGTGGATTACGTGCTTGGCAGGATCCGCTATTTATAATCACTTGACACAGTGAATGTGTCCAATGCGGTAATCATTTCGTAACCTCTCTGCTTTGTCAATACTGCAGACTGTGCGTAAGTGTGTGTATGTGTGGCTGATAAAGATGTTTCTGGCCTTCAGTTTATGACTGGCTTGAATACAAAGACTCTCCAATTTCCAAATTCCAAATCCAATTTCTCAGTGGAACATTTTGTAATCCTTGGCATTTAACTTGATCTAATATGTTGCTATTTTTAGAACAAATAAAGGAAAATAATTTTTTGACTATTTATTGATTGGTATTGTAAATGGAAAATAACCACAGACTCTAAGTCATTTTGACCTAGAGAGGAATTTTCATTTTCCAAAGTTTTGATAATTTTTGTACTTTTCCCCACCATGATACACTTGTGTTGTTCGTGGTCAAAATGACTGGCCCTACAAAAAAAAAAAAAAAAAAAAAAAAAAAACATTATATATAGATATCATATATATATATAAATTATTATAATAATTTATATATATATATTATATATATATATATTATATATATATAATATATATATATATACTGTATATTATCATCATGCTTTTGGAATGGAGTTATCATAGGCTCTTGCTCTGACTTATGGCATCTCAATTTTTTAGTCTGTATTGCCAAAAATTACGCACAATTTTTTTTTTTTTCAAAAACTGAGGTGCATAAGCTCAGATCAATGAGGCCTTTGAATAAATCAGTTCCAAAAAGAAATGCAAAACCTGTGCTAATTGAAAGAAATCAAGTTGACAAAAAGATTGACTCCAGTGTCATAATGTTGGCTACCACATCTAATCCATGAACTGAAAGAAAGCAAATGTTATGGTAGTAGTCTGGCACTTACAATGGAAGTAAACAGGGTCATGTAATAAATATTAAAATATACAAAAAGTTAACATCCTGTTAACGTCAGCTATGTGATAAAATCACTTGCAATCCTTGTCTTTACAAAGTTATACCACAATACATCCATTTGTGTTGTAAAGCCAGAATTTTTCCACCGGTTTCATCCACACAGTGAAAGTCAGTAGGTTCCATAATAAAATTGGACCCCAGTGACTTCTGTAGGACAAAAATCACTTCAAAAGAAAAGTCATGTAGGTTTTGAAATATCCTTAGGGTGAATAAATAATGTATTTTCTTTCACTTACATGGTCCTTTTTTACTTCAATTGATAGTGCCTTACTTGACTGTAATTTTTTTTTTTTATATAAATAAATATTATTCTCTTTGGTAATTGACATTAAGCCACAAATACTGACAATAACCCAGAACATTCCTGTACTTTAGGATCAGAAGTGCAGATAAAAAAGAAATGTACCGGTCGTGCTACTAGATAAATGTTTTTGACCACAAAAAATTTAGTTAATTAAACTTACTCGATAGTAATCTGAGCTGTAGATGTCTCTGGACATCCCGAAGTCTCCAATTTTCACGAGCAGGCCGTTACCCACGAGGCAGTTGCGGGTGGCCAGGTCACGGTGCACAAAATGCTGGGAGGACAGGTAGACCATGCCTGCCGCTATCTGTGTAGCGATATGAAACATCTGCGAGAGACCAAGTTCCCCATTAGACTGCATCGGTTGGCCATCAACAAGGATCATGGCGTCTGGTCCATGGGCTCTGAAACGTGGGGAGAAAGGCATGTTGGTTACACTTGTTAGTCTTGGCAGTAATTGTCCTTCACTGCTGAGCTTCGTCCAGGTTTGCAATTACTTGTGTTTGGGATCCGAGCAGGGAAAATTGATTATGGATCAATGTAAAAGGGCACAGGGTTGAAGTGCCTTATTGCCCCATAAAATAATTCCCCCTCTAATCCTTTAATCCTGTAAAGCTGTCTACATTTGAATAGGGGGGGGGGGGGGGGGGGGGGGGTGTGAGTAAGTCAAGGCAAAGAAAGATGTGCTTTGACTTTAACTGCCTGGTGAAATAAAATCACCTACTCAGTTAACTTTTTCGATTTTCTCTTCACTCAGGGAAAATAATTTTTGTCTGATTGCGGCAGCATTTGCATAAGGTGGCTGTTCAAAAGGGCTCGACTGTAATTTGTGTATCTCTTCTGGTCAGTGCCACTTCAGCAGCGTGCTCTTCAACTGTATGTTGAAGAGCTAACAATCCCAGCAGCAAGCCAGCAGCTGGTTTCGAAAAAAACCAAAAAAAACAAAGAAAAAAAACATTCATTTTCATAATCTGAAGAGAGATCAGTTACCATATATGTGAATCACCCCCAAATTGTGTCAGCAATCTCCCTACATTTCCCAAAAAAAATATTTATGTTGTCATGTATTTGAATAGCGTGCACTGTGCAGTAAACTTAAAAGATATTACGATTTATATGTACACTACCGTTCAAAAGTTTGGGGTCAGTTAGAATTTTTTTTTTTATGTTTTTAAAAAAGTGTTTTATGGTCATGAAGGCTACATTTATTTGATCAAAAATACAGTAAAATCGTTAATATTGTGAAATATTATTACAATTCAAAATAACTGTTTCCGGTTTAATATTTTTTAAAATGTAATTTATTCATGTGATGTTAAGCTGAATTTTCAGCATCTTTATCTCCAGTCTTCAGTGTTACATGATCCTTCAGAAATCAGTCTACTATGCTGATTAGGTCTCAAGAACACATTTTATTATTATCAATGTTGTAAATAAATATTTTGTGGAACCGCGATACCCTTTTTTAGGTATTTATTTTAAATATAATTGTTTTGTCTTTACTGTCCTTTTGATTAAAGGGGTCATATGATGCAGCTAAAAATAACATTATTTTGTGTATTTGTGTGTCATTAAATGTGTTTATTGCGGTTTAAGGTTAAAAAAACACATTATTTTGCCACATACTGTACATTCTTGTTTCTCTCTATGCCCCGCCTTTTTGAAAACGCGTCGATTTTTTCAAGCTCATCGGTCTGAAAAAGCGAGGTGTGCTGTGATTGGCCAGCTATCCAGTGCGTTATGTTTGGCCGAGTACCTCAAGCGTGTGACGTAAATGTTATGCCCCTCACCATATTGTGTTGATTCCGTGTACGGCCGGAGCGACGAGACAATAACATTAAAACCCATTACAAACGAGGCATTTGTTGCATCCAGTGGGGCATAATTACTGATTATAATGACTTATAATGTCTTTTTACGCGTTGCGTTGCGCCGTGTAAACATAAAACCATGTTCTGTATTTGTGATCGGAGAAATGACCAACAACAAGTGCTACTCTACTGCCCAAAACTCGGCGTTGAATCATCAGTGGCCACGAAAAACACAGCTCCTAGTGTGCGGGGAAGCCCGGCTTAGCATGCTCTGATTCCGTTGATAGCGTGAGCTGAGGCGGGCTGGACTCCCTTTGTTCCCGCGAAATTTGTTGTATTTCCTCAGCGACCTGCACAGACCAGCTCTAGGCATGATGAAGCGGATAACGTCCTCTTTTGGAAGACCAAACAAAATATTTTCGCTTTCCCAACGAAACACAGCTCTTCATGACATGGCTGCAGCGTCAACAATACTACAGCGAGAATAAAAGTTACGCCTTCTTTCTTTGCGTGAACATTTGGGCGGCGTTATGCAAATCTTCCCACATAGTGACGTAGACATGTGGGGGCGTGTTTGAACGAGGCGTTTTAGGTAGGCGTGGTTAACTCTTAACTTTTATAAAGAATATCTCTCTTTGGATTTTAGACTTTAGTGTTTGCAACATCTTTATGCACCAAGAGCTTGTAACACTCCAAAGAGAAAGGAAAAATTGAAATCGCATCATATTTAATGCATCCTTGCTGAAAAAGTATTATAATGTAAATCCTTTCTATATAAAAGTATTACTGACCCCAAACTTTTGAACTAGTGTATAATCAACAACTTAGTCCTTGCTTTTATAACGTATCATAATTTATGATTCAATTACATATAGTCTTTACCTTGTATGTCAATTTTAACATTTTAAATACTTTTTGATTCTAACCAAAGTTTGTGAGTCATGAACCAAACCAAACCACAAGTTGGAATTGAACTGTTGGTTAGTTTATGACTTAACTTAAAATTACTGAAGAGTATTTCTTGAAATGCCTATAGAGTAAATGACTGGGGGGAAAAATCCTAACCATGGCTGCTGAAAAACTAAGCTGTACACTGTTGTGCACTATTCTTCAAATGATATACTCTGACTTGTCTAATATGATATACATCCTTTTGCTGTCCATGAAAATCAACAAGACATGTATCATTGCAGCTTTTCTAAAAAGAATTTCATCATAATTTTTTTCTTGAAATGCAAGTCTGGCCATCTGCATAAGTGTAAGAAAAAATTCTCTCACTACACAAAAGTTTATTATCAACACCCATCACTTTGCGCTCCCACAAGACAATAATTTCACTCCAGTACTCTATCTGCCTTTATATTTTCACAGTTCTCCCCTGCAAATTATAATTCATATGGCCTCAATCCACCTTGCAACATGCATACAATGAAGTTCAATCACATGCTGCCATTTTGAAATAGAATCTTGTGTCTCAAAACCTAGTGAGCTGTTTCAATATCTAATGCCTATGGGCAGCTGTCTATATAAACAGCATTGAAACTGACATGAAATTTCATAATTGAGTGATTTGAGGAGCAGTAACCTTAAGCGACTCATAGTTGAAATGGTAAAATTATACATATACATATTTTAAACCATACTGTATATAACTACTTCCCATCAGTAAATCTTTCAGTTCTCTTTAATATCTGAATGACTTCTGCTTAAACAGTGATGACATGAAATGAACAAAAAAAATCTTCAGAAGAGATCTCAGTAGTGTTTGAAATTGCTCACAGATCAAATTATCTGAGATATTATGCATAAATCTCTATGTGTCCATTTTTATTTATCCTAAAGGATTTTAAGAAAAAATATTTTAGACAAAGTTGGTACTACAATAAAAATAACAGAACTCAATTAAGTTTACTGTGCCACCTGTGAGCAATAAAATTGTCCTCTGGGTTGGCTCTATCCAACATATATACATATATATACAAAATTATATTGTCACTTCTTGCATGTCACTTCTTGTGGCACTTTAAAAGTTAAATGTCCAGTAAGTGATGATAGAAGTGTGCCTGGCAACGTTTTATTAGTTTGACTGTTGTACATATCGCGACAATGTCCAGTGAGTGGAACTGAAAGGTTAATATTCTGTTACTTTCGAAAATAATGTAATACCCACCTATATTGTTAACAAAAGCAAACATGAGAGAATAGCTTGCTTCTACCAGTCATTGAGCGGTTTTATCGTGACTTGTGTTTCACAGGGCCGACTTGTAAGTGCAATGCTGTACCAGGTGGGCTACCGAGCAAGTTTACTACATTAAAAAATTTGTACATATTAGGGATGTGCGCTATGACTAATTTCAAAGTTATTTAAATGGAAATTTTGTAAACAACTGGTCGACTAAGTAAGAAACCCTTAGAAGACATTGTGATTATGCGATCCATTTGGAATACTTAATCTATTAATCAAACAGCAAAAATGCTGGGTTAAATATAACCCAGCGCTGGGTTAAAAAGGGACAAACCTAGCTATTGGGTTGTTTTGAACCCAACCGCTGGGTCAAAACCACCCAATAGCTGGGTCAAAACAACCCGACCGCTGGGTCAAAACAACCCAATAGCTGGGTCAAAACAACCCAATAGCTGGGTTTTTCCCTTTTTAACCCAGCGCTGCGTTATATATTTAACCCAGCATTTTTTAGAGTGAGTCAACTAATTCTAGACACCTTATTATTCGAGTTATTGAGCTCTTATTTTCCATCAAAATGTTAAAATGTACAACACTGACAGACGGCAACAAAAGCATCAGATGTGCTGAATGAAAATGCAAATGCCCTCTCTGACATTAGGTGGCGCTTTTGGACAAGCAGAAATACAGCGGTTACCATGGTTGCTCCTGTATACAAAACAGTAATACATTTTATAAAGCATTATACGGCGATAACATGAAAAAAAAATGTCAATTAAATATTTCTGAAGAAAGTCTGTTCCCTTTCGTTCATAATGTTTCCCCCTTTAAACCGGTAAATACTCTCCCACACCTTGCTCCTTGCTTCCAAGCGGACATTTCTGAGGAGGCACTGAGTGACACTTTCAAAATATTCAAAATATTTGATAATTTTTTTTTAAAGTTTAACTTTAAAATGATTCAATTTAGACTAGTATTTCCAATGTTGACTAGCAGCAGCAGTTACGTTTAATCGGCTAGTCGACTAGTCTCGCACATCCCTAATACATATGGATCTTATGTGATGCAAACATCGCAATGTATTAGTTTGCAAATCATGTGCTATAGTAAAAGCTTTTTGAGGTCATAACATAGTATCGTGCACGGAACCATGTGAAAAGAAGTGTTTATTAATTAATAATCTACCCCTGTAATCATAATTTGTGTGATAAAGAATAAAAGTTGTTGGTGTTTTACTATCTCTAGTGTTCATTTCAGCTGGAAACTGCAGTGAATTGTATTTATAGGTACATTTTTAGAGGCACATTTTTGTGTAATTCCCACTGAAATCCCAATAAAATACCTCAGAAACTTATTGAGGTCTTCATGCTTCTGTACTCCAACACCATGATGAGAGGGTCGCCATCCACAGCAAAAAAACCCACCCGTAGAACTTCACAATGTGCTCATGCTGGAGGTTGGTGAGGAGCTCGGCCTCCCTTTGAAAGTCTTTTCTGGCAGTCAGGGTCGATTTTGAAGAGTCCGGGGGGGGGGGGGGGGGGGGGGGGGGGGGGGGGGGGGGGGGGGGGTGATAACAAAAAGCATGTTCAATCTAGGAGGTGTACAGATGAAAACAAATGGAGAGTGGGATGCCACGTTTTTACTGAAGTTGTCCTCTAGGCAAGGAGAAATGAGATGGAGGTTAAACTAATAGGCCAAATTGCATTTCAGGATGTCTGCCATCAACTGAAAAGAGATGAAAATGTACAACAAAAGGCCACAGCATGACTTCTCAAAACGAAAGTGCTTCAGTGACACGACTTGCATAAACTGTGTCATGTTAATGGCTAAGTTCATTGAGGACTTTTCAAATAAAACGATGAATACAAACAGTATACGTAATACATCCAAATGTAATGTCTCATTTTGTTGCACATTATTTGGATTTTTATAAACCAGTCTAGCAGAGGTTGAATATTTCGGAATATTTGCAACATTTTTCAGTGGTGTTTGTAATTGTATTTCCTGACACAGCATAACAAAAACACAACGTTTTAATGTTCCCAGGAACTCCAAAGTGCTTACTAGCCTTTTCGCTGTGAGTTCTGCTCCTACCAATTAAGTGATAATTTAGCCATGGCACATGATGCAATTTGATTTTAATTACAGAATTCCCCTGATCTCTCTGACACAAGCAGAGGGAGGCATCGACAGAGAATGGCGTATATGACACAGATGGTGAAGCGCTCATTTCCGTCGGGGGAAGTGTTAGTGCCATGCTACTCAACACAGTCCTGACGTGCATGCTGGCTTTCTGTTGCAGGCAGCATCCTGCAAGATATCCTCATGACACCAGAGTATTTTCACAGCATCTTCAGTTATCTTTATGATGTAATAGTTCCAATCGCTCTGGTGAGGCAGTACATTGGATTAGAGGAGGAAGTTCAGATGTGGAGAGCGCTGATGGTTAAATTATATTATTGGCCTTAAGATGTCGTTCTAGACCTGTTCTTAACTGGTTTTGCAAAAGGACCCATATTTTACATTGGACATCAAGTGGAGAACCAATATCTGGAGAGTGCTTTTCGATGGTTAAATTATGTTATTGGCCTTAAAAGTAGTTCTAGACCAGTTCTTAACTGTTTTTTTCAAAACGATCCATATTTTATGCTAGAGACAAAAATTCTTTGTCATTCAAAAGTAAAGATTTAGTTTTCTGGTTCATTCTTTGGACACAAGACACACAATCCTTGTTTTATCCTTGTCACTACACACATGCACGCACGCACGCGCACACACAACACACACACACACACACATAATATATCTATATATATATATAGACATGGGTACGGAAAGTATGCAGACCCCCTTAAATTTTTCACTCTTGTTATATTGCAGCCATTTGCTAAAATCATTTAATTAATTTTTTTTTCCTCATTAATGTACACACAGCACCCCCTATTGACAGAAAAACACAGAATTTTTTTTTGCAGATTTATTAAAAAAGAAACTGAAATATCACATGGTTTTAAGTATTCAGACCCTTTGCTGTGACTCTCATATATTTAACTCATGTGCTGTCCATTTCTTCTTATCATCCTTTAGATGGTTCTACACCTTCATTTTAGTTCAGCTGTGTTTGATTATACTGATTGGGCTTGATTAGGAAAGCCACACCCCTGTCTATATAAGACCTTACAGCTCACCAGTGCCTTCAGAGCAAATAAGAATCATGAGGTCAAAGGAACTGCCTGAAGATCTCAGAGACAGAATGTGGCAAAGGCACAGATCTGGCCAAGGTTACAAAAATTTCTGCTGCACTTAAGGTTCACAAGAGCACAGTGGCCTCCATTCCTTAAACGGAAGACGTTTGGGACGACCAGAACCATTCCTAAGAGCTGGCCGTCTGGCCAAACTGAGATATCGGGGGAGAAGAGCCTTGGTGAAATAGGTAAAGAAGAACCCAATGATCACTGTGGCTGAGCTCCAGAGATGCTGTCGGGAGATGGGAGAAAGTTGTAGAGAGTCAACCATCACTGCAGTCCTCCACCAGTTGGGGCTTTATGGCAGGGTGGCCCGACAGAAGCCTCTCCTCAGTGCAAGACACATGAAAGCCCGCATGGAGAACTCCAAGATGGTGAGAAATAAGATTCTCTTGTCTGATGAGACCAAGATAGAACTTTTTGGCCTTATTTCTAAGCGGTATGTGTGGAGAAAACCCGGCACTGCTCATCACCTGTCCAATACAGTCCCAACAGTGATGCATGGTGGTGGCAGCATCATGCTGTGTGGGTGTTTTTCAGCTGCAGGGACAGGTTGACTGGTTGCAATCGAGGGAAAGATGTATGCGGCCAAGTACAGGGATATCCTGGACGAAAACCTTCTCTAGAGTGCTCATGACCT
Organism: Sinocyclocheilus anophthalmus; assembly: GCA_018155175.1. Taxonomy (NCBI): domain Eukaryota; kingdom Metazoa; phylum Chordata; class Actinopteri; order Cypriniformes; family Cyprinidae; genus Sinocyclocheilus; species Sinocyclocheilus anophthalmus. The sequence goes on along the minus strand of JADLZN010002269.1, from coordinate 216,388 downwards.
CAGACTGGGCCGAAGGTTTACAATGACCCTAAGCACACAGCTAAATAACGAAGGAGTGGCTTCACAACTCTGTGACTGTTCTTGAATGGCCCAGCCAGCGCCCTGACTTAACCCCACTGGAGCATCTCTGGAGAGACCTAAAAAATGGCTGTCCACCAACGTTTACCATCCAACCTGACAGAACTGGAGCGGATCTGCAAGGAGGAATGGCAGAGGATCCCCAAATCCAGGTGTTAAAAACTTGTTGCATCTTTCCCAAAAAGGACTCATGGCTGTATTAGATCAAAGGGTGCTTCTACTAAATACTGAGCAAAGGTTCTGAATACTTAAGACCATGTGATATTTAAGTTTTTCTTTATTAATAAATCTGCAAAAATGTCAAAAATTCTGTGGTTTTTCGTCAAATGGGGTGCTGTGTGTACATATGAGGAAAAAAAAATTAACGTTAAAGATTTTAGCAAATGCTGCAATTAACAAAGAGTGAAAAATTGAAGGGTGTCTGAATACTTTCCGTACCCAATGTATATATATAATATATATATATATTGTGTGGTGTGGTGTGTGTGGGTGTGTGTGTGTGTGTGTGTGTGTTAACGTCTGTATAAAAAACCAGTAGAAACACAAAACTGCCGTTTGACAGATCAACCAGATTGTTATTGGAACTGATTGTGGAAAAGTTGGTGTAACAAACAGTTGAAAGTAAAGACTAAAAAGAAAAAACAAGTTTTACATTTTGACCCAAACCTCTTTAGATTGTGTGAAATGAGAGCAGGAAATTTTACTTCATAATGCACATTCCTGGTAATGGCATGGAGTGCACAGACGAAATGCATCTAGAAAAGTCAGAGCAAAGCAAAGCCATATGCTTTTAACTGCAAAAAAACATGCCTTACCTTCGCAGCCACCAGCATCTTATCTTTGGTGGGGCTGAGGTTGTAACATTCAGCCAGAAACACCTTTCCAAAAGCTCCCTCACCCAGCTCCCTCTTCAGAACAATGTCCCTCCGTTTAATATGCTGCACATCTGAAAGAGAAATACAGAAAGAGAAAACCATAATGTTATTAAAATTGTGTTTTGTATGTCAAGGTCATGAGTTCACAATGGTGCAGTAAAATGAGACTGGATTGTAAAAGGATACTGCTGTGTTGTTTTTATAATTATATTACTGAACTATTATTGTATTTATTAATATTTTGAATTAGCTTTAATATTTTCAGTTTCAATTAAATTAAATTAAAGTAAATGTGTTTGAAATTTTAGTACTTCTTAAACTTGCTTTCATTTCAGTTAGTTGCCCACAGGATTATTAAATTTATATACTGTATATATTAAGAATATATACTACAAATGAAAAAAAACAAACAGAAAATTATTAAACAGAAAATAAAAAATAAAACGAATTCAAAATTTATAAAAAAACTATAATAAGCAGAGTGATACCAGTAGCCAAGCACATTCTAATTCCAGTTTAAGCTTTTAATTTAATATGATTAAATATAATATTTAATATAATTACGTTTTTCTCCGCCAAACATAGCCTATGTTTTTGAATGATTTTTTTTTGTTTGTTTTTTTATGAACAAAAAAAAAAAAAAAGCTCTGTCATTGAATCTCATCAACTTCCATAATATATGATCATACAATGACGAGAGAGGTCCAGGCATACAATTATCCAAATATACAATTATCCGTACATTTCTGCCATATGTACATTAACTGACAGTCACCACTGATAAGCGACCACTAAATATTGTAGAAACTTAATTTGCTGTAAAGTTACTTTGCAATGATTTGTATAGTGAAAAGCGCTATAACCCATCCAATCTGGTGAATTGAAAATTGAAATAATATCATCATAAGAGACAATGTCCCTCAGGAACAGGTGGCAAAAATGAGTGTGGAAACCCAAGCCAAATTAAATATGAGTGACAGGTTATCTGTATGCGCCCGTTGTGCATGATGTGTTTATGCATACTTGTACAAGTGTAAATAAAGGCTTCGATCGTGAGTTGTTCGCATTGTGTAAAAGGTCAGTTCCCATGCAGATGGTGTTCTAGAATTGCTGCTCACAGTTACAGCTGGATATTTGCTGCGTGTTTTTTGTCTCTTCTTGAGTTCTCTTTTTCAAAACAAAACGAGTGTGATGCAAATGAGTCAATTGTAAAAGGGAATTGCATTACTAGATGAGTATTGTAATGCATTCAAATGTGGCATACAATAAATGTGGTTTTGGTGTTTTTTTTATAATTAGTTATTTATACAAAGATAGGAATCATTACAAGTGTGTTATAATTTTTTATAAAACACATGTGACCCTGGACCACAAAACCAGTCTTAAGTGTCAATTTTTCAAAATTATACATCATCTGAAAGCTGAATAGATAAGCTTTCCATTGATGTATGGTTTGTTAATATTTGGTTGAGATACAACTATTTGAATATAATCAAATATTGAGAAAATCACCTTTAAAGTTGTCCAAATGAAGTTCTTATGCATATTACTAATCAAAAATTAAGTTTTGGTATATTTACGGTAGGAAATTTACAAAATGTTTTCATGGAACATGATCTTTACTTAAGATCCTAATGATTTTTGGCATAAAAGAAAAATCGATCATTTTGACCCATACAATGTATTTTTGGCTATTGCTACAAATATACCCCAGAGACTTAAGACTGGTTTTGTGCTCCAGGGACATTTAAAATAATATATATAAATATTTATAATCCACATTGTAATGAATCATATCTTTTTTATATGATAACTGTAATTATAAAACCACATTTATTGTTGCCCTTATGGCAAGACGTTATACTGAATTTTTTTTTGCATCAAGCTCTATTTTATTGACAGTCAATAAATTGAATATTTTAATAAACACTTAACTTGAAACCGGTACGTGCTGCATACAGTATACAAACTGTCAATAAAACAGCAAGATTATATTCAGTATGACACTTGAGCCACTGACAGACATCCAGTATCAAGTGCTACAATCATCATTGACTCTCAGAGACTCAAGCAGCAGGGATCTAGTGGATTGAAGCAGGATCAGGTCAAGTCTGGAGCACCTTCCCATCCCCCAACACCTCATTTATATTCACTTGTTCTTCCATTAAGTGGTCCACTGAGGTTGTCCCGTCCTCTGAGTGAACAATTACATGTGCACCTGCCGTAAGAGTCTGGGATGGGTTAGCTTAACCTTCAGCTTCCCACCCGACCGGTAAAGCCTGGCTCCCTCCGCTGCCTATTTACCACAAACCGTTTGTGGAAAGACTCTGAATTAGAAAGGCACTATCCCAAGACTCATTGCCATTTATTTATTCCTCACCCTGACTGAACCTGTATCAGTCCCTGAAGGCTGAAATTAGGAGAGCACACAAGCAGGTGCGTTTGCGGAAGCAAAAATCTATGATTAAAAATAATGCTGTTCATTCTTATTGAAGCAATCAAAATTTCTCAGTTAAAAGGAATTCAATTCATCAATTTAAAATGCTAAACAAACAAGCTTATTCTGAAAGCATCACTATGGTGTTATAACAACGAACACATACAACTGCCCACATTTACATATTCAACAATTTGGAATGTCCTGATGAAGAGTGAAACATGCCAGTTCGTAGAGGTTAACCGAATAAGAACAGGGTTGTACACTATTCAGAACTGAATTGAATGCCATTTGAATTATAATTCAATATCCTGAATTTTAATTGAAAAAAAAAATTAAGGAAGTAGAATTAATATGAACTGATATTCAAACAAATTCACAAATGTCATTTTCAACTAGAAAAGGAATGTATAATTAAAATTTGAATTTGAGGAAGTAGAATTAAAATTCAGTGAAATGCAAAGAAATTCACAAATGCAGTAAGTGTAATTTTTAACTTGAATTTAAGAAAGTATAATTAAACTGAACTGAAATCCAAAGAATTTCACAAATGTAATGTGTAATTTTTCAACTAGAAAAGGAAAGTATAAATAAAGTAAAATGCTAATTTTAATTTAAGGCAGCATAATTAAAATGAACTGAAATTCAAAGAAATTCACAATATAATAAGTGTATAAATGAATGTACAAATAATGTGAATTTTTCAATTTAAGACAGTATAATTAAAATGAACTGAAATTCACAAATGCAATGTTTAATTTTCAACTAGAAGAGGAACGTTTAAATAAATAAAAAAATACAATTCTCAAAAAGTAATCAGGATGCTAGCCTTTTTCAGAAAATGATTTCCTCCCAAAATACCTCCAGTATTCACAAATATGGCTGATCAGTTGTTATCAAGCACCTGGTTTGTGTCGGTGTCCACCTTCACTGAGATGGTTTGATGAGATGGTTGTTCAATTATGAGCACTAACAATAGATGGATTGAATCAGATTCTTTGTGAAGGTGTGCACGTTCAGAGCTCCATTAAACCTGGCCTGCATTAATTTACAATGCCCTTTTTCTGAGCGCATGTCTTTTGTCTTCTCACTCTCAAGCCTGATAAATTCAGCTTGTCATTAAATGTTACCTTGAAACAATGTAATCGAAGTAATTGTGTCCAGAACAATGAAGGTGTACACAGGAGACATCAGCATGGATATATCTTCTCTAAACGTCCTGAGCAGTTCAATGTGAACAGGACACAAAACGGTCACTGCTGAATACAAATATCAGCAGTCACTGTCACTAATCTGACGAAGTGGGAGAAATGAACGGATATTGCAGGAGTATGATAAAACAACTGCTCTTCTCAACTGTATCTTTAAGACGGGTTGTTTAAAATGGAAAGTCATTGTTTTCATTCTTGCATACAGTATATAATTGCAGTCTAATGTGTTTTTAAATATCTAATAGAGACATTATGTGACAAAGGCATCCAAACACAGTATATTGTGAAATATTATTTCAGTTTTAAAATAATTGATTTCTATTTGAAAATATTTTAAAATGTAATTTATTCCCCTGATACAAAGCAGAATTTTCAGCATTATTTCTCCAGTCTTCAGTGTCACATGATCCTTCAGAAATCATTCTAAAATGCTGATTTGGTGCTCAATTATTAATAAGGTTTCTTATAATTATCAGTGTTGAAAATAGTGTTAGAATTGTGAGCATAAGAGACTTAAAGGTGCCATAGAATGCATTTATACAATATTTAAAATTGTTCTCTGATATCTACATAGAAGGTACAGTGGGGCAAAAAAGTATTTAGTCAGCCACCAATTGTGCAAGTTCTCCCACTTAAAAAGATGAGAGAGGCCTGTAATTTTCATCATAGGTATACCTCATCTATGAGAGACAAAATGAGAAAAAAATCCAGAAAATCACATTGTAGGTTTTTTAAAGAATTAATTGGTAAATTCCTCTTTAAAATAAGTATTTGGTCACCTACAAAAAATGCAAGATTTCTGGCTCTCACAGACCTGTACTTCTTCTTTAAGAGGCTCCTCTGTCCTCCACTCGTTACCTGTATTAATGGCATCTGTTTGAACTTGTTATCAGTATAAAAGACACCTGTCCACAACCTCAAACAGTCACACTCCAAACTCCACCATGTCCAAGACCAAAGAGCTGTCAAAGGACACCTGAAACAAAATTGTAGACCTGCACCAGTCTGGGAAGACTGAATCTGCAATAGGTAAGCAGCTTGGTGTGAAGAAATCAACTTTGGGAGCAATTATTAGAAAATGGAAGAGATACAAGACCACTGATAATCTCCCTCGGTCTGGGGCTCCACGCAAGATCTCACCCCGTGTGGTCAAAATGATCCCAGAACCACACGGTGGGACCTAGTGAATTACCTGCAGAGAGCTGGGACCAAAGTAGCAAAGGCTACCATCAGTAACACACCTGCGCCGCCAGGGACTCAATCCTGCAGTGCCAGACGTGTCCCCCTGTTAAGCCAGTACATGTCCAGGCCCGTATGAAGTTTGCTAGAGAGCATTTGGATAATCCAGAAGAGGATTGGGAGAATGTCATATGTCAGATGAAACCAAAATAGAACTTTATGGTAAAAACTCAACTTGTCGTGTTTGGAGGAGAAAGAATGCTGAGATGCATCCAAAGAACACCATACCTACTGTGAAGCATGGGGGTAGAAACATCATGCTTTGGGGCTGTTTTTCTGTAAAGGGACCAGGACGACTGATCCGTGTTAATGAAAGAATGAATGGGGCCATGTATGGTGAGATTTTGAGTTAAAACCTCCTTCCATCAGCAAGGGCATTTGAAGATGAAACGTGGCTGGGTCTTTCCGCATGACAATGATCCCAAACACACCGCCCAGGGAACGAAGGAGTGGCTTCGTAAGAAGCATTTCAAGTCCTGGAGTGGCCTAGCCAGTCTCCAAATCTCAACCCCATAGAAAATCTTTGGAGGAGTTGAAAATCCGTGTTGCCCAGCGATAGCCCCAAAACATTTACTGCTCTAGAGGAGATCTGCATGGAGGAATGGGCCAAAATACCTGCAACAGTGTGTGAAAACCTTGTGAAGACTTACAGAAACGTTTGACCTCTGTCATTGCCAACAAGGGTATATAACAAAGTATTGAGATGAAATTTTTTTTTTTGACCAAATACTTATTTTCCACCATATTTGGCAAATAAATTCTTTAAAAATCCTACAATTTGATTTTCTGGATTTTATTTTCTCATTTTGTCTCTATAGTTGAGGTATACCTATGATGAAATTACAGGCCTCTCTCATCCTTTTTAAGTGGGAGAACTTGCACAATTGGTGGCTGACTAAATACTTTTTTTCCCCACTGTATGTGGCTTAGGTAAGGGCAAAAAATCTCCAGAAACGGTTTTACATGTTCATTTACAACCCTAGGATTTGTCCCTAGAATGAAATGGCCTGTTTTTACCTTATTTGGAAGGGCCATGAATAATAATTGTTGAGCTCTGCTCTGAGTGGCTGTTTCACAGTGCGGCTCATGCTGAGCTCTGCGTCTGATTGGCTGTTTTCGCAGTGCTGCTCAATTTCATAGCTTCCCACAGCATGAAAGAAACACGGGAAAATATATATTTCAATACTCTCTCGCACAGTTATATCGTTGGGTAATTATACTATACATAAAATGTGGGCATCAGGATGTCGCTATTAATATTGAAACTGCTTTCGAATGCACGATCGCTTTTTATTTTCACTTTCGAGATTTGCGATCGCACGTGCTCAGTGTAAACTACAGCGGCAGTAATTACCACACATTTTACAAGATCAGATGCTTGTCAGTGGTGCTCAGGAACTGTAAATCATTCGCCATCATCCTTAGTCATCTCTCTTTACTTTGTTATATGTGTTCAGTGAAATCTTATATACTGTTATGTACAGGCTACCGCTAGCAACAGCTAACATTCCCCTTTAGTGTTCGCTTATTTTATAAAATGCGTGTTATTTGTTTTCCCGGGCCTTTCTGATGCAGACACCAATCCATCTCTGCACATCCCCTGCACAGCCTGGAACATAACATTTATTTCCATAATCTGCCATTTTCGCTATTATCCTAGCTTGTTTTTTTCACAATACTTGCAGAACTTCTGATGATTCGGCTGTGCAGGTACGGCTGGCGGCTGGCACAGAACATGGGCGGGTATATGCAAATGTTGGGGGGCGTAACTATTAGTGATCCTGACTGTAACGTCACAGTCAGTGTATGTTCTGATTCGCCTATTTTTCAGTGGTCTTTTGCATGCACAAGATTTACATAAGAAGGATGAAGCAATGGTGTTTGAGGCTCACGGTATGTCATTTCAATGTACAGAACTGTTATTATTCAACTATGCCAAGGTAAATACAGTTTTCCATTCTAGGGGCACCTTTAATAAAAAAAAAGGTAAATAAAAGAAATATTTATTCTGAATTATTTATGTCATTGATGACATTTTGTTTTATTCAAGGGACATACTGTAATCTGATAAATGTGGCAAACGCAGCACTGCTCAAAATCATCCATAGTTGCAATGCGCAGTCCGGATATTGTATTTATAGCCTTTGTACTCACAGATCATTGATGACATTTTGTTTAAATTCAAGGGACATAATCTGACAATCTGATAAATGTGGCAAACGCAGCACTGCTCAAAATCATCCATATTTGCAATGCACAGTCCGGATATTGTATTTATAGCCTTTGTACTCACAGATCATTGATGACATTTTGTTTAAATTCAAGGGACATAATCTGACAATCTGATAAATGTGGCAAACGCAGCACTGCTCAAAATCATCCATATTTGCAATGCACAGTCAGGATCTTGTATTTATAGCCTTTGTACTCACAGGAGCTCATTGTAGATGCTAGTGCACTCACTTCCTCTAGGAATACTGCTATATCTGAATAATGATCTTCAGTCTATTGCACGTGATCCAGCCACTGTATTTCCCATGACTTATGCCAAAAATCCCAGCTGCAAATATTTCATGATTAATAATTTAAGAAATTAAAGGGCCATCTCACGGAAAACATAATTTCCCTTGCTCTTCTGAAATAAATGTGTTATGTTAACATAATCTTGTTTCGTGATGGCAAAATGCATAGTGAAGGAATGTCTTTAACAATTTAAGCAGTTTAGACTGCTCTCCTAAAACAGATCTGTGACACAAAGCAAATTCATGTCGCCATGTAAAAACAAGGCGCTAGAGATTATTCTTGGATCTAGGTAAAGCATAACTCTAGTTTGTGTTAGTTAGTTAGAGTTAACCAACGGAGATGCTGTGTAGTTCAGGTATGAACTCACCTTGGGTTGAAAAGGAAAGTAAATGCAGCACAACTCAGTTGTAATTGCAGAATAGCTTGTGTGAGTCAGTCATCTTATGGATTCCTGAAAAGTCAGCATGTTATGGCTCAAGGGACTCGCTTACTTGAAACCGTGCAACAGCTTCCTTTCAAAAATACACCTACTGCAGCAGTCTACAGATAAAACGGTAATCAAAGTTATATTTTTATTTGTGAAAACTCCTGTAGAAATTACACTCTCACAGGAAATTTCACATTTAGCATATTTCATATTTAGCATAAAAATTAAGTCTATTTTATGATCAAATATTTTTTCTTGCATTGTGACATTCATGACAATTAAAGCCATTTTTCCACAAATTACCATAATGTGTCCAGATTTTACTTCTAAATTCCCATTATTCCCATTATTAGATTCTCATTAATGTATTACAGTAAAGGAATAAAATAATGCATATATTTTTTATGAATTGCAGTTTAAATTTTGCAATATGAAGTATTACTTTGTCTAATATTATTAACATATTATTTCAAATATAACAAATTCAATAATGACAATGTTATACATGGTTTCTGCAGGTTTCTGTAGATTTTTTCAAAGACCCTTTTAAGACCAAGTAAAGAAAGGAATAATTTGAAAAGAACACAATGTCAATATGTTCTCTAAATGTCGATGTCAAAATGAAAAGTTTAAGGCTGGAATAGCTCTGCTCCCAAACACTTGAATAAGGAAATAACTGCAAAAAAAAAAAAAACACATTTTCTTTATCAGTATTTTTGTATTGTTTTCCAGTTTAAATGTCTAAACATTCTTAAAATCAAGATATATTTTCTGTAGATGCAAAAGTGACATATGAAGTCTTGTTTTATAAGAAATTGATAAAAATGAAGTGAGTTTATGAAAAAAACAAGAACTAATACCTACTTAATTCGACTGACAGGTCTGTTCTTGTTTTAAGCATAAACTTAATTTCGTTCAGTTTCTCAGAAAACTAATTCATATCTTTCCTTCGAAAGTAAATGTATCTTGACTTAAGGTCGTGTATATTTGATTTGGAAAGCAAACAAAAATACTGAGGAAGATATATATATATTTTTTTTGCAGTGCATGCAACATTTAATGCCGTGACTTTATGAATTTAAGACTTTATGCTCTGATTTAAAGACTTTTAAGACCCGCAGAAACCCTGCTATTGTGAAAATGTGATATAAATCACAATGAAAAATCCACAATCACAGTCCTAAAAATAGGGTTGATCTTATTCATGCTATACATATTATTTCTTCATTTTGATTTGGGGATGAAATATGACGTACTTGTAATATGTATTTGTACGTTTTGGAGGATCTGCCCTGTAATGCACATCCTCTAAGCTGAAATATGCATGTTCTATTCTTTATGGATTTGGATTGTGATTAGATATCTAAAACTGTAAACTGTTAACTGGGTGAAACTGGTCTGATATCCATCCCACACTCCTCACTAGTTTATGTTCTATCTATAAAAAAATCATGAGCTGAACCTTGGACCATTTTTATAAGGTGTATCTTTATATAAATGATTCAGCTTACTACAGCTAGCACATAAAGTGCTTTCTAGTAGCCCAGAGCCTGAGAAGTAAAAAATATACCCTATCTTAAGCAGATAACTGCCATTTAAATATCACACACTCATCAGATGTGGGCACACCATGATGGTTATGTATCTACAGCCATAAAGATTTTATGCCATCCATTATGCATAAAGAGTTAATTTATTCATGAGGGCAAAATGTGATTGTCCTTTGCCTTTGGATTCCTTTTCATAGCTATCAGTGCACCCTGTGAATAGACCACTTTTGTGTGCCTCGAATATAAATAGACTTGCACACATCAACACACAGTCTGTGTCTCCATATATACCATACTATGTGCTATAAAAAAATCAGGGCCCCTTTTAGCCTCTAAAACTGGCTAACGAAAACTCTTCTGGGCAGGAGCTCTACATTTACATTCCTGGCCATTGATACTAAACAATGGAGTTGGCATCTGTTCCCATGCACTCTGCAATAAGTGCAAGCTACGGGTATCCAAAAGTCATCTATTTTTAACACTATTGTGCTTATTAACACTATATCTTCATAGTGGCCCATATCCTGCACTATATGATGAGGATATACTGCAGGCTAGTTAAAAGGACAAGCGTAGCGACTTTCATAAACACAGGAGTTATTTCCATCACCATTAAAAATATTCATTCTGAAATATGTGATTATGTGGCCATGAGGAAGTATTTTATTTTTTATCATGTCAAATTTAATTAGTTTTATTAAACATGTTGTCACTCAAAAATGTAGTTTGACCATGCATTTGCATACTGTACAAAATTAAAATTAATTAAAATCAGAAAAAAAGCAAGCTACATAAGCGGATCAAATTCATGCAGCTGCCCTTAGATTTGTTTTTTGTTTTTTGGATTGTATTTTATCCTTTAGGAAATAGATTTTGAAAAGTGGGCATTCAAAACCACAACTGAAATAATTGTGCAGATTAATCATTACATACAGGAACAGTATTAATATACACTACTGTTCAAAAGTTTGGGGTCGTTAAGATTTCTATAATGTTATTGAATGAAGTCTCTTATGCTCACCAATGCTATTCTAATATTTTAAAATGTAAAATATGTAAATTTTAATGAATTTTCAGCATCATTACTCCAGTCTTCAGTGTCACATGATCCTTCAGAAATAATTCTAATATGCTGATTTGGTGCTAAAGGATAATTTCATATCATTGAGGAAAACAGCTGTGCTGCTAAATATTTTTGTGGAAAATGTGATACATTTAAATAGTTCAAAAGAACATAATTTAGTTGAAATATAAATCTTTTGGCCACGTACACACTGTAAAGTTTCAGGAGTGACAACCGCATTTAAATACGGGAGTGAATTCCCTAAATTACAGTTTTGTGTGTGTACGGAACAGAATTCACTTTTGAAATTGCTATGACTGATACCATGGTAACCATAGCAACGTTTTGGCATCTTCCGTGTTTTGGTATCTGCTATTTTTGGAAATATTACAGTGACCAAAGACTCATTATGTTCGGAGATATTAATTAAACCATCGTCGACAGAGCCGTCATGTTGTGTTTACATTTGGAAGGTTGCTTGGCAGAGCACGCTCTTGAAGGGTTGCCATGTCCACTTATTCTAAGCAACATTATTTAAGCATCTGTGGGTTTGTTGTTTGGGCTTGGCTTATACAATCTAGTTTATGGAGTTAATAAAGAATGCAGGTGCAGGTCGCGATATTTTGGTATGTGGCAAATTTCCAAGATAATGCATTTGGATTTAAGTTTTTTACGGCCTTGTTCTTATTTGTTGTTCTTTATAGCAAGATCTGGCAACACTAATGAGTCAAATTGCACCTGGTTCACTGTGATTTCTTGCACCACGCATGCAGAAAAGAGACACAACTCTTATACGCATTTAAATACGTCATTAACAACAGTTCGGTTCAATACACACAGAATTTCTGCAAATGCGTTTGTCACTACTTGCATTTTCGCAGTTGTCACTCCTGTAAATTACTGAAGTGTGTGTACAGAACAGGAAAAGGTGAACTGACAACCAATGTTTAGCTGCAGTGTGTACATGGCCTTTGTAACATTTTTTTGTAACTTCTGAACGGTAGCGTAAATAGGGTCAAATTGTATTTTTAGAACCAACCACACTGAAATGGATCACAACATCAAACAGTGAAACGTGTACTCACAAGTGGTTGGCTTGTTGCAGTTGTGTCCATGTCGAAAGTACTGCGGGTTCTCGATGACAGGAATGCGACTCATGCCGATTACGACGGCGTCCGGTCCCGCGTCGAGAGAGCAGTGTGTGACGATACCATGGTTGACGTGATGAAGAGGGCTTGCAGAGTCTTCCTCACCGCTGATGACTGCCACTGGGCCTGTAGAGCAAGCATAAAGTAATGATAAACGGACAACCAGAGTGAATGTTATTTAGAAGCACTGAAAAAAACAAAGATGTTCTACCACAACATGGCTTTGATCCAAATGTAAATGCTGATTACTATCTTTGTAAAGAGCCAAAGGAGACATTATACTTTAAACACCAGCTAAACAGGATGACTTAAAGGGGTCATATGATGCTTTTTTAAAGATCATTATTTGGTGTATTTGGTGTAACAGAATATGTTGACATGCTATAATGTTCAATCAAAACACATTATTTTTTTAAATACTGTACATTATTGCAGGTCCTCTGTTCCCCGCCTCTCTCAAACGCTTCGTTTTCTCCAAAGCCCCTCCTTCCGACAAGCGCAGTCTGCTCTGATTGGCCAGCTGACCCAGTGCATTGTGATTGGCCGAACACCGCAAAGCACTCGTCGGAAATGTAACGCCCTTTACCATAATCGCGATCTTCATCTTTCAAAATAAATGTAAAGACAGAGCCCGAAAGGGGAACAGAGTCACGTGACAGACACAGTGATGAAGCTGGTATGTGTTTGCAGTACACAAGCCACGGTTAAGAACGCTGACTCCACTGTGGATTTACCCGTCTCTCTCTATCTCCTCTCTCTCTCTCTCTCTCTCTCCCACCCATCGTCTCTCTCTCTCTCTCTCTCTGTCTCTCTCTCACACACACACTCTCTCAAACACACACTCTCACACACACACACCAAAACACACACACCCATGCTCAAAACTCCGCATTGAACAGTCAATAGCAAATACTTAAACGAATAACAAAACAGTAGCTGATTCAGAAGCACCAGATTGTCTTTGCAAAGTCAGAATTACCTCCTCTCCTGGTTCACGAAACGGTCGTCCATAAAATGCCTTGCTGTTCTGTTGTAAGTAATCTTAAATATTCCTAAATGCATCTACTTTTGGAAGGTCAAATAAAGTGCTTTTGCTTTCACACAGCGTCTCCCTGACATGGCTTGCTTCAACACTACTGTGGTTACTGACACCACGCCTTCTTTCTTTGCGTGCACATTTGGGCCGCAGTATGCTAATATTTCCACATAGTGAGGTAGATATGTGGGGGCTTGTTTCGTTTTAGGGGGGCGTGGCAGAGTCTTAACTTTGATAAAGATTATCTCTTTGGTTTTGAGACTTAAGTCTTTGGGGGGGGGGGGCAACTTCATGGATCTTATCTATGCACAATCAGCTTGTAACACTCCAAAGAGAAAGGAAAACTTGAAATCGCATCATATGACCCCTTTAACAACCATCGGCTCATTTCACAACATAAAACCTTCACAAGACTACAAAGACGACAAAAATGCTTTCATCAAGTTTACATATTTATTAATTGTGAAATTGACAGTGGTTTAAAATCATCCAAATTTGCTTCCTGAGGGAGAGCCATAGAGCTGAATTGAAGAATTGGGAAGGAAGGGTGGTGTTATTGCTGGTAAACATATAATTTTCAACAAGCCCACCTCAAAACAGGACTCTTCAAAACAGTTGTTTGTTCACAAGCACACTCAGGGGACTGGTTTAAACATGACCAACCAAGCAAATCATCAGCACAGAGGGACTGAAGTACTGAATGTTGTTTTTTTGTCTCCTCAAATGTCTAAAACCTGTTTGTAATAGTTCAGACCTGGACAGATATCTGTAAACCCACCTAATGAGCATCATTTCAGTGAATTAATTCCAAGCTGAGCTCTTGTCAGTTAATGCTTGATGTGAAATTCTGTTTTCCTAATGTGAAAATGAATCCCATTTGTCTGAACACCCAGATTTTCTATTGAAAATCTCTAGCTCTGTTTCAAAACCTAGTGAGCTGCCTTACTGTCTACAGAGTGCTGCACAAATGAGTCCTAAACTTTCTGGTTCCATCATCCTGATGTCAGTGGGTTTTTCGAATAGGTTTTTTTTGGTTAAATGCCTAAAATAAGGTCATGGTATTTTCATGTTTTATTCTACAACATGAATATATCAGTAATACCCAACTCGTGACTTACGCTTTTACGTTGCTTAAAAATGAAATTGAACTACAGAGCTTGTTGGGGACTATAAATGTCATCACAGCGAACAGGTAAATTCATATAACTCTGATCTTACAGCCTTGCTATGTTTATAATTGAGCTCTAGCAAACTATTTCAACTCAAACTTTATAACTTGTAGATTATAAATTCAGATTGAAAGACTTTGAAAGAGCTTGGTGGTGGTGACACTGAAGTCATTTATCTGTAGTAGACTGTAGCTTTAGCCTGTTACTTCTGGCGATTGTATTTAGGCTTCAAAATTCATTAAAGTTGTGTTAATTTGTGAAGATTATCTTGTTGAACAAAATGTGTAAGTATCATACATTATATATAAAAAAAAAAAACAACAACTGAAAATTAAGGTAAAATACAAGCAGCTGTGGTTGCAAGAAATTTACAATAAAAAATATTGTAGCAACATTGTATGTTTTACTGATATACTGAAGTATTAATATCTGTTTTGCACACTGACAACCACCAAAAACAGGTGGTGATGAGAAAGTCACATGATGACGCAAAGCTCATCACAAGCAGCTTTTCCACAAGCTGAGGTAAATACTAATATATAAAAGGTGCACAGTGTCATTCACACAGATACTAAACAACATTATGGTAACATGCAGGACACTACAATAATGCATTAAACAATAATTAACAAGATTAGATGTAAGATAAAAAAGCATAAGATCTAATGTACATAAGAGATAAGAAAAACTAAGCAGCATAGTTGAAGTGTCACACAGGGAATTCTGAGAGTCAATTTTTAGTTTTTCCACTGTAAATTACACAATAAATGGTTCTTGTTTACTTTCAAAAACTGTGAATTTAACAGTATTTTACTGTATAATTACATTAAATGTAAGGTTAGATATATTACAGTTATATAGGTTTTTACCATTAAACCATACCATTTTTAGTCTTTTACCTTTAAAATCGTGATCATTTTTTACAGTGTACACCTTTACATTTTTTTTATTATTTATTTAATAATCCAAAAACAAATAGAAAAATCTTATTGGGTTTTGTTGAAGGAAATCAGTGTGAAGCTTCTGGTTTGTCATCCTTCAGCCCTCTATCTACACCACACACACACACACACAATAAATGGTGGGTAAAATATTCACTTTTTAATAAGATTAAATATATATTTATATTCCACATTTATGTCCACAAGCCATCTTGGACTATTTTAAATTAGCTAGTCAAGATCCATTTTGGTTTTGCCCTCTCAGTGAAGGATACACATCATGCAAACTGGCCAAATGAGGAGATCTTAAAAGACCGCTTAAGTCTTTGTGCCCCATGATGCTTTCAAATGCTGTCTAGGTAGGCAGCTCACTAGGTGAGTTTGTCACATCCTGTGAATTTCAAAGGCTATAACATCAGAAATAATAGTTTTTCATCAAATCAATAAATCTCACCAACTCTTGTGCCAGTAGCAGTTGAAGAGACCTGAAAATGTTTTTTTTGCTCTCTCTCACCTTGACTGTCTCAGGGTTATGGAGCATTGCCCAGACTTGCTATAGGTGTAACCCCCGCAAATACAACCCTAGGTGCAAGGTGTGTGAAGTCTTGCCATAACAGCAGAGCCGCAGACAAGACGCAAACACCAGACTGAAAGTGACGTGCACAAGTGACTTGTTTATTTGTATTGCATGTTGAATTTATTAGGCTTTGAATAAGGCATAAGGTTTTAGCTGTAGCCATGTATTTAAATTGCATGTTTGACCACATGTTTGACCACAACAGTAATGTGTATTCTGGATAAGAGCATCTACTAAAGGTCTCAAATGTGAATGTACATGAATGTCAGATTGAAGAAGTTTTGCAATCTTCTGCAATTATCTGAACTGGTGAAGCCTCTGCTCAGTAGCTCATGTGGTGACAGAACACGTAGGTAAAAGTAAACACACCTCATGTACAGAACCACATGTCTTTTGAGTTTGACATTTAGGGTCCTAGTGAGAAATGATGCTTGTTGGCACAAAGTAAATCTGAGAGTTTGATATTAAATATTTGAGTGTAAGTCTTGGTGTTCCCAGTCGAATCTCACTCTGAGGGAGTGTCTGAATATCGGCCGTTATTGATGATCCTTCACGAAGTAGGCTATAGGAAATTTATGACTCCTCCATTGGGCCGATCATTTATTTTGTTTATGATTGTATAAAAAGCTTTGGGAGAAAAGCAGGAGAATATTTCATTCTACAAGAATGCTAAACCAACCATATGCATCATACAAGCTTAGTTTGTCTTTAGCTACTGATGTTAATGGGCTGTATCTCACGAAAAGCCAAGGTAATTTTACCCTGAAAAATAAATGGGTAAATGTATTTAAATATTTATTTAATATTGCATTAAGAGAGGCATATTTTAAGAGCATTTAAGGTTTTAATGACATTATTTTCATAACAAATTAGCACATTTACCCTCAACATATTAAATAAATCTGGATCAAAACTCATTACAATCATTCTAAGTGGTAATTCTGATTTGATTCTCATTACTCAGCATAAAATTAGCATAAATTAAAACAGATATAACAAATACCATGAATACTACATACTGTACAATATTGAGGTATATATTTTTAAGAGTAATGATTGAATATTAATGGGAATATGCAATTGAATAGTATAGAAATTGAAAAAATGTGCTCAATTGTCATAAAAATTAAAAAAGAAGAAGAAGAAGAAGAAGAAATGCTTAATTTTATCAAGCAAATTATACTTTATCTCTTTCTTTGATTTTGGTGTTAAATATGACCTGGACATGTTTGTAACAGTTAGATACCTATATGTATTAATCATTTGTTATGCAAAAAAAAAAAAAGTAATGTAAAAAATGTGTTTGTCATTGTACAACCACATCAGTTCGCAAATAATATGTCAATATGTTACAAGGGTAAATAAAAATAACCATAAACTCAATAGTCGAGAACATTCTGCAACTGTATTGAACAGACTAAAAACAGAAACGTAGTGGACGTGTGATTAACTTAACAAGGAAAAACTACAACTCGTGTAATTCATAATGTTGCAAAGGCTTCATGAACATTAGAAAAGCTAAGCAAGCACTATACAAGCATTGGCACAGCTTGATTCCTAGTCTAGCACACATTCTCCTGAACAGAACTGCAATGAAAAAATAAAGAGCTGCTTTCATCAGTCAGACCCCAACCATTTAAACCGAGGGAGGTGTGATCAAAATTGATAAGGTTGCATCATCCTGGGCAGTCGGTGGTGGACCACGATTGAGCAGGGGCCATTAAATATTTACCTTTTATTACAGAGTCGCAGGGAGCACACAGAAATTGTGATCATTCAGATTCTGACAGTAAAACTGCTATCGAGCAGGCTACTGTGCGTCCCCATGACTTCACTGATCCAACAGTGCAAAGAAAACTCAACAAGCTACATTCAAAACCCACAGCAGCAGGCCAAGACGAAAATAGATTTGGACTCTTTAGTGCTAGCAAAACACTTCATACTGAACTCAAATGAGAGGAAGCTATGTAGAATAAAGATTACAAACATATTCATTCTATTTACTGCAAATGATCTGACAAAGCAAATTGTTTAAGGATGTATGGATATCTATGGATGCTATGGAAAAAACTGACTCGCAATTGACTTTTTTTTCTTACTATTCTGAGAAAAAAAAGTTATGACATACGAACTCAAAATTGTGAGATATAAACTCAAATTTATTGTCTCCTAATCTCCCAATTCTAGATTTATATCTTGCACATTTTTTTTTTTTCTATTTTACATTTTTTCTTATGTCACAATTGCAAGTTTTTCTCTCGCAATTCAGTTTTTTTTCTCAGAATTGTGACTTTTTATCTTGCAATTCTGACTTTTTTTCTCCAAGTTGTGAGTTTGTCTCGCAATTTCTCTGAATTCTGATTCTGATTCATTCAAAAATGCAACTCAAAAGTCTGAACTGTGAGAAGAAAGTTAGATAGACTTTTCCTTTTGGTGGAAACAAGCTTCCATATATATCTGTTGTGTGAATTATTATTTTTATTATTATTTTTAATTATAGACATCACATTTACCATTTAGTGACATATGACATTGACTGTTGCAATAACACAATACTCTTACACTGTCCTACAAATACAAAACACTGTAACCAAGGCAACAATTTTTTATGTCCTTTATAGACTATTTTGATGGAAAAAATTATTTAAAATAGCTGTTCATATTTCTGAAATATAATTTCGATGACACTTGCTAAATTAAATATGGTCATGTGACAACAACGTAGCAGACTACTCTTTGAAACATACAACATACGTGCAACATGCATTCTGTATCACATACTATTCTTAATAAATGGAAAGCCTTATATACTGTATACTGTGCAGTATACTTGAACTGCATTCCAAACATAACCATAGCTTTTGTTAATGATTAAGACTGATCGATAATCAATCTCGGTTTTATGGGTTGCATTAACTTGAGTGTGTGGTTTATTGTTGGCTATTATGGTAATCAATGTAAACTTCTATGAAAAACCGTCTGATGACAGAACTTGGCAATTCCACTAGCAATAAAACAGCCTTTTTTATTTTAACCAATCTCAATACAGGTTATTCAATTAGTAAAGAACTCAAGAACCAGTCAATAATGAAGCCAATAACTGAATGCAACAAAGGTTTAACGCAAATACATTATCCAAAATGAACATTTTGACATCCCTGCCAATGGTGTGAAATATATTTTGTAAATATATAAATTAAGCATGTAAATAAATATAAAAAAATACAGAATAGACATACAAAATATATGTATTTTGCCTTTGTGTTTTACTATAGTCCAGAGAATATACTGTATATACTTGATCATAAATCTCCCTCTGTGATAAATGTTAGGAAATGTGCACATTTTTGTAGATTGTTTGTATGTCTTCATGTGAATCCAAATTAATTTATAAACAAATGAATGCAGGGTGCCAAGTTTGGTTCTATGAGGCCTGAAGGGAAGGAAATCACATCAATAACCACAGACAATTACAATCTCCTGAAGCTCACCAGACCAAAGCACCAGCGTGGGTTCAATCACAACTCCAAAAGTCCAGGAAATACATCTGCAAATACCGTGGCAAACAGAAAGCTGAAATACACACCAGCTAATCTTAAATGTGCAGCACAGATAATCACAGAGGTGAGCCGCTGTCACCCAAAATCTGGGTTAGCATAATGGGCTGAATCAGACACAGTGCTGGAGGCAAGAATGTAATTATTGTCTGATTCTCCTCAAGTCGTGCCACAGACAGTTACATAACATGTATTAAATCAGCATTTCTTTTTAGCTCTCCAGTTAATTCTAGATAGAACCACGGGTAGTCCAAGAGGTTCATTAAACACAACCAAATCACACACACACACACACACACACGCGTGTGCATAGGGGCTCTTGGACTATATTGTGCAGCTCTTAAATCATAATGTAGCTGTGTTAATCCCATCACAAGAACAAAGTGACAAGTTCACAGGAACAAACAAGCTCAAATTGAGAACAAAACGAGAGAAAGTGCAAAACGCTTCATTTAATAATTCAAACACTTGTTAAAAATAAAAGCATTGTGTGTGTGACCCTGTTACAGTGTCTGGAACACAGGGATTCCCCTGTCAACACTGTTTTTGCTCATCAAAGGCAGATATGAGAAATATTTCATTTAGATTCATGTAGCTATTTATAGTGATTGCCAGAGTTGCCGTTTTGACTAGTAGTAGCAGACATTGGAGAATTGTCTGCAGAATTATTGGAGAAACAAATATATTAAAACAATGATGAGTCATTAAAACATGATCAGTCACCCGCACAGTTGATGGCGAAGGTGCGCTGTGCTTCCGCCACGATGTAAAGTGATAAACAGCGCAACGCTTGGTCCATTCAGATGTGATAATGTGGATAATTGAACAGAATAGCTTTAAAGTGCCCCTATTATGCCTTTTTGAATATTACCATTCTAATGCGCAGTGTCCTGGTAGCGTATTGAAACATAAACTATCTGCAAAGTTTTGAAGCTGACAGTGCACGATAAATAAAGTTATTATCTATCAAAAAAAACTGTCGGCTCGCAATCGCCTAAACGAGTCATCAGGAATTCAAATCTTATTCTGTTACGGCTCTACGTCACGAAGTTACACATTCGCATTCCACGTTCTACGTCGTCAACTTGCCCGCCCACAAAGAGTAAAATTTCCGTGTGGTTAACATCATGTCGAGAAGACGCTGTATCCTGCGCTGTGAGAGTAAATTTGTTTTATCACATCTTATAATCACCACAAACTTGTTAACACTTGACACTTGCCACTGAGAAGCGTCCTGCTCCAGTCGTGCTTGCAAATCAGTCTCTTGTCGATCAGCCAGTTCAACCGTTTCATCAGCAGACTCCGGCTCGAAATGGTAAGGTACCATCGGTACCATCTTTTCTATGTATTGACAAGCATCCAGGGCTGTCATTCCGTCATGGGAATGGGCGTTTCGTTTCCGACACGCGCTGTATGTGGTGGACCAGTGTTTCCCAACCGGGGTGCCGTCGGTCGAGAGCAGGGGTGCCGTGTAAAAAATTCTTTTTTAATATTTTTAAATTGCTAAAATGTTCAAAAAAAGCATCTATTATATAATATTTCATTTCTGATGTCGCCAATAATTATAGATGCACTGAAATTTCGGCTGCTGAAAATGAGTTCACCGCTCAGGTTTCACTTTCACGTGGTGTGACGCTCTGGTATTATCCCGCTCTATGCGTGCGCTCCGCTCAGTCGCTCCACTCAAATACCGTTCATGCTCATCGGAACAGCAAATTCCACTCAAAAACTGAGCCGACAGGAAACATGGATGTAGTACAGTATTGTTTCTGTCTGCAATAGCCCTACTGTGTTGTAACAAGGTGTGGTATATGGGCAACTCTGGTAACGCTGCCCTCTCATTCATTCTGCTAACCGCTATGTTATGCTCACGTGTCCTCTGATAATAATAGCTTTCTATGATTAAATATTATTTGGATAATTGGTAAAAAAATTTAAATATCTTAACCCTACTGTTAGACCTACCTGGAAAACTAAAAAGCTATTTATTTAATTTGTTGGCCTATCGTTATTTTTTATTTGTTTTTTAATTTCTTTATTTGTTCTTATTTATTACTGACTTTTTACTTGTGTTATTTTTTATTCAATTCAAGTTTAATCAGCTATCTCGGTCTACTGGTCATTCTAAAAATTACCCCACTGGAAAAATAAAAAAAACACTGATGAGCAAAAATTGTGAATAGCTAGTTATAAATGGTATTAAATATGTTTGCCATATGTAAAAAAAGCCTACTTAAAACTGTCCTAATAAATGTCTCTTTCTTAGAAATTAGCTTCTGATTGCCCACCATGGACAACATTTTTATAATAGTAAAAATATCTGTATGAACATTTATATTCTGCAAGTTCTGTCCCTGTTTACCGAATATCTCTACTTTCAAAGTATCACATCGAAGTTCGAAATTCCAATATTGTAACAATTTATTTTTGTAGGGTGCCGCAGTTTTGTTTAAAATTCCAAGGGTCCGCGACCTACAAAAAAGGTTGGGAAAACCCTGGGTAGACCTATCCAGAGCCAATCTCTCTATGGCTCTGAACCAATCACAAAGGACTGCACCACCTGACCAATCAAAGCACTGATGGCTCACGGAAAGGAGGGGTTTAGAGAGACTGATTCTTTGAAATGCTTCGCACAAGTCGTTTACGAATCATTTAGAAATGAGTTAAAATTAAATCTATTTTTTGAGAAAACTAACATGTTTTTTTAACCTTGCATGCATGTAAACCTATTGTTGGAGACTCCCAAAACAATATTAGGAACCTTAAATGGCATAATAGGGGCACTTTAATATCTTCTTTCTCTTTAAACTTACATACAAATGTTAAAGTCCTTAAAGGGATAGTTCACACAAAAAAAATTATTTACATTTATTTACTCACCATCGTGTTGTTCCAAACACATAAGATCTTCTTTCATCTGTGGAACATAACATTTTAGAAAGTCAAGATTTTTTTTTTCTATACAGTAGAAATCAAGGGTAACCAAAATGGTTTTTGGTAACATTCTACAAAAAATCTTCTTTTGTCTTCCACAGTTGTGTTTGGATCGACGTTAGGGTGAGAACTATGACAGAATTTTATAGCATACAAATGTTCTGCATTCTAGCCAAATCAGTGCTTACTGTCAAGTGCAGTGAAAAATTCATCATTAAGTTTTGTTTGCCCATTTTCTGTGAATTCAATAATAGCGTTAATTGTTTCTGTTCTGTTTTATTTATTCATTTATTTACTCCAATGTAAAGCCCTATAACCCAGCAAAACATTCACACAACACGTGAGCTGGATAAGCTGGAATTGTCCAGGGACGGATTTTAACCCCAGTCCAGCCTTTGGTGACCAGTGTTTACCGAGCTCTGATGACTGATGATCCAAAAACAAGTTTATTATCAAAACGAACAGCTGAGCACCAGTTAATAAATAAAATATATACTAATTAATCATAAATAAAAATATATTTTTGTATCAATATATTGTAAGAATAATATATTGTTTAAATTGTTACTGCCATGATTTATTATAAATGTAAAATGCTAAACTGATGAGACTTGGTTTTAATAAATAGAACAGCCTATTATTGTTAATGTAAAAATACTAAATCTGTTTTTTTTCTGATAGTGTAAGTAATGTTTATTTAACCAAGAAAATTTGAGTAGAACATGAATTTACATTTAATTAAAAAAACATTTGTTTGTTCATTCGTTCGTTCGTTCATTCATTCAGCTTGCTTGCTGGCTTGCTTTTGATTTTGTGGATAAATGCCCTTGAAAATATTAGTCAAGGTTTCTTCCATAGCCAGGTTTACTAATTAATTACATCAAACTGTTCGCTTTCAAAGCATCAAGAAAAAATACATATATTTTTTACAATATGACCTCTTTAAGGATAACACTTTAATGTAAAGTGGCACTTCTATTCTAAACAGCACTAATGACAAACTTCAATGTTATGCTTTAGTCAAAGGGAGAGCTTCCGATGCATTTAAATAATTTCTACAGTTATCAAACTTTCACACTGTGTTTTCTTCATTCCTGCTCTTTCAGATGTCATATAAATACTCGATGAGGGGGCTTTGCAGCACTTAATGCTGCCTGAGGCTTATCACTGTTTGAGAGAATGCAAACTGCTTTTGTTAGGATTTCAATAAATTCTGTCCATAACCCTTTCAGTTTATTTCTTACACGAGGCAGAATATCCTCCAGCAATCTGTGTGCTGCTGAACGATAGCAATGCTTTTGAAGTTCCAACCCTTTTTTGATTTTCCAATGCTGCCCTTGAAGTCATTTGGTTATGTGTGAATCAAAATGAATACCCATATCTCATGCTTGTCCATCTGTAATTGTTGTATTAGTCCCCAGAAAGATGCTCTGCTAATGTCTGCAATTGATATAAGTGGGTAGCTTTTTGTGCCACTTAAAGTTGCTGCCGTTCTGCAAACACTAACCAACACTGGTCTGATTCATCAAGTTCTTGAGGATGCAACATGATTCATGGTTTTTCTCTTAGTGATTTCCAGAAAGCCCATGTCCCAGAGAGGGTAATTAGATTGGCACACAAAGTGAAGACTAAATGGGACAAGTAATACATAATATATGATTGATGTATATATGATTACCAGTATCTTTTAACTCATGTTTGAGAGGACCACGCCATCCATTAAATCCGGCCAATTAACGACTGCACTGTGTATAATCACCTGAATATATATCACTTCCATTCAGATCAACTCTTGACATGTCTCTCTTATTGCAGCAATTAGACAGATTTACAATAGCTCTTTTCCAAAACCTAGTGAGCGGTCTTGCTCTCTAATTAGCTTTAGTCACCTACGACCGCATCTAACACATGGAAACCTCAAAATTGACTGTTTGAAGTGCTCTACATTTGTAGCAACCCTCTTCACGGTCATGGCACACAAACAGCATTTCTTAATTTCTTAATTAAGACACTCATGGTTGAGTTTGAGTGTATGTTGCTAAGCTAACAATGTGACATGATAAGCAGAGTACACTCACATATTGAGTCTTCGGTGTCACATTATCCTTCAGAAATCATTCTAATATTCAGATTTATTATCAATGTTTTTTTGAACCTGTGACACTTTTTTCAGGATTCTTTGATTAATAAAAAGTTATAAATCAATATATATTTTTTCAAAATATAAATATTCCTAACATATAAGCTCTTTACAATACTTAAATCACTTAAACACATCTTTAAAAAAAATAATAAATAAAAATGTACGACCACAAACTTTTGAACGATAGCGTATGTTTTTTTTTGTTTTGTTGCGCGCACACACACACACACACACACACACACACACCACACAGACACAAACACACACCACACACCACATTGTATGTGTTATTATGTTTCTCTCTCTCTCTCTCCCTCTCTCTCTCTCTCGCTCTCCTCTCTCTCTCGCTCTCTCTCTCTCCCTCTCCTCTCTTCTCTATATATATATATATAGCTCTTTACTGTTTCTTTTAACTTTCATTTACTGTTTCTCTCTGCTAAAGTCTAAGGGCAAAAGGGAAAAAAAGGCTGACACTAAGAATATTCCGTTTGTTTGATCAACATAAGAGGAAGATGAGTGTTTCACATTCTCAAACACACAGTGTGTGCTGACATTTTTCAAAAGCAAATTGTGATCTTTAAAAGAGCAACTTCCTCCCACATCTGGGATTAAAACGATTATAGACTATTTTCGGGGTGTGTGATTCTGAGAGTGCAGTGATTTATGTGCTGTTTAACAAACACTAGAGTGCTGGAAATAAGACTTGCATTTGCATTCGCCCACTCATCTACAGTGAACATGACGCGTTCTCTGAGGGATGACGCTGGTATCAGAACATGGCAGACGGTGTTTTTGAGATGTACAGTGAAAGGCTACAAGTGTTCCTCTAGCAGATCAACTGGATGGATGACTGAGTCATTGACTAGTGTCTGAGATACGTGACTCTTTGCATGCCTTTAACAGAGATCCTAAATATGCTGAAAAGAAAATAAGGAAAACATTAGATTTTCGAGTTGGCAAGGATCTCACAATGCAATATTATCACAATACGCCATAAATTGTGCATATTATCCTGTCAGGGGGGACAACAATTTAACCCTGGAGACTGAAAAATGACAGATTTAGAGAATTATTTTCATTTAGTGGATACTTTTATCCAAAGCAACCTACATTACATTTACTACAGTAACAATTCCCTTGGAGCAACTGGGGTTAAGTGCTTTACTCAAAGGCACAATGGTCATACTTCATGGATCTGATCCTCTAGGGCTCAATCCAGCAACATGCTTGCCTTTAGCCACCACAAAATCATCTACTATGAAGGCAATACATTTAACGTTTACATCTTACTGATGCAGTTCCAATATAATTCACTTTCTTTATTTAACGAAACACAAGATCTCATGACAGTGACCTGTCAGTCAAATGGCCTTTAATCAATAGTTCACCCAAAATTATGGATAGAGGACTCATATTTGTGGATTATATGAAGTTTTTATCAGCTGTTTGAACTCTCATTCTGACGGCACTCATTCACTACAGAGGATTTATTGGTGAGCAAGTGATGTAATGATAAATTTCTCCAAATCTGTTCTGATTAAGACAAATTCATTTACATTTCGGATGTCTTGAGAGTGAATGTATTTCCTTTAACTGAATATTCAACGAACTCCTATTCCAAGAAAAGTCACCATGTGCCTCATTGCAATTTAAAGGTGCT
This sequence comes from Sinocyclocheilus anophthalmus, assembly GCA_018155175.1. Taxonomy (NCBI): domain Eukaryota; kingdom Metazoa; phylum Chordata; class Actinopteri; order Cypriniformes; family Cyprinidae; genus Sinocyclocheilus; species Sinocyclocheilus anophthalmus. The sequence continues at coordinate 189,820 of JADLZN010002269.1, read as the reverse complement.
GAATGTAAGTTTTTGACTCTACTAAAGCATAAAAATACCATAATATGTTTGCAGATATTTAAGAAACATGCTAAGTTAACATACTTGTTTATCTGAATAACAATGCTACAGTCAGTTATTCTCCTTTGAAAATGTGCGTTCCGGGCCGGAATGTCGGTCTCTGTTTTGGTTTGTGAAACCCGCACACTGCCAGTTTACCCAATTGTATTTCGGCACCCAGTTTTTTGCCAGTTGGCGAAAAACACCGCGTATTTCATTTCATTCATCATCAAGTGCGCTCGTTCCTGTTGGTGTCATCAATCTGGCAATCTGCATGTGCGTCAAGTCTGAGGAGGAGGGGCCGGGTAAAAAAACCCCTCTCCAATATTTTGAATTTGGACTGCAATACCTAGTTCAACCACTCGGTGTCAATACTACATACAGCACCTTTAAACCGGGTGCGCACTTGCGTGAGTTTTACCGTCCTTTACGATTATTGCTTCTCAGATTGTACAAGATTCAGCACAAAGGCAATTGATCAAACATTAGTGAGCATGTAACACTATGCGACCTGCAAATTTAGTCTCAGATGACAAAACCGTGGCAAGAATCATACAGTGTGCAGCCAGCTTTAAGTTAATGGACATGCTTTGCTCTGTTGAGGTTGCCTAATCTGGGAAATTACTTTTTACAATTGTTGCTAATTATCATGCTCAATGAGTAAAAATTGGCTGCATTTGTTCCCACTGAAGCAGAAAAGCAGTACTAAGACAGGTTAAGTTACAAAAGCTGTGACATGAGAACAGAAGCCTTTTAGAAGCGAACGCTCGTCTAAACTTCGGCCTTTTGGGTGCTGACTAATTTTACAGTCATGAATTAATGCAGCATATTACAGAACCCTATGAGGCCATGCATTAGTATTTTTTTTTTTATTATTATTATTTTGTCATTATTAAGACTTCATTTTCTGTAGATCTCAACAGTACATAATAAAAGTAGTTTACCCAATCTTGAAGTTGCACTTCGTCTGGAGGTACACATTTTTTTTTGGAAGTGCAGTACATTTACACTTGCATTCAAAAGTTTGGGGTTGGTAGGATTTTTTAAATGTTTTTGAAAAAAGTCTCATGCTCACAAAAGCTGCATTTATTTCATCAAAAATGCAGTAAAAACATTCCTGTGATGCCAAGCTGAATTTTCAGCATTATTACTCGTCTGCAGTGTCTCATGATCCTTCAGAAATCATTCTAATATGAATAACACTTGAAAACAAGGCTACAACTTTATCATCACAGACCCTACAGTGATTCTGAACATGTGGACAATTTTACTTTCAGCCAACTTGAGTCTGCATGCTTATATAATGTTGTTTGACAGATAAATTAAACGTTTTTTTGCCTGAAAAAGACAGAGCGATAACAATGCATGACCTCTTAGGGCTTCCATACAACAGAAAACATGCTATTTTCACATACTTTTTGCTAAAATGTAAGTAATCTCATTTCAGTGCAAATAGACAAAAAGTTCTTTATGCAAAAATTGACATCAAAGTGGCATTGCATTGTATAATTATACTGCTTGCAATGAAACACTGTATTCATTTTCCTTTGTTCAAAACTTTTAAGTCAAGTCAGCCTGGACCATGTTAACATACAGACTCTATTCAAACTTATAATTATGTATATAACTTATAATTTTAGCCTCAGGTGTGCTATCTATATTTAATTATTATAAACCATATACTTTTTAAGAAAGTAAAGGAAAAAGTTTGAAAATCTCACATTGATTTATACTGATAGAATGTTCAGTATTCAAAGTGTAGCCAACAGCGAAGACATCATTGTAAAAATCTGCATTTTGAATTGCACTTGGTCTTGTTTCTGTTCTGATTGATCTTCTTTCTCACTAAAAAATGTATATTTGTCCATTTATGCTGCCTATAAGTTTTGCTGCCATGCAAACACTGGTAATTCCTTCAGGAAACACAAAGGCTTGAGATGTGTGTACACAAACACAGGCTCTGATTCTGCACCGCGACAGCTCACATCATTGACGTTATGAGCATTGTGGAGCCTCTATTAAATTAAGTGACCAATGGTGATCAATGGATGCTGAACACTGGTGAGGGGGAAACAGTCTTGATTCGGTGTGGAAAAAAAATTACTTCTCCATCCCTACAGCACACTTCACTATCGCGTCCCCCTCTCCTGTGACAACCGTGGCAACACACCATGACGATCACAGAAATTGCCTAGATGACAGTTCCGCTAAAGTTAATGCACAAAATGCCCCCGTGTTTTCAAAAACGTATTGAGCAGGTCAGACAGAATCATTGGAAGACTGGGATATAGAGCGTGGATAATCAGGATCAGGATAAATGCATGTATATATATGCATGTATGGAAACAGGTGCTACAAAATTCTGAAATTTTGCATAAGCTATAGGACAATTGTGGTACTTTTTTAAATATATTTTTATTATGTTATAATTGATACTTTTATTCCGCAAGACAAATTAAATTGATTTAGAATGTTACAAACGGTTTCTATTTTGAATAAATGCTGCACGTTTCAACTTTCTATTCATCAAAGAATCCTGAAAAAATATACACACATACACACCACACGTACAGACACATAAATACGATATATATATATATATATAGATATATAATTATTATATATATATATATTATATAGATATTCTATCTAACTGTATTATAGTATATAAATATATAAATATCTTAGCATCTTCTGATTTATAAAAATCCTTAAATTTTTGCAGTAAAAACCGTTTTGTATTGTAGTGCACCTAATGGTCAATAACCTCTCACGCTATCAAATGCAGCTATTTTGTTTAATCATGAGTTTAGCTGAAGATTTCTTCTCCTTACCTAGAATGATCCACAAACACAAGCTCAAAATAAACCAAACATGTCTGTATTGAGAATTCTGACCATGGACTGAATGTTCTGGAACAATTTCATCTCACCAGTTCACAATTAACTGCACACAAACTGTTTTTGTATAATCTACATGTGCTCACCCCAATCATTATCAAAGCACGTTCAGACCGCGTCAGCTTCTATCATGTTTAATGGTGTTACGGCAAGAGGGACTGAGCCATTTCACTAGCGTGAAATTGATTTAGTGCACTGCCTTTAGGGGGCCGATAATGACCCCTCATCTCTGCATGACACACACCTTCATCTCCATTTCATACAGCCTTAAGAGGGAGAGAACAGCATTTATCAATGTCCCCTATTCCCTATATAATAGAGTTGAGATGAGCAGTATCTGTCTGGTGAACAGCATTGAGAGGTTAAGTAATTTTACTATGCAGTACTATGTAGTATGTTGGAAAAAAGAGGTTCTTTACAGCAGCTCAATCACAGAAAAGCATAAGTTTATCCACAGGTTACTACAAACAGAGACCATAAGCCCTATTGCAAAAAATAAATAAATAAACAAATAAAAAAATACCAGGGTTGTGAGTATTTCTGAATTAAATTTAGAACACATATACATATATGATTAATGCTAAATTGCTTTAAAACAGCAGAATTTAAATTTAATTTGAATTGAGTTAGCAATAGGCCCCACATTGCAATTTAAATTTGCAAGATGATTCAAATTTCATGGATGACGGACGGACGGATGGATTGTTGGATGGATGGAATAAAAGGATGGACAGATGAATGGATGGTCAACTAGGTAGATGTATGGACGGAATGAATGGATGGATGGATGGATGGATGGACAGAATGGATGGATGGATGGATGGATGGATGGATGGATGGAATGGATGATGTATGGTGATTATTGGATGGACGGAATGATGGACGGAATGGATGGACGTAATGGATGCTTGACGGGATGGATGGATTGATGTATGATGATGACGAATGGAGGTATGGATGTGGATGGATGGATGGACTTATTGATGGATGGATGGATGGATGGACGGAATGGATGGATGGATGGATGGACGGATGGATTGATGGTGTATGGATTGTAATGGATTGATTGAATGGATGGAGGATGGGCTGACGAGGCCGAATGATATGGACGATGGACGGAATAGATGGATGATGGATGATTGATGGATTGATGGAATAAAAGGATTGACAGATGATGATGGTCAAATAGTAGTGTATGGACGGAAATTAATGGCTGATTATTGGTGGTGGATGGATGGCTGGATGGATGGATGATTGGATGGACAGAATAAAAGGATGGACAGATGGATGGATGGATGAATGGAAGAATAGATGGATGGATGGATGGACGGATAGATGGATTAATTGACTGGTGACTAGATAATGGATTTAACAGATTCCCAATTTCATAATTTCAAATGATGGATGGATGGACGGAGTGATGCAAGAACAGATGGATAGATGGACAGATGGCCAATTGGATGTATGTATGCATGAATGGCAAATAGGTGGATGTATGGACGGAATGAATGGATGGATGGATATATATATATATATATATAGATGGATGGACGGATAGATAGGATTACGTGAAGTCCTCTTCCTATGATTCCAATTCAAATTCCAGTTGGCTGATTTTTGTACAACCTTTAGCATTTTCTTTAAAAAAAAAACAGAGCATCTATGCAGAACTCACCTCCATGATGGACGGTGTTCTGGGTGGTTGCCTATCCCATGTCAAAAGCTAGTCTCTAGATATGGTTCGAATTACATTTTCAATGTAAGTCTATGGGCTTTTTTTCTGTTTTGTCTGATGCAAAAAAAGGCCTCACTAAACTAATGATATTGAGGTATCATTCATGTCTGTAGTGCAAACAGTGCAGGATGAGTAATGCGTCAATGTTTAATACTTTTTCAGGTTTGTTCAAATGTTTTAGCAAACATCACTTATAATACCAAATACTGCTACAGTCAGGCATAATGGGTTCATATTGGCACTGTGTGAGAGCTGGGGAGCACTTCAGCAACAAATGAACCTGAAACAATGATAAAATATGAGATGAGTAAGGATTTTTTGGAACAGAGGCGTTTCCCATCTCAAGAGGGGTATACTGTATGTTCATTTTTATTACCAAAATGAGGTGATTACAGATACTTGTTCGGTCGCAGGTAGGGCAGGAATATGGTTGAAACCGCACAGTGCATTAATTCAATGGGGAAAGTATCCTTTTAAACCCCAATCTTAATGGAGTGAAGTGCTTTTCAGAATTGAAAAATGGAGCTGAATGGCCCAGTTCCACATTTGAGGAGGAGGAAAAAAGGCAGCCATTCCTTGCTGTGATTTTGACATCAGAAAATGTTTATTGTTCCGTATCAGCGACAGCTTCAGTATGACTTTGTACGTGGCCGTCTGTCAAAGAAACTGCATGTCGGGGTCGCTGCAGACATGTGGGTGGGTGTCTTCACATGTGAGCTGTTGTTCTATGTGTGGCTCCACTGACTGCTTCATTGGCTGGGGCAAGGTGAGTCAGTCAGGCATGAAAACTTTGGGTTTGATGATGTGTGCTAAACAGCCCTTGGCTTATTGCAGTAATGTTGCCGAGGAAGGTTTAAGCCCTTGTGACAGCGATGATAGGATCTTAATAGGCAGGTGAGCTATCAGGGCAAAGAGCATGGAGGGAGGCAAAGGGGAGGGTTTTTGTGATGAAGCTAAAATAAACCCTGTCACATGCAGTTAGTGATGTTACCATCATGAGTTGTGACTCAGTCTTCCTCCCAAATATTTGGCAAAAAGCAGATCTCGTGGCATTTCAGATGTCTGATGTGATATTAAGATGTGGCCAAGCATACTATATAAAGTACACTATCGTTACAAAGTTTGGGGTTATTAAGTGTTTTTTCTGTTTAATTTTTAAAGAAATTAATTAATACATTTGCTCAGAAAGGATGTGTTCAACTGTTTAAAAGTGACAGTACAGATAATTTCAATGTCAAATAAATTGTTCTTTTAAACTTTCTATCAAATCCGAAAAATTGTTTCCACAAAAATATTGAGCAGCACAACTGTTTTCAACATTGATAATAATAATCCATGTTTCTTATGCAGCAAGTCAGCATATTAGAATGATTTCTGAAGGATCATGTGACACTGAAGACTGGAGTAATGATGCTGAAAATTCAGCTTTGCATCACAGGAATAAATTACATTTTAAAATGTATTCAGATAGAAAACAGTTATTTAAAATTGTAATAATATTTCTTAATTATTGAATTAATGAACTACTGTTTTTATTATATGTTTGATCAAATAATAAATGCAGCCTTGCTAAGAATAAAATACTTCAATAACACTTCACAATAAGGTTCCATTTGTCAACATTACTTAACTGTATTAGGTAACATTAGTTAGCTTTCAGTAATCTTAGTTTAATGTAAATTTCAATATTTCCTCATACATTATTCAAATCAAAAGTTGTATCTGTTGTATTTGTATTATCTAATGTTAACAAAGGTTAATAAATACTGTAACAAATGTTTTGCTCATTATAAATTAACTCTAGGTAATGCATTATCTAATGTTAACTAATTAAACCTTATTGTGTTAGTTTTACACACAACTTATAAATGGTCCAGAGAAAATATTCTCAGTGAAAATTTCTGACAGATATGCAGGTGTGTACTTGCATACATACTTTGCACTTCCATTCAAACACATGCAAACGTTGTGTCTTTTGCTGCATGCTGCATCTACACTCAGGTCTGTTGAACTGTTAACATCACAGACTGACCTCTTGGCTCAATAAAGTGAATACAAACTTCAAAGCTTCTTGTTTTGCAGTGTTCCAGGAAAGTAAAGCCTATAGTATTTTTTAACTTTTAATTGTATTATTATTTGTTATTTGGAATGTATTATTTAAAAAAAAAAAAAAACAGAACCCTAAGCACAACATGATATCCTGATGAATCCGGATTATTCTAAATGCAGTAGTGCATACCCGCAGTTAGTAATTATCATAATACACATCCAAAACATGTAGATATGAGCTGTAGTGCGGACGTTCTTAAACAAACAAAAATTCTGAAGTCTCATGAGGTTGCTTTAATTGTCATTTCAGGCATGCATCAAGCATTGGAACAGAATTCATCCAACGTGCTTCCAAACAAAAAAAAATACAAAAAACAAAACCAAAAGAAAACTTACACAGGCGACTGGCCCTTCACATAAAGAGCGCATTGGCCACTAATCCAACTAAGATTCAGTTTTGTCCCTCTCTCCCCTTTCTTTACCAAACAGTTAGACTTTTATAAGAGAGGCTCCTCCCCTCAAATTCAAACAGTCCAATGATAATTCTATTGCAATTACGATCTAATTAGCCCAAACTTCACTTGCAAAAATGTCCATGATCTTCAACATCATTATACAAACATTGACATTAGCATCTTCTTTAATAAACACTATTTTCCATCATGGAACCCAATGTGCATTTTAAAAGACATGCATCCCAAATAACATTCAAATAACATTCTCCACACTCTCAGTGAGTAAGCTCCTCCCTGCCCATGGATGGAATAAATATGGCTTCCTGTTTGCGGGCCGGCCCCTCCCACTAGGAAGCTCCAAAGGGAAAGGCAAGACAAAGAGAATCATCATTATCCAACAAACATTATTTGTCTAATTTCCATGTACCTTTTCCTATTTACAAAGACCAAGACCCCACACCAATAAACACCAGTCACACTGGAATGTGCACCTTCCATGTGACTGAAACAAGTGAAGAAAAAACAATAAATAAAGTTTTCTTAAACAAGACATTGTGGTATGGTTTCATTAGCTTACATGTTACATACCCTCACGATGTCACATGAGCGCTTTCCACACAACCTCACAGTCTGCAAATGTATCCTTAAGCTCTATAAAAAATTTAGAGCACATGAAGCATTTTTATGCACAAATAATGCACATTGTTTTTGTTATGAAAATATAGATTTATATTTTCATATAAATAATTTATGAAATAGACTTATGTAGGTAGTTTTTGCTATTCAAATTCTAATATAGTATATATATTATATATATTATACAATATATATATAATTTAGTAATATATAATATATATAACTGTATATATATAGTATATATATATATATAATATATAATCTATATACTGCTATGTATATATATATTTATATATAAGATCATGATATGTATCTATATATATATTACCAATACATATATATACATACAATGTAAATGTTTATTTTTAATAAATATACCTTAAAAATAATGTTGGTACATTTTAAATTTTATGGATCAAGATTTTTTAATAAAAACACAAATCTGATTATATTACAGATCTGGGGCTGACAAGGTCTATCATAATTCAGATAAAGCCTGAAGCTCTCTTAAAACATCCTTTCCTGACAGGAAATGAATGCATTATATGGAACTGAATTTAATAAGCCATCTTAAATATCCCCAGCGGAAATGTTGCAAGGAGAAATGCTTGAAAACAACATCTCCTGTGTACTTTCTTCTTGGTAATGCAAATCAATTATCTGTTTTCTTATTGGCTTTTTGATTGATAGCGGACAGGAACTGCTTAAAAGAAGTTTCCCTCCACATGATCAGGAAATTATGGAAGCAAAATCCAAAAGCTTTTTAAGAATTTATTCACGTTTACATAAAAGATGAGACAGGTTATGATCAAACCATCCCTTGCACTAACTTATTTGAACAGTAGTTGCTTTATACAAGGATCATTTATCAGCGATAATGTGTTGTTGTTTTTTATCGCTGTGGTTTGACGAACACAATGGTTGTCAATTAGTATCGTATGGGAAAATGAGAAATTAAGCAGTTTAAAAATTCCTTTTTGAGAACTACTATAGGGCCAACATCTGTTGATCATTATAATGGCAGCAACGCATAACAATGCTTTTCTTCCTTGCCACAATGTTGTAATACAGAATGTTTTACAGAAAATAATTGCCATCCCAATGCAAAAGTGTATATTTACTTCCACGCACATAACCTTAAGAAATAATTACCGTCTAGTCCATTTAGTATTGCAGACTACTAGAGAGTATACAAATTCTCAAGATAGTTGGAGGTAAAAATTGATAATGAGTTTAAATTAAGAATTACCCACTCTTGATTTTTACCCACAATTACAACCAAACACCAAAATGAAGACTGAGCCAGATCTTGAAGCTTTACCATTAGCAGAAGTGCCCTGAATGGCTTGAAAGGAAAGCAAAACCAGCCTGACGTTATGCGGCACAACATCTGTTCATGATTTTATGATTTAATAGCAAGGGTCCAAACACCAAAAGCTAGAAACACACACTCACACAAAATCAGATTTTACTTGCTGCCCCAAAATAGTCTGTGATCAAACTCCAAAGGCAAAAAACGCTCCCGAATGATTGAGTGAGGCAAAAATCCAATACAGCTCAATCTGAGGTAATGGCTGCCTAAGACCTCCAGCTGATTTGAAGAGATAAACCGTACAAGTGGTGTATTGTGGGAAGGCCAGTATGCTGAAAAGGGCTCATATTGACGTCACGCTTTGAGTGTCAATCCTTTTATTGCTCTTCAACCTTGCCGACGATCGTGAAACATAATGAGTCGTTCCTCTCGGAGTGAACAGAACTCATATTTTCTGTCTCTCGCAGGACTGTCACAACAAAGTGAGAGAGCGTTTCATGTTATGACACATATGAGAAAAGAGCAGGTCAAGGGGCTTATGCATAAACTCAATGTGTTTATGTTGTTTTAGGAGAGCAATCTTTGAAAAGCGAAGATGGATGTGAGGTCTGCAATGCGGATGGGAAACAAAATATAATTTCCTGTCATTTGTTTCATCTTTGACACATTGCCTCGGACACACAGTCATTATTCAAAGACTGAGTGAAATGAGGGCAACGCTGGGATAGGATGGCAGTCTCAGGTGTATAATTGCGTTGGAGCAGAGAAGGGGTAGTTGTAACACTTTTTAGTTTTGAGTTCATTTATAGATGTTTGTTAAATGTTTACTTTAAACCTTTGAAAGTTTGCCTCAAACTGTTTGGACACGTCTACAGTAATTTCCAATGTTAATTAAATGTATAACTAGGCAAAGGTTAATGGAAACAATAATGTAATGTTTAGGATCAAATAATGTACTTGTTTTGTTATAAATGAAATAACAATTCAAACCAGAAATTACAAAGTTCTTTTTATTTAGCCAATTTACATTTAACATTGTTGTGTAAGTTTAAAATTATTACTTATGTTACTTAAAATTGTAAAATTTGATATTTAGGGAGTGTTACAATTATTGCTGCTCATCCCCATGTTCCATGTACGGTTTTTATTTATTTATTTGTTATTTGTTTGGAAAGAAATTTGCGTTTTTATTTAATTGGTGCATTAAATTGATCAAAAGTGACAGTAAAGACTTTTACAATGCAGCACAACTGTTTTTAACATTGATAATAATAAGAAATCCGCATATTAGAATGATTTCTGAAGGATCATGTGACACTGAAGACTGGAGTAATGATGCTGAAAATTCAACTTTGATCACAGAAATAAATTACATTGTAAAATATATTCAAATAGAAAACAATTGTAGTAATGCTTTTCAATTGTAGTAATATTTCACAATATTATGGTTTTACTGTATTTTTGATCAAATAAATAGAGCCTAGCATAAGGGGCTTCTTAAAAAATCTTACTGACCTCAAACTTTCAGCTTTGAATATGTCTCATCTAATAAATGGCTGGTTGCATAAAATGCTTAGACTAGTCTTACAAGTTAGTCATCAGTTTTTTTTATTTAAGACTGATCATATCTTTTTTAAGCTGGTTACATAAAAACATAAATTGGACTAATTTTAATCCGAAAAATAAGTCTCATCTCCCCTTGATGAACTGCTAGCTGGTCAGACTAGTTCTTAAGACACTGTCTTAACATAGTGTCCTAAGTTTATGCAACTGTTTCAGAATTTAGAGTCTGAACTATTTTATAATATTAGTTTTACCGTTTTGAGTCTTTTGCATTTAACTCAGTGGTTATACAACCTGAAGCTGGTTTTGAATTGATGCCAGACACATCTGTCTAAAAATTGCATACACGTTTGAAATGACCTGAGGTGAGTAAATGGGTGATAAGATTTATAACTTGAAAGATACGGTCAGTGATATGATTAATACACATAATACCACTGGCACAATGCAAAACCAAAGTTAAAATAAATGGAAATGAAATAATATATATAATTTATAAATGTGTGTGTGTGTGTGTGTGTGTTGTGTGTGTGTGTGGTGTGTGTGTGTGCGCGTTTTTGTGACAAATGAGGACATACATTTGTATAATGACAAAGGTATGACATAGGTATTACAAGGAGAAGGTGACTTTTCAGGACATTACCCCATTTCCCCACTTTTCAAAACGCTTATAAATAACACAGAATGGAGTGTATTGAAAATCTGAAATGGCACAAAAGTTTCATGTGAGGGGTAGGTTTAGGGGTAGGGTTGGTGTAGGGCAATAGAATATACAGTATGTACAGTATAAAAACCATTACGCCTATGGGATGTCCCCACTTTTCACAAAAACAAACCTGTGTGTGTGTGTGTGTGTGTGTGTGTGTGTGTGTGTATATATATATAGTTACCGTGATCTAAAATTACTCATATCGTCATATGTTTTTGTGGCACTGCCCACCTCCACTACAAATGTAGGCTTGAATATTAAACTGTATCTCTGAAAACAATGGCTCCACAGTGATATAAAATATAATATTAGCAGAGGAAGTCAGGCTAACCAAAGAAAAACTTGCAGGCATTTCCGCCAACTGCCTTCCCAAGGTCTGAGACTGGAGGATGCATTCAACTCAAATTCTATTCACACAAACCCACACAGCACAAACCAAACCCTATCTGACTCATGATTTGCCAGACAATGTTTAAAAGCAGGCTCTAAACATAGCCTTAAACCAAAGCCGAGAACTCCTATTATGTTACCGAGTCCCTTGAGATGACTGACAACTGAAAGACTGAGGAAATCTATTGTGTTGCTTCAAGAAAGGATGAAGAGAATTAAGAATCTTTAGCTTTTTTTTGCTTTTTCACGGGGAAGTCAATGTGAAATCAAAATGGACCCTTTTTACTTGAAGACACATTAAGACACAAATGTTTGTTTTTATAATCTTTTATCAAAATGTATTAACTTCTCCCATCCAACCACCTGTCGTAAAGAGACCATTTTTCACAATCCAATCAATTCCCCATGGATAAAATCCCATCCAGCCAAATATCCATTGACTTTCCTGAAAATATGGAGCAAAAAGTTGCCTTTATTTCAACATTTAGCAAAATAGTCTAGTCATACCTTTTATCCCAAATTTGTTGCGTCTGCTGTATTTGTTGATGAGGACGAAAATCACAATGAGAAAGACACAACCAAAGCCAGCCAGACCAACAGCAATCGACATCTACAGGAAAAAGCAATAAAGCAGTCAATGACACAGCTACGTCTGCTGAAACTGAATTTAAAGAACTTCAGCCTTTTGCTTTTTCAGACAGAAAGGACGTCTTACTCCAAATGAATCTTCTTCAGGACTCTTCGCCTCATCTTCAGGTGTTGGAGCTACAGGAAATAGAATAGGAAATAAAGAGGCCAAAAATGCTTTACTTTAGACAGTGTTGTTGTTGTTAACCAAAACAATTTTTTTATAGGCATAAAGCTGAAATATAATTAAATATTAAATTAGAAAAACTTTGAAAAAGTACAACAAAATTTGATATGTACATGGCCACCACCCGAAAATTTTTAAATGAAAACTGAAAATTAAATAAAATGTGATATTAATACATTTATAATATATACTGTGTATATATATCTATATATATAAAATTCTAAAATTACACTAGTTGTTAACACTTTTAATATTTACTTCTTAAATGTTCATCCTTGGCTACAACAAACCTAAACAAGTTAAACATTTCCACAATTATTTCTCATGGGGATAAAAATAAAGCAATTTAACACCCATTGACACATATCATCATGCTATGTGGAATAAGTCGTCACATGTCATTAAACTGCTTGTTATAGACTTTTTGACAGAGTAAAACAATTCCTGAATGAATGAATAAATGAATGAATGCTAGTTTGATAACCAAATTTCAAATATCTGAATTTAAAGAATACATTTTAATTATAATAGACGTTTTGTGATTTAAGGGATAGTTCACCCAAAAATGAAAATGTGATGTTTATCTGCTTACCCCCAGGGCATCCAAGATGTAGGTGACTTTGTTTCTTCAGTAGAACACATATATGATGATTTTTAACTTTAACCGTTGCAGTCTATCAGTCGTATAATGCATGGCAATGGTAACAAAATCTATGAGAGTAAAAAAAACATGCACAGACAAATCCAAATTAAACCCTGCGGCTCGTGACGACACATTGATGTCCTAAGACACGAAACGATCGGTTTGTACCAGAAACCGAACAGTATTTATATCATATTTTACCTCTAATACACCACTATGTCCAACTGTCGTTGGGCGCGCACGGCATCCGGTGCATGAGGTGTGTACGCGCTCTGGCGTAGTTTACGTTAATGGGTGTGTTGATATCCAGCCGAAGAGCAATCAACCATAACTTCAGGCGAGCAGGCTCAGAAGTTGGGAATACGTGGAAAGTCACCACTCCCGAATGAGTTCGCGCGAGAGAACGTAATCTTTTAGTTTTAAGTCGGTTTGAACAATCCGGATAAACGCAAGTAAGTACCATTTTGATTAGCCGTCGTACCTACAATGACTGTGTACTGTGTAAACAATGAGTGACGTATACGCGCGAGAGATCACTTCCGGTGTTTGCGTAAACTACGCCAGAGCGCGTACACACCTCACGCACCGGATGCCGTGCGCGCGCCCAAAGACAGTTGGACATAGTGGTGTATTAGAGGTAAAAAATTATATAAATACTGTTCGGTTTCTGGCACAAACCGATCGTTTCGTGTCTTAGGACATCAATGTGTCGTCACGAGCTGCAGGGTTTAATTTGGATTTGTCTGTGCATGTTTTTTTTACTCTCATAGATATTTTGTTACCATTGCCATGCACTATATGACTGATAGACTGCAACGGTTAAAGTTAAAAATCATCATTTGTGTTCTACTGAAGAAACAAAGTCACCTACATCTTGGATGCCCTGGGGGTGAGCAGATAAACATCACATTTTCATTTTTGGGTGAACTATCCCTTTAACTATTCAGCCCTGTGACAACTAGGTCTGCTTCCACCAATATATTGAATTCTGTCTGTTCCTTACTAGATATGTCTATTTTCAATTCACTTCATGACTTGTACATTTATGATGCTGCCTGAGAGGCACAGTGTAAACTGTTTTGGTTCGGGAGGCTTTTGTCTGAACCCATGTGGCTTGTTCACAGGTGTCAGAGAGGAATTGGCATTTAATTGAGTCATAATGGCAGAGGTGCAGCAGAGCTCACATATTACCACATCACGCACCCAAAGCACGAGCCGTCCACGTAAAACAATTACACCATCCTGAACTCTTAATGCATAGAGCTTGTATACGTGCCAAAAATGTGCTGTAATTCATAAGGGCTATTTTTTAATCTACCTCTGTTTAGTGTCATTAGGGGTGTCCTTTTTTACAGATACTAGGGAAGATTTAAAGTATACAAGTTTTGTCTCTCTGTATTCTTTTGGTCAAAAAGAGAGAGGCACTTACTGTATTCAATTATTCCTAAAAGAATGGCATAAGAGGAGAAAAGAAAAAAATATAAAAGATTAAAAATGGAAAACATTTGAAAGCATAAAAATGTGTAAAATATACACTACCATTCAAAGGCTTGGGGTCGGTAAGACTTTTTGTTTTTTTTTGAAAATGAATACATTTCATTTGATACGCATTCAAATTATGTGTCGGATATTTCAAATAAATGCTTTTCTTTTAAACTTTATATATCTAAGCATCCTGAAAAAAGCATATCACGGTTTCCGCAAAGATATTAAACAGCACAAATATTTTAACCAATGATAATATGAGAATGTTTCGTGTCACGCAAATCAGCATATTAAGGATTCTGAAGGATCTGGTGACCACTGGAGTGGCGTAATGATGCTGAATTCAGCTACTCCAGAAATACATTACAATATTTTAAATATATCTGAAGGGGAAACAGTTATTTTAAATTATAATAATATTTCACAGTATTACAGTTTCACTGTATTTTTAATCAAATAAATACAACCTTGGTAAGCATAAGAGACTTCTTTCAAATACAATAAAAATCTTACCAACCTTACTTGGGAACTGTATGTATATAGATTTTAGTGAATTATACTTTCCTATATAATATATATTATATAATACATTTATAATATCATATATTATATATATTTATAATCTATAATAATCTAAAATAAGTACACTATATTGTTTTGTATATATAAGCGCACACATATCAAGGTATATCAAAATAAAATGAATAAATATCAGAGTCATTCCTATCAATACATATCAATAAAATCATCCATCCCTCAGGCTACAAAAGTAAATGAACAATTAAATAACTTACCATCATCCTCAATGAACGGTGGCTCGAGAAAATAGCCGTAGATGGTTTTGGTGACTGACCCGAGAGAGTTAGAGGCTACTAGGGTGTAGTTTCCATTGTCATAATGCGTGGGGTTCTGAAAAGTCAAGCAGCCTTCCAAGTAATCTTGGTAGTGCTCCATCTCCATGCGGATATACTCGTTCTGCAGGATCTCACGGCCCTTGTGGAACCAGCGCAGTGTGGGATGGGGAAAGCCCCTCACAGTGAACTCAATGCAGGTGTGATGGCGCCGCTCTGGCTCGTCCAGCTTCAGGATTACTGGCGGAACTGATATGAGGAAAGAAAAACCAAGGATTCATAGGAAGACAGAGGCTTTTATGTAACAGATACAGGACAGAATGGCTGACAGCTAATTGTCATCAGTGAATTACACAGATTTCTCACCCATGGTAATATACACACACATATATTTACATACTCTTTCCACCACAACTCTCTTATATTTCTGGCATCAACACTATGGCAACAAACCAATCTAATTTCATTACCTGCAAAATGGCAATGCATACAGATAGTCCTAAATGTCAGATTTAAATAGACAGATCAGAATGGGGTGCAGTGTGAACGGAAATATAAATCTCTATTCCCTTTCCCTTGTATGGAAAACTGAATCTCAGACATTCAGCCTAACATCTCATTTTATGTTTCACAGATAAAAGAAAATAATACACACAACATAAGCCTGACGATGGTGACAGACGACAAGAAGAGCGAGTAAATGATGATACATTTTTATTCCTTTAATGTTAAAAGTTAAAGTCTCAAAGATTTACTTTTTGTGAAATGCACCTTCATAGATTTCTTAACAATGGAGTTACTGTCAAGTAAATAGAAGGCCCACTGTTAGGTTAATATCCACTATGAGTTCATAAATTGGGTCTTCGATGAAAAACGGACAGAGCATAAATGGACAGAGGGACAGCTCGTAATCTTGCTGTCACAGACTGTATATTATTGTACGCTATTCAAAGGCAAACCGCATGCAAACGTCTTGTCCGACACTGCACATTTGTTTGTCATTCAAATGAGAACACATCATTATTGTCAGCTGCCTTCTCTTGCCGAAATGATTTGTGCTTTGCTGACTGATGACACTAGACGAGAGATATATCCCTCCTGCAGAGCAGCTCGGCACACATCCCGCCTAAACAGATGACATGTGTTTTAGAATCAGCATGCAGCAGCACCCTTGCTCTCAGCCTGTCTGCTCTCACTACTGCATGAGGCCTGTCATTTAGAGAGTCCTGCTGCAAT
This sequence comes from Sinocyclocheilus anophthalmus, assembly GCA_018155175.1. NCBI lineage: Eukaryota > Metazoa > Chordata > Actinopteri > Cypriniformes > Cyprinidae > Sinocyclocheilus > Sinocyclocheilus anophthalmus. The sequence goes on along the minus strand of JADLZN010002269.1, from coordinate 173,003 downwards.
CCCACCAGGAGAGAGAAAGAGAACGGGAGGGATGTGCATCCCATATGTGCGGCTCATATTCTGGAGCTTTTGATCGGAATGCTAAAATCAAACTGGTGAACTTTTCATTAGCATTATTAATGCGGCTAAGTGGAACAGGGCCAAACCTTTTGGCTTTGTTGACTCTGCACCAGCTTGATGAGTCCATAGCTTTCAGTATGAAATCCACATTGTCTTTCTGACATTAGAGTCAAGAACTGTTCTACAGGTGTCATTAAAAAAAAAAACAACCTTCCAATAAAGAATAAATAATATAAACTTTCTTTACAAATTAATAGTTAATGACTGACTTTTCAACTTATATTGATTTAACTATATACTAAGTATGTTTTCTGATGTGTTAGATGAATAGATTCTATATATATTAACTACAAGGCGCACTCAGTGAAACCAATTTCACTCATATCCCTATCTTTAGACCAGTCTGGCAAAACTACAAACACATTACGTGCTTAAACTCTTTGTTACTGTAAAACATATGTTGCACACTCTCACACTTTCTCTACAGACACACACACCATTCAACTAACAGCTCTTGTGTTCATGTGGGAACGCTGCCATATAAGTGCAACACTCATTACTGATGATCTAACAACCCAGTTTGCGTGTTTATTACATTACATTCCGCCCCCAGTATATAATATATATATAGAGAGTATTACGATAATATATTTATAATATATATATATAAATAACATTATGATATAATATATATCTATATATATATATATGTATATATATAATATATATATATTATATATCGTGGTACGGAAAGTATTCAGACCCCTTAAATTTTTCACTCTTGTTATATTGCAGCCATTTGCTAAATCATTTAAGTTACTTTTTTTCCTCATTAATGTACACACAGCACCCCATCTTGACAGAAAAACAGAATTGTTGACATTTTTTCAGATTTATTAAGAAAGAAAAACTGAAATATCACACGGTCTTAGTATTCAGACCCTTTGCTGTGACATACATATATTTAACTCAGGTGCTGTCCATTTCTTTTGATCATCCTTGAGATGGTTCTACACCTTCGTTTGAGTCCAACTGTGTTTGATTATACTGATTGGTCTTGATTAGGAAAGCCACACACCTGTCTATGTAAGATCTTACAGCTCACAGTGCATGTTAGAGCAAATGAGAATCATGAGGTCAAGGAACTGCCTGAAGAGCTCAGAGACAGATTTGTGGCAAGGCACAGATCTGGCCAATGTTACAAAAATATTTCTGCTGCACTTTAGGTTCCTAAGAGCACAGTGGCCTCTATAATCCTTAAATGGAAGACTTTGGGACGACCAGAACCCTTCCTAGAGCTGGCCGTCTGGCCAAAATGAGCTATCGGGGGAGAAGAGCTTTGGTGAGAGAGGTAAAGAAGAATCCAAAGATCACTGTGGCTGTGCTCCAGAGATGCAGTTGGGAGATGGGAGTAAGTTGTAGAAAGTCAACCATCACTGAAGCCTTCCACCAGTCGGGGCTTTATGGCAGATTGGCCCGACGGAAGCCTCTCCTCAGTTGCAAGACACATGAAAGCCCGCATGGATTTGTGAGATGGTGAGAAATAAGATTCTCTGGTCTGATGCGACCAAGATAGAACTTTTTGGCCTTAATTCTAAGCGTTATGTCTGGAGAAAACCAGGCACTGCTCATCAACTGTCCAATACAGTCCCAACAGTGAAACATGGTGGTGGCAGCATCATGCTGTTGGGGTGTTTTTCAGCTGCAGGGGGAAAACGGGCTATCGAAAAGGGACGACTGGTTGCAATCGAGTGAAAGATGAATGCGGCCAAGTACAGTGATATCCTGGATGAAAACCTTCTCCATAGTGCTCAGGACCTCAGACTGGGCCAAAAGTTTACCTTCCAACAAGACAATTACCATAAGCACACAGCTAAAATAACGAAGGATGGCTTCACAACAACTCTGTGACTGTTCTTGAATGCCCAGCCAGAGCCCTGACTTAAACCAATTGAGCATTTCTGGAGAGACCTAAAAATGGCTGTCCCCCAACGTTTACCATCCAACCTGACAGAAATGGAGAGGATCTGCAAGGAGCAATGGCAGAAGATCCCCAAATCCAGGTGTGAAAAACTTTTGCATCTTTCCCAAAAAGACTCATGGCTGTAATTAGATCAAAAGGGTAGCTTCTACTAATACTGAGCCAAAGAGGTCTGAATACTTAGGACCATGTATATTTCAGTTTTTCTTTTTTAATAAATTCTGCAAAATGTCAACATCTGTGTTATTTCTGTCAAATGGGGGCTGTGTGTACATTATTGAGAAAAATAACGCAATGATTTCTATCAATTTAGACAAATTCTGCAATATCACCAAAGAGTTAAAAAGTTTAGGGGTCCTGAATACGTTTCCGTACCACTTATATATTACTGTATAATTATATGAATTCAAGCCCAAGCTATGTCAGAAATCCGACCTTATTTCTTACAGCGCTTTATACAATATATATTTTCACCAGCATCTTCACATGTTTTCAAATTCCTGCTGTAAAGCAGCAAGTCATCTTGTCCATTATCAGCTCATTCATTTCAGTATTGATTCAGTTCAGTTGCATATCTTTGTAAAATTCATCAGTTGTACATACATACTGTACAGTGTATATGTGCACATGCATGTATGTGCAAGTGCTATGACAAATTTCTGTGCACTCCACTGCACTCTGAACAACCAAACACAAGAAGTACACAGATGTGAGTAGGTTGGGGTGCAGTGGCTAATTATTTTAATGTTTGTAGGTTTCTACTCAAGAGTACCATTGTTAGAAGAGTTAAATATTTTTTGCAAGACTATGTGTTATGTTTTGCATGTTTTGTTTGTGTTTTTGCGTTTGTTGTGTAATTTTGAGACTGGAGCTATGTTTCAAAAAACGGGTAAGCTTGTTTTTTTTTAACTCTAAACATCATTCCATTAATTTATTCATATTAACTTGTTTTTTGTTTTTTTTTTCCCCAACTAAATTAATTCATTTGAGTTTTCCATACACACTTTTAACATATATATATACTAATACTAAAGGAAAAAAACATTTCTATATTGAAATTATATATTTATTTATTTTAAAGTGTTTTGTCCAAAATTCAAATACCAGATTTTAATTATTTCCAATAATCATATTATATAATAAATAATATTCTACAGATAATAATAGAATAGATAGATAGATATTTTAAATTTAGTGTTTTTTTTAAACAGATTTTAAATCAAACATACCCACAAAACTTAACAGTTTTTCCACTCAGCGCCTGTATATCTTGCCAGTGTCATTTCAATTTAACGTCAACGTCATTAGTCAGCAGAGTGATCAAATGTAATGCTTTTCATCAACACACTGTCTTAAAATCATATGCTGTTTAATGAACATGATGCCTGAGTGTCAGATCACATCTGAGTCCTAAAACATTAATGCCATCAGTGAGAAAAAGTCCTCCATTCCTATTAAAACATGGAAAAAGTTGCAGAGATGTTTCGGATTCAATCCTGCCTCTGGCTAAATCTCATCTTATACCTGTTTAACACGGTGCAGAGCAGGTCTATTTTTATCTATGCATTACAACCTTACGCCTTCCCTAAACACATGCGCACCGCACCGTCTGATTAAATTAACACAAAGGCTTACAGGTTCATAGCTGTTAATTGGTGTATCATTTCATTTAGTACCTTGTTCTATTTTAAACGTGTCCATACAGTTATTTTTTCAAAAGAGAGTAGGGTGTTGTATTTAAAGTTTGCAACATCAGTAAATGTATTCTTAATGTGGCTTCGGAAGGATTCATGGACCATGTTCAAATAAAATGGCATGAATAACAATTATTATTATTTACCATTTTAATACACCAAAACCCTAAACTAAACTAAACCCGAAACTAAAATATATTATCATACCACATTCTAGTTTGATTTAAGTTCATAAATCTTAAAAATTAGTATTTTAGCATTGCTTAAGTCAGTGCTTAAGTCTATTTGATTCAGTCTGAATTGCCAGTCAGGTTGAGTGATTTATTAAAATGAATCTGTGAGGACTACACAACAGTTGTGTTTATCTACATCTTTGAAGTACACATTCTCTTTGCATACAATCACAAGCTCTTAACTAGGCAAAATTATATAATTATTTGCTGTGCTGCTGCAGATCCAGAAAACACTGCTGATATCTTGACCTCTCATTTTGTTTGTAAAATGAAGCCATTCTTCGCACACCTGAAGCAATTACAGGACGCAGATTAAATACCATAAAAAGTAAAAGTAGCAGTTAAGAAGAATTTTATTCTTTTTTTTTTTTAAATCTGGCTTCTGATTTCTAAAAGTACTAGTATATCTTTTCTCACCAAGCTGCATAACTGGATGTCATTGCAGTATGAGCAATAACAAACAACATTAAGTATGAGACATGAAAACCTGTAACAAGCACTATATACGTACATAGCACAGCCAGCTGAAGGGACACATTGGTCATCCCGACCACATTCTCAGAGATGCAGGTCAGAACAAATCCGTTGTCGTCTCTGCTCACGTTGACCAGCGTCAGGTTGATGGAGTGAATGTTGGGCCAGTAGACATTCGACTGGAGTGCAGACGAAAAACATTATGCTATGGTTAGACTGAAAATAAGGTTAAACGGTGTGTTTGGTGTGGGATGAATGGCACTCGCCTGGTGCGTGTTGATGGAGTGAAGGCCGTTCACAGTCCAGTCCACCTCAGGTACAGGAGACCCAGAGCCATTACAGCTGAGCGCCACGTTACCGCCCTCCAGCACAGTGAGGTTACTGTGAGCAACACTGATATCTGGCAGGTCTAGATCACAAAAAGTATTATTATGTACATTACTTGATTACACTCTTACAAGAATGTACCATTGTAACCATAGTTTCTGCCAAAATCTGACTTTTTTACCACTGTAAGTCCATTATTAATTAATTGGAATGGTACTGTATATGGTGTGAACTTTCTGAATGTTTCAGTTCTTTTGTTTGCTAATACCAAAGCATAATGTAGCATTTGGTATAAAGTATGGCTAGCATGGTCATTTGTTGAAAGAAAAGTCAACCATTTTTGATGTACTATTACAGCGGTGGCGAACTCCGGTCCTGGAGAGCCGCAGCCCTGCAGAGTACAGCTCCAACCCTAATTAAAACTCACCTGCCGGTAGCTTTCTAGTAAACCTTCAGACACTGATTAGGTGTGTTTGATTAGGGTTGACGCAAAACTCTGCAGGGCTGCGGCTCTCCAGGACGGACGTTCGCCACCCCTGTACTATTATATATATATACACATTATATATATAGTGCTGCTTTTTACTTAAATTTTCTGGAAACTGGATAAATGTTATGCCTAATTATATTCCAGGATGACGGCTGTGTACTGAAATGAAAAGAAAGCATCTATATCAGTGTTGTGACTTCACCCAAACCATTAAAAAAGGTTTCGGTTACTGAAATGAAGCTAAAATAATTATGAAAACTTACATGGCAGCTTAAACTGAAATAAATACATTTAAGTGACAGTACCTAAAATGTAATCAAATAGGTTTGAAAAAAAAAATAAGAATGTTAAAGAATATAGACAATTAATATAAATATTAAAAAAATATAAAAATGACAAAAGCATTTAATAACGAAAACTGTATTTTATATTTTGTTTTCATTGTAATAATGTAAAATATTAATAAATACTGTAATGGTATATAAAAATACTAAAAGTTAAAATTAAAAATATGGCCACATCTATACAGGATTTAACTTCTTAATTGTGGGCAAATCGTAACCCAAAGGTGCATAGTTATACACGGGCAATACAACAGCAATGATTGATTATAGACATGGATAATGGATAGATTATTATTATTATTATTAAGATAAATGTTTTAAAATGTGCAAATCTCATTTATATATATTTTTTTTTCTTTTTTTGGTGACAAAAAGAAAGAAGAAAGAAAAGCAAAAAAGAAAAAAAAGAAGAAGAAAAAAAAAATGTAGATTTCCTTACATAAGATGCAATATTAAATAAAGCTCGAGTTACTTGTGTACCTGGTTCCCTGCGAAGGAGGGAACGGAGACGTTACGTCAGTCGTAACTGACGAATTGGGATCTCGCCCGAGAACCCAATCACCTTCGAGTGTAAACTAAAAAAGCCAATGACAGTTGGTGCAACGAACATCAGTTTTCGACTGAGGAGCCGAGGTACAGCGGTGGTACAGAAACTGTGGCGATGGAACGTAACGTCTCCATTCCCTCCTTCAGGGAACCAGGGTTACACAAGTAACCGAGACGTTCTCTTTCAGTCAGTCACGTTCTACGTTAGGCCCCGAGGCCAGCTGCACGCCAATGCGTCCATGCCGAGGGTCCCATCGGCCAGGGAGAAAAACAACTGGCAATGAGACGTGTCCGGGGAGGCAAACAGGTCTACCTTAGCGTCCCCAAAGCATCTCCAAATCAGCTGGACTGTTTCGGGGTGGAGTCGCCATTCTCCCGGAAGGGAGGGCTGACGTGAGAGCTCGTCGGCTGCACGATTGAGCTCGCCTGGGATGTGAACGGTGCGAAGCGATCTCAGATGCTTCTGACTTCAGAGGAGGAGATGGCGGGCGATTTGCGACATGCGACGGGAGCGTAGACTGCCTTGGTGGTTGATGTACGCAATGGTTGCAGTGTTGTCCGTACGGACCAGTACTTGCTTGTCGTGTAGCAGCGATTTGAAGTGGTGCAGAGCCAGCCATACTGCTTGCAACGCGAGGCAGTTGATATGCCACTGCAGCCAGGGCCCCGACCAGAGCCCCGCAGCTGCAATCCCATTCCACATGGCACCCCAGCCCCTGGCAGAGGCATCTGTTGACACAACAACATGCCTGGATACTTGCCCAAGGGACACCCCTGTCCGAAGAAAGACAAGATCTGCCTACAGGCAGAAGGTCTGACGGCAGAACAGAGCGACAGAAACCCGTTATGTGCCGTGTCGCCATGCCCATCTCGGGACCCGGTCGTGAAGCCAATGCTGAAGCGGTCTCATATGAAGCAACCCGAGCGGCGTGACAGCGGCTGCGGATGCCATATGCCCCAGGAGCTTGAAAACTGTTTCAGTGGAACCGGCCGGTAGTCTGTGATGGAAGACCCAGGCAGTTCCAGCCTCGACTGGCACGCATAGACTACTGGGAGACGTGCTGAGAGGTTGACCGAGTCCAGCTCCATACTGAGAAAAGAGATCCTCTGCTTCGGAGAGAGTTTGCTCTTTTCCCAGTGACCCGAAACCCCAAACAAGTGAGGTGAGAGCACCGAATCCCTGTGTTCGCACAACTGCCGCTCGGGGACTAGGCCAATATGAGCCAGTCGTCGAGTTAGTTGAGAATGCGAATGCCCGCTTCCCTCAAGGGAACGAGGGCTGCCTCCACGACCTTGTTGAAGACACGACCTATACGACCCAGGCAACAGGGATAGCCCGGAGGGGAGGACCTTGTACTGATATGCTTGCGCTTCGAACGCAAAGCGGAGAAACGGTTTGTGTCGAGGGAGAATCGAGACATGACAGTACGCGTCCTTGAGGTCCTCGATCGCTGCGAACACATCGAAAGGACATCCTGAACGGGGGCTTGTGAAGGGCACGGTTCAGTACGTGCAGGTCCAGAATTGGTCGTAACCCACCGCCTTTCTTGGGTACGATGAAGTATGGGCTGTAGAAATGAACCTATCTGACCGACTCGTGGAGATGTATCCCCAATGTGCTTCACCACAGGAGCCGACGAATCTCTGCACGCAAGAAGGAGATAATGTCCAGCACAGAGTGAAACGAATGCCTGAACTTGGGAGACGCCGGGCGAATTGAAGGCATGACGAGTTGATGGTTCTCATGCAGCCAGGGAGAACGGACCTGGGGACCGCTAACCAGGCCCCAGCGACCAACCAAGCGGGACCAGGGAAACGCAGTGAGGCAGCGAAGTGGAACACAGGGACCCAAACCCCGGAGGCAGTGCGTCCCAGGGAGGGGTCTGAGTGCGCAGCGCGCGACTTACCCGGCTCCACTGCTGGGCAGGGGGCTCGCGAGGAGGCATAGCATCCCTGAACCGGACCCTGCTGCCCACAGGCGAAAGGAGAGGGGGACGGGCCGTCTAGTGGAGGAATGGGCTCATCGCACCCACCATCCTGCGCTCTTTGGGACCCGGAGGCCAAGGACGGCAGGGAAACTGCTCTTTATGGAAGTTTTGCGGTTACCACGGCTGAGGGTAGCTAGTGGCGGAACAGAAAACCAAACGGGAAACAATGATTCTCAACCCAGACATCTACGGGGGAAGGAGTGGTGCCGGTCACATCTCTGAGAGGCGGAGAAAAGAGCTACGGGCACCCGTCTCAGTGACGGCCGCCTGACCTGGGCTTAAAGGGCTTGACAGGCAGACAGAGGAGGGCTGCGCCGGTTTTCCTAGGCAGCTCCACGCTGCGGAGTGTGAGGCTGCAGTTGTTGCAGCGCCGGAGGCAGCAGAGGGTAGGCCGCAGGAGGGCGCCCTCGCGATGAGCAGACAGAGGGGCTGCATCCGGTGGTGGGGTGCGGACAGCAGCAGACCGCTGGGGCAGGATGTGTCGAAACGCCTCCTTCTGCTTCTGCGCGGCGGAGAACTGTTTGGCAAAGCCCTCCACCGCTTCGCCGATTAGGCCGGCCTGGGAGATCGGGGAGTCCAGGAAGCGATGCTTGTCGGCCTCCCTCATATCCGCCAAGGTCAGCCATAGGTGGCGCTCCTGGACCACCAATGTGGACATCGTCTGACCCAGGGCCCGCGCCGTGACTTTCATCGCCCTAAGCGCGAGGTCCATCGCCATGCGCAGTTCCTGCAGCACACCTGGGTCAGCACCACCCTCGGGCAACTGCTTCAACGCCTTGGCCTGGAGGACTTGCAGGAGGGCCATGGCGTGCAAGGCGGAAGCGGCCTGTCCAGCAGCACCGTAAGCCTTAGCCGTCAGAGCGGCGAGAAATTACAGGCCCTGGACGGAAGGCGTGGACTACCTCTCCAGGCTGCGGCGCTTTGCGGGCAGAGCTGCATAGCAATAGCGCGCTCGACTGGGGGGATGTCCACATACCATTGGGCCGCCCCACCGTCGAGGGTGGTGAGGACGGAGGAGGCACCAAGTCTGTTTCGGGCAGAAAAAGGTGCCTTCCCGCACTGAGAACATGACTCATCCATGAGCGCTGCTTCAGCGTGCTGTAAGCCCAGGCACGAGACACAGCGATCATGACCATCAGATGAAGCCAGGAAGCGACCACAACCAGAAATGCACGAGCGGGAAGCCATCTTTAAAAAAACGCCCGTCGCTCGTGAAGCTCTTTTAAAAATTGCTCTTTTAGCAGGAAACACACTCTTTTAGAGAGAGCGCTGAAGCGCCCAGGGGAGGTCGCGGCGAGACCGCAGAATGGCAGCTGCAGCTCGCCGAGGTTTCAGCAGCCTGGATGGCAACCCCCACTGACACGCCGTAACAACAACGCCAGCTGTTTCCAAACACTCGCGGAGATTCTTCTTGTAGAAGGCTTGGCTCTGAAGAGAAAAGCTGATGTGCGTTTGCACGTGCTCTCCTTTTAAACCCGCGCTGCGGGGCGGGGTGCGCGTGGCGAAACACGCACGCCAACTGTCATTGGCTTGTTTAGTTAACACTCTAAGGTGATTGGGCTCTCGGGCGAGATCCCAATTCGTCAGTCACGACTGACGTAACGTATAGCGTGACTGACTGAAAGGACGATCACTCAAATATCCCCAATACTGCATCATAATGTGAGATAAATATTGCATCATACGAATAATATAATCTTATATAACAATACATAGAATATGCTTGGCCTACAGCTGTATTATTTATGAAGAAAAATGTCTTACCACAGTAGGCGATGCTCATTGATCTCAGGCGGATCTTGCTTGCGCCGTTCTTGCAGTAGAGTTGCTGGGTGTGCAGGCCAGCCTCACCTCGCAGCTGCCAGAGCTGAATCCATCGGATCCCACAGCCGCAGTCAAAGACGACCCCCTCCAGCCTCCTGCGTCAACAACACAGCCAACGCTAGTTATACAGTCCCCAAACTCCACCATTTTCATGCTGTGTTAACTCTGAATTGGGAAGGCAAAACCAATCAAACTTTGCCTGCACTAGTTAAAAACAGCAGTTTTGTGACACTGTCTCCCAGGTGGTGTGGCATAGTGACCCGAACGGATTACTGAAAGGTTGTAGTTTCCCACATGGGGAGATCCATAAGTAATCATCATCATGCCCTTTAGTAAGACTCATAATCACAGGCAGCAGGGCTTGACAGTGCGAGCATTTCACTCACATTTTCCACTAAAAATAGAGGTGTGCGAACTGTAAAATGTATTTAGGAGCATCCGTTCGAATAAAACAAGTCTCTGCAGGTATTTAAAATATTTTAAATAGTAGAACATAAGTCGTAATAATCATTTTAAGAGGTCTTAAATTTGTGGATGAAAATGCAAGAATCGTGATTCAGTCTAATGTGATTATTAAACTTCAAAAGGCTATTGTAACGGCCACTAGAGCATTTCAACTCGGTGTTACACTATGATTCATTAAATAAATGAGCGTTGCATGTTTAAAGTTAAAACGCAGTGCTGTTGCGCGTTCTACATTCTCACATTTTTAAAGTAGTTCGCAATCAGTGAATACCGTGCATTTATGCACATTTAACAATTGATGAATTGGGAGAGTGTTTACTTTGATTTTTAATTTTGTAGTATGCTGGAGATTGTTGTAAGTGTGCATATTTTATCTCCTTCATGTTTTTGAATGAGCAGCTTCAAAATAAGAGTCCTGGTGCATTTCAGGCTTGTTTGTAATTAAAAGTCCTGCATTATGTTTTTTTCCCCCTGTGTAATATTGGTATTTTAGTTACAAAAAAATGTTACATACAAAAACATTTTACACAAAAATTATTCAATTACTAAACAGTTGGAATACAGTTTGAAGCTTTTTGTACTCTAATAAATTACTTAATTTTCTTGTAAATGTCTTCTTATATTCTTTTATTGTTGTTTTTTTCTTTTTTTTATGCACTCCTAAATTTTCCAGTTTTTCAAAAAAGCATCTGCTAATTGACTGTATTTACTATTGCATGGCATGCATTGCACACATGAGCATTTTGTCAACAGCATCTTTTACATGTCACATACATGATGCATAACATAAACAGCATTTAAATCATGGGTGTTTGCATTTCAAAGCTGTAAAACTGGCAAGTCCACAAAACACATAATTCCCATTCCCAGCAGTGACATTCTAGATTCAGTTACTAAAACATCAGATTATTAAATGATGCTTATGCAAAAAAAAAAAAACAACCTCAAGAAATATTAGCTGAAGGCAGATCTTAATAGCTTCCAGATATTTACTTTATTTTACACCAGAAACATACCCAAGGATGTAGACATGCTTGGTCAACACATTGTAAGCGCACTGTCCCGTGACAAATCTCAGTTCTGACATAGGTAATAGAGTTTCTTTCTGTGTCTGTGACATTAAAACAGATGCTTTATTATTAAAATAGCTAGCAATAACAAGTTGACAGCTGAACTTAACTGCATGATTGTGAAAAGAAAGAAGTGACTGCGGCAGACAGCTGCTTGCTTTAGTGCCTACAGAAGGCAGTTTACACTAATGCCTTGCAACACAACACATACTTTTGCAGAATTATGAATTATGTTCTGAAACATTACAGAAAGGAACTACATGTGAAATTGAGCTTGCACAGCTAGGAGAATTTGCAGTCTAGTACTTGTGCAGAGTTTCTGGAGTACAAACATGTTCAGATATTTTTATTTTCTGCAAAACAAAGACACTTAAAAGACAATTTCAAAACTACATATACATACTACCGTTCAAACACTTGGAGTCAGTAAGAAATTAATACAATCCGCATAATAATCAGCATTTTAGAATGCTTTCTGAAGGATCAATCCGCATAATAATCAGCATTTTAGAATGCTTTCTGAAGGATCATGTGACACTGAAGACTGGAGGAATGATGCTGAAAATTCAGCTTTGCATCACAGGAATAAATTAAGTTTTAAAATATATTACAGGACAGAATTTCTAAAACTAATAAACTCTTCCATGAAGTGCATAGTATGCTGATAAATAGGAATATGATAACATACAAAGCTGTACTTGGTAAGTGGACATTGATTTCTGGAACAATATGACATTTCACTTTATGAAAAACACAGTCGCAGTGGCTGAATAGAAAGAAAGATGAGGCGCTCACAACGTGATGAACTGTATATCATTACCCACAGGCTTTGATCTCAGTGTGAAACTTTAGTCCATTAATCTGTATGCTCAGGTTGGAAAATACGCTACTGTATGTTTTCAGAGCCCTTCATTATTTTGCAAATCTCTTTCTGCAAACCTCCAGAAGTTAGGTCACCTACAAGAACAAATCCATCTGTACAGCGTGGAATGAGCTGACAAGTAGAATGACCAAAATTACTTGAATGTGATTCTGAGAGAAATGTGAAACCGTGTCTTCATGAAGTATACTAAGAAGTTGTGAGAGAGACTATTGACAGCAACAACAAAAAAAGATTTTTGTTTTCTAAGGCATCATTTACGCTACCAGGAATAACCCAGTGGCGGCCAACGGGGGGTTTGACTATCATCAATGATGACTGACAGCCCATAACATGATTATGCACGCTGATGAGGTTTAGTTGGGCATGTGCACCGGAAAGCTATTGAGAAATGAAATTGTAAAATGCAACTCTTCAAAATGTAATGGGATCATTTTCTTTTTGAAGAATAAAACAAAACCAGATCGAGATTTTACATTGGACATTAAGTGGAGACCCAGCATACTACCGACATTGCTTAAAAGTAAACAAAAACATATTTAAAAGTTGATATTGAAATGTGGTTTATTATTTGTTTTCTGTATTTCAGTATTTTTACGTTTTTCTCTGCTATATGTGACCCTGAACAGACCTGTGACCCACCAGTTGAGAATCACTATCCAAAAGGATAAAGTCTAAATTCTCAATTATTTTTCCAAACCCTCAGGCTGATATTATATTACAATGACTGTTAGGATGGATTCACTTGGTCTGAAAATCAATAATACCCATGAATCTCATCTAGCGAAGATTACACCATTATAACTGATAACAATCCACACCATTCATCTCCATAATACATGCAATCTGTTCAGTGAAGTTCAACTTTGTTTGTTTACAAAGTATATTCAGTGGGAATAAATGCAGATTTTCCAGTTGTTCTTTCCAATGCTTTTTGCTTTTTATTTCCTCCATTCATCCATAGTTTAAAAAAAAATTATATTATAGATTAGATTTGTTAGTAATATATATTTCCTATTTTGATAAATAGTGCTTTTTATGATCTATTGCTACATTAGTGAAAATCTGTCACTATTTTACTTTTTGCATCAAACATTTTGAATCTAATTGGCTATCATGACTGTTTTGCTGAAAGGATGGCTCTTGTAAGTGAAAAAAAAACACTCTTTGTGGCATTTCCAAGTAAATTCATAATTTCTATCATATAAATGCTTGTTTTATTTTATTAGTTTTTTTTCAGTAAAAGGAACTATAATTTCAACCCAAGAGTCATATACATATATTGAATATTGTCAAAACAACAGGCTGAAAAATGTAGCTATAATCTGTAATCCCTAGCCCATCTTGATGTCACTTCCTTTGAAAAAAAGGAAGTACTCACTCAGACAGAGGAGACACTGAGACCTTATTCTGATGTCGTAATTTCCTGCCTGCAAATGGTTTGGTCTAATGTCCTTGGACGACATGACTTTGTTTGGATTTTAGTTGCATGGCCTTTTTTTTTTTTTTTTTTTTTCATTTTCATTTTAAGTGCAGTTTAAGCATATGATCAATCATTTTGATGATACGTCATGCCAGTGGTGAATGTACCACCAAGTCACTTTCAGATAATACAGGACAGCAAGAACAGCATGATTGGTCACATGCTCTGACTGGACTCTGAAACATCATTTTAAACTGACAAATCATGTACAGTGCTTTAATTTTCTAGACATTTAAAGAAATAATCCAATGACAAAAAAATGCTGTCATTGTTTGTTCCCATTCAGTCAGTCACGTTCAACGTTACGTCAGTGACTGACGAATTGGGATCTCGCCCGAGAGCCCAATCACCTTCGAGTGTTAACTAAACAAGCCAATGACAGTTGGCGTGCGTGCTTCGCCACGCGCACCCCGCCCCGCAGCGCGGGTATAAAAGGAGAGCGCGTGCAAACGCACATCAGCTTTTCACTTCGGAGCCGAGCCTTCTACAGGACGAATCTCCGCGAGTGTTCGAGAAACAGCTGGCGTTGGTGTGACGGCGTATCAGCGGGGGTTGCCATTCAGGCTGCTGAAACCTCGGCGGGCTGCAGTTTCCATTCTGCGGTCTCGCCGCTACCTCCCCTGGGCGCTTCAGCGCTCTTACTAAAAGAGTGTTTTTTCCATTTCTAAAAGAGCACATTCTAAAAGAGCTCCACGAGCGACGGCGTCTTTTAAAGATGGCTTCCCGCTCGTGCGTTTCTGGATGTGGTCATTTCCTGCCTCCATCTGACGGTCATGACCACTGCCTCTCGTGCTTGGGCTTACATCACGCTGAAGCAGCGCTCATGGATGAGTTGTGTTCTCAGTGTGGGAACATGACCATCACGACATTGCGGTCCAGATACCTCCTCATTAAACGGGTGGTATCCCCTTGCCATGGTGCCCGCGCTCTAGCTCCTCTGTTTTCTGGAGGGCTTTACTTTCGTTCATGTCAGGGGAAAACTGAGGGTTACGGTGAGAGCTTTCCCCTCGATAAGTCCCGCGGGCCTCTCATTTCCTCGATCCTGTCCGCACCACTGGCCTTTCCGGCGAGAGGTGCTGGGCCTCGGACAGGCGGCTCACAGGCGCTCCAGCATCTTGGCGGGGCACAGGCAGAGGAGGGATATCGGTCGCTGCATCGGAGGGCGAAGCCTTAGGCTCTGGATATGATGATTCGGCTCGCTGCCACCGTCAGTAGAGTGGCGTTGCCCTGATCAGATCCAGAGCGGCCCGCTATGCTTTCCCGATTCTTCCCGGGCCGCCGAGAGTGTCGGGCTGCACTTGAGGCCTCCTCCTTCTCCCGAACGCTCGAGGCTGGATGATTTGTTCCTGGGGGCGCAGGCCGGGCGTCGGGAGCCGCTTCCGGTTCCATTCTTCCCGGAAGTGCTTGAGGAGGTTACTAAGTCTTGGAAGGCACCTTTTTCTGCCTGAAACAGACTTGGTGCCTCCTCCGTCCTCACCACCCTCGACGGGGGGCGGCCCAAGGGTATGTGGACATCCCTCCAGTTGAGCGCGCTATTTCCATGCAGCTCTGCCCGCAAAGCGCCGGGGCGGCCCCTGGGGGTAGTCCCCACGCTTCCCGTCCAGGGCCTGTATTCTCGTCCGCTCTGAACGCTAAGGCTTACAGCGCTGCTGGACAGGCCGCTTCCGCCCTGCATGCCATGGCCCTCCTGCAAGTCCACCAGGCCAAGGCGTTGAATCAGTTGCACGAGGGTGGTGCTGACCCTGGTGTGCTTCAGGAACTGCGCACGGCGACGAAAGTCACGGCGCGGGCCCTGGGTCAGACGATGTCCACATTGGTGGTACAGGAGCGCCACCTTTGGCTGACCTGGGCGGATATGAGGGAGACCGACAAGCATCGCTTCCTGGACTCCCCGATCTCCCAGGCCGGCCTATTCGGCGAAGCGGTGGAGGGCTTTGCCCAACAGTTCTCCGCCGCACAGAAGCAGACGGAGGCGTCTCGACACATCCTGCCCCGGCGGTCTGCTGCTGTAGCCACCCCACCGCCGGCTGCAGCCCCTCTGTCTGCTCGTCGCCGAGGACGCCCTCCTGCGGCCTCCACCTCCACCTACCCTGGCCGAGCAGCAGCCCTTCCACAACGCCCAGCATCGTGGTCAGCTGGCCACAGAAAGTTGTGGCGCAGCCCTTCTCTCCCCCCCTGCCAGCCCCCCCCCCCCGTGAAGCGCCAGGGCAGGCGGCGTCCCTGAGAAGGGCGACCCGGAGCTCTTGGATCTGGCTCTTCAGGAGGTGGTGACCGCACCACTCCTTCCCCTGGCGGAGGGCCGGGTGGAGAAACCTTTGTTCCTGGTTTTTTCTGTTCCGCCGCTGGCTACCCAGCCAGTGGTGCCCAAAACCTCAACAGAAGAGCGGGTTCCTTTTTCCCCGGGTTCCAAGAGGGCGAGGATGGCAGTGCGCGAGACCCAGTCTCCACACAGCCAGCCCCCTCTCCCCTCTCTTCAGTCAAGACGCTATGCCTCCTCCGACCCCCTGCCGCATCCGTGGGGCCAGGTAAGTGGCGCGCCGCGCACTCAGACCCCACCCTTGGATGCACGGAAGCCTCCCGGGTTGGGTCCCTGTGTTCCACTGCGCTGCCCCACTGCGGGTACGTCGGTGGTTTCCCTAGTCCCGCCTGTTCGGTCGCTGGGGGCCTGGTTAGCGTGCCCCAGGCCGTCTCGCTGGCTCATGTGAACCGTCAGACTCGGCTATGCGATTCAATTCGCCCGGCGCCCTCCCAAGTTCAGGGGCATTCGGTTCTCCTCTGTGCTGGACAGGGATGCTCCTGTCTTGCGTGCAGAGATCGCGGTCCCGCTGGCGAAGGACGTGATACAGCCGGTCCCTCCAGCCGAGATGAGGTCAGGTTTTTACAGCCCATACTTCATCGTACCCAAGAAAGGCAGTGGGTTACGACCAATCCTGGACCTGCGCGTGCTGAACCGGGCCCTTCACAAGCTCCCGTTCAGGATGTTGACGCAGAAACGCATCTTTCAATGCGTCCGTCCTTTCGATTGGTTCGCAGCGATCGACCTCAGGGTCGACTGGGAAAAGAGCAAACTCTCCCCGGTGCAGAGGATCTCTTTTCTCGGCATGGAGCCGTACTCGGTCAACCTCTCGGCACGTCTCTCAGTAGAATGTGCACAGTCGATGCTGAACTGCCTGGGGTCCTTCCAGTGCAAGACGGCGGTTCCACTGAAATAGTTTCAGAGGCTCCTGGGGCATATGGCATCCGCAGCCGCTGTCACGCCGCTCGGGTTGCTTCATATGAGACCGCTTCAGCGTTGGCTTCACGACCGGGTCCCGAGATGGGCATGGCGACACGGCACTTACCGGGTTTCTGTTACCCCGTTCTGCCGTCAGACCCTCAGCCCGTGGACAGATCTTGCCTTTCTTCGGACAGGGGTGTCCCTTGGGCAAGTATCCAGGCATGTTGTTGTGTCAACAGATGCCTCTGCCAAGGGCTGGGGTGCCATGTGCAATGGGAATGCAGCTGCGGGGCTCTGGTCGGGGCCCCGGCTGCAGTGGCATATCAACTGCCTCAAGTTGCAGGCAGTATGGCTGGCTCTGCGCCGCTTCAAATCGCTGCTACACGACAAGCACGTACTGGTCCGTACGGACAACACTGCGACCGTTGCGTACATCAACCACCAGGGCGGTCTACGCTCCCGTCGCATGTCGCAACTCGCCCGCCATCTCCTCCTCTGGAGTCAGAAGCATCTGAGGTCGCTTCGCGCCGTTCACATCCCAGGCGAGCTCAATCGTGCAGCCGACGAGCTCTCACGTCAGCCCGCCCTTCCGGGAGAATGGCGACTCCACCCCGAGACAGTCCAGCTGATTTGGAGACGCTTTGGGGACGCTCAGGTAGACCTGTTTGCCTCCCCGGACACGTCCCATTGCCAGTTGTTTTACTCCCTGGCCGAGGGGCCCCTCGGCACGGACGCACTGGCGTGCAGCGGGCGGGGGCGCGGGGGGTCGTGGCCTACGCACAAATATGCCGTTTCCCCCAGTGAGCCTTCTCGCACAGACACTGTGCAAGGTCAGGGAGGACGAGGAGCAGGTCCTCTTGGTAGCGCCATATTGGCCCAGTCGGACTTGGTTCCCCGAGCTGATGCTCCTCGCGACAGCCCCTCCTTGGCGAATTCCTCTGAGGAGGGATCTCCTTTCTCAGAGAGGGGGCACCCTCTGGCACCCGCGTCCGGACTTGTGGAATCTCCACTTATGGTCCCTGGACGGGACGCGGAGGTTCTAGTTGGGCTCCTCCATCTGGTAGTAAAACCCATCGCTTCAGCCATACCCCGTACTACTAAACCGCTTACAGGCTGAAGTGGAACCTTGTTCATCGATGGTGCTTCTTCCCCTCCGGGAAGACCCCCTTAGATGCCCGATTCGTAGTCTGCTTTCTTTCCTGCAGGATGGGTTGGAGCGAAGGCTGTCTCCCTCCACCCTGAAAGTGTATGTTGCCGCCATTGCCGCGCATCACGATGCAGTAGACGGTAAGTCTGTGGGGAAGCACGACTTGGTCATCAGGTTTCTCAGAGGGGCAAGGAGGTTAAATCCTCCGCGCCCTCACCTGTTACCCTCTTGGGATCTCCCCTCAGTCCTGACAGCCCTGAAGGAGGAGCCCTTCGAGCCTCTCCAGTCAGTAGAGCTCAATTTCTGTCCATTAAAGACAGCGCTCCTCACCGATTTGGCCTCGGTCAAGAGGGTAGGGGACCTGCAGGCATTCTCGGTCGACGATTCGTGCCTAGAATTCGGGACGGGTAACTCTCACGTTGTCCTGAGAACCCGGCCCGGATATGTGCCCAAAGTTCCCACCACGCCTTTCAGGGATCTGGTGGTGAACTTGCAAGCGCTGCCCCCGGAGGAGGCAGACCCAGCCATCGCTCTGCTCTGGCCCGTTCGTGTTCTGCGCATTTACGTGGACCGTACGCTGAGTTTCAGGACCTCAGACCAGCTCTTTGTCTGCTTTGGAGGTCAGCTGAAGGGAAAGGCTGTCTCCAAACAAAGATGTGCCCACTGGTTAGTGGAGGCTATAGTCTTGGCATACAGGCCCAACGTTTACCATGCCCCCTCGGAGTGAGAGCTCCCTCTACGAGAGGAGTGGCATCTTCTTGGCATTGGCGCGGGGCGCCTCGATAGCAGACATCTGTAGAGCTGCCGGCTGCGCGACGCCTAACACGTTTGCGAGATTATATAATCTCCGTGTAGAGCCCGTGTCATCTCGTGTACTCGCCTCAGGTAGGCAATAACACCGGACCTGCTCGGTGTCGATCAAGCTTTGCTGCGCCATTTCCCTCTACGGACTGGATACGTGCGCTTTTTTGCTCCTCATTCAGTTCCCCATGGCGAAACCTGGTGGAGTTCCTCCCGCACCCTCCGCGGTCAGGCGTGGCGGAGCGCCAGAGACGCCAGGCTCAGCACTCGTGTGCATGCCCATGGTCAGCCCTTGTGCTGGGCTAGGTGCCTGTGTGTAGTGATTCCCCCTTTGGGTGATCTCACATGTGTATTCTTCCACGGTACGGTTCCCCTCACGGTAAGCCTGTGTCTTTCACTGGCAGTTGTTCTCTGCCATCTCTGTTGTGTAGTTGTCTCACCCCAGGTGGGTTGAGTCTACTGCAGAGACTTCCATATGTAGTACTGCTCTGGGCCAGTCCATATGTGTAATTCCCCATGATACCTCCTATGTGCGGGATGGTTGCTTCCGTACGTCCCAACTGGGTTAACTCTTTCCCAGTGTTTATTCCAATGTCCACTGTATGTAACAGCAGTGGGCGGACACCTGGGGGGCGCGTGGTGCGCGCAGCGTTAGCCGCTGCCCTATCTTCCCCTCCGCCCCATCTGGTGTGGGGGGACTACCCGCTTCCCGGGGCACTGGAGGGGGATCAGCAAAGTGGCGGTTTTCTTCCTACTGACTCCCAATTGTAAAGTAGAACCGTGACTTGGCTCAAAAGGGAATCGTCTCGGTTACTTGTGTAACCCCTCGTTCCCTGAAGGAGGGAACACGTCACGGGGAGACGTTACGTCCTCCGTCACACACGTTGCTGTACCACGCTGTACGGCCGGGGCACGTAGTCTCTGCTCCTCAGCGAAAAACTGATGTGTGTTTGCACGTGCTCTCCTTTTATACCTGTGCTGCGGGGCGGGGTGCGCGTGGCAAACACGCACGCCAACTGTCCTTGGCTTGTTTAGTTAACACTCGAAGGTGATTGGGCTCACGGGCGAGATCCCAATTCGTCAGTCATGACTGACGTAACGTCTCCGTTCCCTCCTTCAGGGAACGAGGGTTACACAAGTAACCTAGACGTTTTTGAGGAAAACATTCCAGGAATTTTCTCCATATAATGGACTTCAATGGGACAACCACGGAATGAGAAGGTCCAAATTTGCAGTTTCAAAGCAGCCCTTCAAAAGGGCTCTAACCACCTCCGCCCGAGGAATAAGGGTCCTTATTTAGTGAAATAATTTTTTCTAAGAAAAAAAAAAATTATATGCTTTTTAACCACAAATTCACATCTTGCACTAGCTCCACGATGCGCGTCCGCAAATTCACGCATGACGTAATCACGTTGGAAAGGTCACGCACAGTCAGCTCTTTGTCTGTGTATTTTTTCTCCTCCGTTTCTTCTATTTTCTCCTCCAACTTCACAATCATCCGACATCGTTGTTTTACCTTGTTTTGTAAAGGGCGTTTTACTTTCTTTGCACGTTCACTTTGTAAACACTGGGTCAGTACTTCCACCTAAGTCACGTGTGACCTTTCCAACGTTATTACGTAATGCATGAAGTCCAGCTAGTGCAATACGAGCATTTGTGGTTAAAATGTATACAAATTTTTACTTTTTTTAAGAAATGAACAGATCGTTTTCGCTAATAACCCTTATTTTCCTCGGCTGGGATTGTGTAGATCCCTTTGAAGCTGCTTTGAAACCTCAAAAAAAAAACCTAATTTCTTTCTCTTTTCTTTCTTTGCGACGAAGACAGAACGACATGAACAATCTTGGATGACATATGTGTCACGAATTCAGTCCATGGACTTCCGCTTATTCACCACCAGAGGTCACCCTTTCCATTTCATGCTCCTCGCCACCCCAACTGTTGGCATAGCACCCCTGCTACATATCCCTCATTCTTTGCCAGCACGATTTTTTTTTTTTGCCCACGGCACTGATTGCACACCTGTTTCTAATCACCTCACTCACTATATACCACCCACTCTAACCACATTTCTCTGCTGAGTATTGTTTAGCCTGTTCCCCTTTCCGAGTCTCCGTGTTTTCCTTGTTTTGCCTTGCCTGTTTTCTTGGATTTCTCCCTCTCGTCTCGCCCCTGTGATTCTGTCTGCTGATCGGTGACCTACGCTAGCCCTGGGACTATTCTTGTGTTTTGCCCGCCCTATACCTGTTTGCCATTGTCCGACCCTGCCTGTTTACCACATCTCTTAAATAAAGCCTGCAGATGGATCCACATGTCTCACGTCTTGTCAGCCCCGTTACAATAGGTGTGAGCAAATTTTTATTCTGGAAGTGGACTAATCCTTTAAACAGGGTTCCCCTTTCTTATTATCCAATGAATTCTCACTTCACAGTCATTCATGATAAATTGATAAAACTTCTTAACATAATTTAATGAAGCGTAGCATTAGTTCTGGCAGGTCAGTCAAGCTTGCATCAGCTGACTCAGCTGATCCATGTCTACCTATAGGAATACATCGTCTATCACGGCATCCCTATGTAGGGTCTATTTAGTATTATTCAGCAGCTTTATCACTTTTCTCAAGAGCTAATTACCCTCCTCCATCACCAGCTCCTCCTTTCATCCAACAGTCAGGACTTGGCTTTCTGATTCATCATTGAGTTAGACTCCTTTTTAATGAATTATGTTGTTGTATTAAAGTGTCATTAAGAACAATAATGACATCTGCTACATTTGGTTCTGTTCTGTTTATCCTAGGGAGTTTATCGCTGCTCTCCCTGCTCTTATCCATGCTAGGCTACATGGATGGGCAGGGAATTTTTGCCCAGAACAGAACAATACCGCCAATCCAAACTGTATGCTAATTGTCAATCATCTTTGAAGATAGTGGTTCTGACAGAACTATAGATTTCCCCCTTAAAAACAGTAACAAAAGAGCTAACTGGAGTAACTATAAAGATTTACATTCACTATAGAAATCTCCATGACTTTGATTAATTTCTACAGCTTTCCCAGGTCTGAATATTATAATTTCCCTGATATTTACAGATTATTCCTTAAAGAGTTATTCCAGTAATGACCTTAAATGAAAGAATCACACAAAGCAATACTTGAACCAGGTTGATCTTTTGATATTAGCTCATAATGGCACATTTTATGGTGCAGTTGAACATTTATTCAATTCAGTAGTAAATTATCTTGCATTTTAGCACTGAACTGTGCTGAAATTATCTCTAAAGCACCCACCTGGTAAATAAATTCACCATAACCATGAACACAAATCAGATTCTGGTAAAACTATTTTCCTAGAGGAAAGATTTGGACAAATGACACGAGTTGTTTATATTATCCACGATATCCACATCAGTGAAGACAGAAAAAGACAGCAATGTGCACAGTCCCCAAATCCCCCAAAACATTCTGAAATGAAAGGCCAAAAATGTGCTTAATAAAAAATTAAGCAGGACATATGTCAGCTGCTCTCAAATTGTGTTCAGCCACAACAAAGAACGAGGACGGGACGTGTCAAATTCAAAAGAATTGAATTTTGTCATTTTAAACAACACGACAACACCATGTAGTCTCTCACAATCAATAAACAAACTCATCACTTTATGTACATGCAGATTGCTCAAATATTCATGACAAACAAGAAAATGAGGTCAGGCTCCCAGCAGACAAGACCAATACATTTCACTGCCATGTCTTAATTAACCAGCAGGAGCAACTCGACTGTTCGCAGACATGCAAAAAGTGCTTCTGCTTCATCACTGGAGATGTTTTGCTTTGACAGAGACACAAGTCTATCGGAGGAGGGGAGCAGGGGGTGCACAAACAAATTAGTTGACAGTAAAGTGCTGAAAACATTTCTAATGAACACAGCAATGCAATCGAACATCAAGCGTGGATTTCAGCGTCCAATTTGGCACCCGAGTGCTGCTTATCACAGAAAATCTACGCAGAGAGAGTTTTGAGATTTATTATAAATTGAGGAATTATTGCTTGGTGTGTTTTTATACTGCGATTTGGCAGCTGAATTCATGTAGTTATCTCACTTGTGGAATTATTATTAACTAATGCAGGATGAACTTACAGTTCGACTAGTTGAAGGTGCTGAAAAAGCTGCCAAGAGAGTGTCGTCAGAGGGTTCTTGGACAGGTTTCTGTGCAAAAAGACAAAAAAGAAAGAGGAACAGCAATTTATGATTTAGCTGTGAACAGATGAAGCAATTAAATCAACATACCATAAGGCTTGCATATACAATATATCAAATAATACAACAAAAACATTTTGAGGGGACATTACATGATCATGATACATTTTATCTACAACAGGGAAAAAACGGCATAGAATGAAAAAATGCTTTTTGCAGTTAACAAGAAATTAATTTACCTTAATTTTAGATATTTTAAAGGGATAGTTCACCCAAAAATTTAAATTCTGTCATCATTTACTCACCCTCAATCTGTTCCAACCCTGTATGAGTTTCTTTCTTCTGCTGAACATAAATGAAGATATTCTGAAGAAGATGTTCAGCAGAAGAAAGAAACTCATACAGGTTTGAACAACTTGAGGGTGAGTAAATTATTACAGAATTTTCATTTTTGGGCGAACTATCCCTTTAAGGTGTGACTTAATGTTTTTACTTATATTCACTAAATTAAACTGAGTAGATTTCAGTATATTCAAATCTGTTTTTCAGTAAACTGAAAGACCTCTTAGTGTTTAATGCTCAGTTATGTATGTGTTCTGTAGAGTTTCCATCTCCTAAGCTAGCCAGTGTTTTCGAACTATAACCGTGGGGGGTGGGGGGGGGGGGGGGGGGGGGGGGGGGGGGGGGGGGGGGGGTTGTGCACTTGCGCATGGGCTTACAATGACTTACAAAGATACATAACAGCTACAAGTGTATGCACTACTTTGCCTTTAAGCAAGCCTTATTAGGATATCACTATCCGGATTACCCTACCCATATAATTTTACACATAATAATCCCCGATGATCACATTACACAAAACTGAAATTGCACGTCAAAATAAAACATTATCAATATTTTTTGAGACCCCCAAAATTTCAAAAATCACGTTTTCAGGGGAGCCCATATATTAAGGGGAGCCGAGCTCCCCGTATTCGCAACCCTGAGCATAGCACACCACAAGCCATTATTATTAATTATTAGCACAGCTTTTACCTCATTGAGTTAAGAAAATCTACTTTAATAACTTATAATCTTCATTCTAACTCTCAGCACGCATGGTAAACCGCAGAATTACCGTAACTTAGCGGAAACGTCTTTTTAAAGTCAAACATAGTGGAATATTAAACATTTAACATGTCTTTTCGGTGTTACTCAAAAAGAAAGAAAAGAAAGAAAGAAAGAAAGAAAGAAAGAAAGACAGAAAGAAAAAAAGAAACCCAAGTAATTTTATGTTCGAACAATTGGGTCAGTAAAAACCATTTTTGGTATTACCGTTCACAGTTAAAAAAAGATTTATATTTCAAATAAATGCTGTTCTTTTGAAATTTCTGTTCATCAAAGAATATCTAGGGGTAAAAAAATGAATCATGGTTTCCGCAGAAATACTGCAGAACTGCTTTCAACATAGATAATAATATAAAATATTTCTTGAGCACCAAATCAGGATATTAAAATGATCATGAAGACTGGTGTAATGGCTGCTGAAAATTCACAGGAATAAACTGCATTTTAAAAATATATTAAAATAGAAAACAGTTATTTTAAGCTGCAATAATATTTCACAATATTACAGTTTTTACTGTATTTTTTGTCAAATAATACCAGCCTAAAAGACTTTCAACTGCATTAAAAAAATATTTTTTTCAGTTTAGAATAGAAAAGGCACCTTAACAAGTGCAGTTTTTTCTTTCCTGCCATTACATATTTCCAAGGTAATCAGTCTAGTGCATGAGTCTAATACTGACAAATACTGTACATTTTAAAAGTGTACATAGGCTAAAATGAACTAGAGTCAAATATTAAAAGCAAGTAAACCTTAATATTTAAACGTGTTCCACAAATACTAATTCAGTGAACACGTTCTGTCAAACACAACTTTAACGGAAAGAGTTAACATGAGAGAGAAGGACTTTATGCAACAGGAAATCAGAGAGAGCCTCCATCACTGCCAAGAGGAGCTGAGAGAAAAGGAGCAGCTGCAGGGGCCGCTCAGCCAAATCAATAAAGAGAACTTGAGCAGTTCGCCGTCTACAAATTCAGTAGACGCAATGAAAGACTGCAGGTTTTAAAAGCCAACAAATTCAATACAAAGAGGTGGTCTGGGACTTGAAAATGGCTTTTAACTAACAAAGCCAAAGGCATGATATGTGGTAGGGAGCATTAAATAAATCTAGTGGTTATAAAGAAAGATGGATATCCGTGATATGGAGAAAAAATAGAACAGGCGTCATAGAACGGGTCTCTAATATAACTTAAATCATATTAAGCATCAACATTTGGTCAAAATGGAAATATAATCATTTTTATTAATGCATTTTTTTTTTCAGTGCAAAATATGGTTATAAATGGTCCATGGTCTGAAACATTTCGGTAGATCTGTTCCTGTCTTTCTCAAATATATATCAAATAATACATTTAAGGAAGCACTCAGAAGGAACATATAGCCCTTATCTTTCCCTCAGTAGAGAATACTTTATAGGTTTATCAGTGAAAAAGATAATGTTTTATCCTTTACAAAGCATCTGGCTCAATGTTTTAAAGGTTGTGCTTTCATATAAAATAATCAGCAATAAAATGATTGTTGATATGTACAGTAGAGTTCAAAAGATTGGGGTCAATAAGATATTTTTAAATAATACAATAAGAATTTTTTAAAATCACTATTTTAGCACATGTAGGCACACAATTTAAATGAGCACCAAGTTGTTCAGTAAAGAGTTTTATAATCTTACAAACCATTTCTTTTTCAAATAAATGCAGTTTTTTTTACTTTCTTTTCATTCAAACCAAGTTAGTTTTTTACACTAAACAATTCTGAAAAAAAATGTATCACTGTTTTCACAAAAACCTCATAAAGTCTAGCTACAGCTGTTTTCAACATCAATTTATTAATAAGAAACGTTTTTGAGCAGCAAATCAGCATATTAGAATGATTTCTGAAGGATCATGTGACACTGAAGACTGGAGGAAAGATGCTGAAAATTCAGCTTTACATCATAGGATTAATTGAAAGAAAAAGAAAAGAAAAGAAAGGAAAGGAAAGGA
Source organism: Sinocyclocheilus anophthalmus (assembly GCA_018155175.1). Classification (NCBI taxonomy): domain Eukaryota; kingdom Metazoa; phylum Chordata; class Actinopteri; order Cypriniformes; family Cyprinidae; genus Sinocyclocheilus; species Sinocyclocheilus anophthalmus. The sequence continues at coordinate 146,700 of JADLZN010002269.1, read as the reverse complement.
AAGGAAAAAAGAAATAAAGAATGGAAGGAAAAGGAAAGAAAAGGCAAAGGAAAAGAAAAGAAAAGTATGGTAATTTTTGCTAGCGCGAGTATCTCACATAAATTTTACAGAGGATTTCTGTGGAAACCACACAAATACACAACGCATGAACCCAGTGACAACCAAGTCAAAATACAGGTAAAACACTTTAAAAAATCAATACTTAGATCAATTAATTATTTAATACAGTACATTGTGCCCTATTTTTACAGATTTTTTTACAGTGTGCATTCAAAAATATATTAACTAGGCAAACCGTATTTTATTGTATTATAATGTAAATTGTCGATTTTTTGAATTATTATTTTATTTTTTTTGCACTAATTTATTGTTACTATTTGTTACATTCTAGTATGGTACTGTAACTTATCTTGCGATACAAGAAAACAACTGTGCAGCGTGTTTATACTAGGCAGCACATACATTTTTTTGCCCAAGTGTATAATTAAATAGGAAAAATCTCACAAAATTGCCAATCACGGGAGACCAAAACACCATATTAGCAACCCGAAGTCAGCAAGACTTGCGAGGGCCTCTTTTGCAACTTTGACCTTGTGAAGCCAAAAAACCTAGCAATTTTTTTCCAAATTAGCGATTTTTTCCCAGACCAACTCATTGCTCTTTAGAGATTTTCAACAAGCTTTCGTGATTGATTTGCGCTGAACGTGGGGCGCCTGCCCATGTCTCAACTAAAACACACTATTTTGACTAGACGACTGGCATATTCTCAGGGTCATTAGAAACTCTTATGAGTTTTATAACAAGCACTGCTGGCTGCCAAAGCCTGTCGCCATAGCAACAAGCTCTCTGATGCGGCCTGATGCAGGGGAAGGGGTTTTGTTGCCGCTGTGTGCTAGTGTCAACACCCACAACACACACTCAAAAACACTGAGCATTAGTCCGTTTTTATTTGAAACTCATAGTAATTCAACCATTCAGTTTCTGCTTCAAGAGCTTCTAATGGAGTCTTATTAAAATGTGTTGCATAAGTCAATCTATGTAATTGCACATCTTTGTTGGTGTTACTTAAAAGTGAAGCATGAAAGTGTTATTAAAATGTTTTTCAGTATCTCTGTAGTGCTATCAAAAAACCAGCCTGACGTAACAACACGGGATCATTAAATGACTCTTAACAACTGAATGTATGTGCGGTTTAAGATTATTTTATCTGAAATATTATGGATTGAATAGTTTATTCATTACAAGTCGGCAAGGGATTGTTTACCTACAAATAATCTTTTAGGAAAGATTTTTTTGTAAAAGAAAGTTTGCTTTTCATTGTGGGGTCCAAAATAGTTTGTTACCATCTTATCCAGAGTCTTTGCAAAGCCATGCACATTGTGACAAAATCACAAAACAGCTGAAATATGCCGCATAGATGAATAAAGTCGAACTGAAATGATCAGGCATTGTTAAAAATATTCTCCAGCTGCTCGTTTCTAACATTGGGATTGTTTAGAAGGATATGCAGAGTGACTGGTGCTACACACAGTTAGGAATAGCACAAGGTTTGGCAGACTTTTTCCATATTTTATGGTTTGATGTTTAGGAATAACATCTCTAGTGCTTTCTCCTTTTAACTCACCATGACCGGACAGCAAATGTCCCTGTACAAAACACACCACAAAACAGTTCATAGTTTGTTTCTTCACTGGAATATATTTGGAGAAATTTAGCATCACTTGATCACCAATGGATCCTCTGCAGTGAATGGGTGCCGTCAGAATGAGAGTCCAAACAGCTGATAAAAACATCACAATAATCCATAAGTAATCCACATCACTCCAGTCCATCAGTTAACATCTTGTGAAGTGACAAGCTGCGTGTTTGCAAGAAGCAAATTCATCATTAAGGCATTCTAACTCTAAACCGTCGCTTCTGGCCAAAAAAAGGGCCATATTCCATAATATTGCTTTCTTCAGTGGAAAAAGTCCATTGCATATTGTCCTCTTACATCAAAATCCACCAACATATTTGTTTAGAACTGTTTTGGATTGTCTCACTTGTAAATGGTGCTTGATCTGGGCATATTTCTCTCCTGATTCAGGCAAAATGCCTTTTTCATTGGAGAAAGCAATATTTTGAACAGAGGACTTTTATTTTAGCTGGAAGCAATGATTTTGAAAAAAAATGTCTTAATGATGGATTTATTTCTTACAGACACACAGCCTTTCACTTCACAAGCTGTTAACTGCTGGACTGGAGTGGTGTGGATTATTGTGATGTTTTTATCAGCTGTTTGGACTCTCATTCTGACGGCACCCATTCACTGCAGAGGATCCAATGGTGAGAATCCAATGTGTCTGTCGGACATCAGAAAGTTGTGGAAGTTCAGAAGATTCGGTTTTGCACACTCATTTCAATAAGCAGTGAAAGTTGTTGAAATTTACAGTACATTTGATAGTATATCAAACTCATTTATCTGAAAAGATGAAGGAAAATGTGATTGCTCATCATTTGACCCCTTTAAGATAATGACAAACCTGTGAATTCAAAGCACTAGATCTCTATTCCTGTCTGTTGGACAGGAGATTTACAACAGTACAGCCCCTACACTGGTCTCATCTTCATTACTGCAACTCACTGTTGGCCGGCGGCCCAGTATAAGCAATAAAATGTCTGCAGCACAGAATGCTGCAGCCCAGCTGATCCTAAACCAGGCCAGATATTCATATGTATTTCCTCTGCTATGAACCCGCTATTGATGCCTGGATCAAGTTCAAAAAGCCCAACAATGCAACTGCTCAGGTGATTTAGCCTAGTGGTTAAAAGTGTACACTTTTTTTATTTACTATTAACTGAAATATACTACATTTAGAATTGACATTTGTCACAAAGCATTCTGGGATTGCTTTATCCTGAATGCTGCAATATAATTTGATTCAATTAAAATTTCAATAGGTTTCTTAAGCTGCATAATCTTTATTTTATCTTATCTTTAAATATAATATATATATATAATATATGATATATTATATATAGGGTGCTATTTGTAAGAAAACCAGGGTGGGGGGGTGTGGGGTGTGCTTTTGAAAACTTTTGAAACTTTAAAAAATATTGTATTTAACGCTGCAGTCCGTACCTTTTTTTGGTTAAAAATTACCAAAATCAATATTTGATCAAGTACAATAACCCGCCCTGTGTGCAAAACTATCGCCTACTTGTAGCCCGATTCACAACGGTTACTTATAATGGCATGTTTTCTAAGTTGATGGGTAGTTTTTTTGCGGGAAATTGCATTACGTCACGTCTGTAATCATAAAGAAGTTGTCCCGGCTAATAGCTATATTGCATGTGAGGATGCTGCAGGTGGCGGATCGTTTATAGCCTTTTCTCACAGCAGCTGGAAAAATTAAACTTATTTTGACGGCGGATTGTAATCTTGAAAGGATTATGTGTTTATGAAACACTTGTGAATGAAATTAAATTATATTCCATTTTTAAATGTGCTTTTGATTACAGATAGCCTGGGATTACACAGTATTTGTATTTTAAAGACAACCAGTTCTAAGGGAGCATAGTTTGCTTTTTGGGTTAAAAAAATTTCTTAATATGAAATTCGAATGGAATGACAATTAGAGATTAGACTGTACAAAAATTGAAATCTACACATGCTATACTCATAGCACGCAATGCTGATGTTGTTAACATTGATAATTTGAGAATAAAGTATAACAATGATAATAATTTGAACGGTTTGATGTGAGCTAACCGATCTTTAGATTAAATCACCACTGGTAGCACGATTTATTGTAATGTTTTTTTTCCTCAGTTGGTCAGAACAAACGTGGCATACTTGTTACTTACTTGTTCAGATGACAATATCCGGGGAAAATTCAAATTTGGCTCATATATATTATATTATATGATATAGCCAGACGTAGGCTATAAGTTCGTGTGATACTAGTAAGAAGGATTCACCACCGGTGCGGTGACTGGAAAAAAACCTTGGGGGGCCACACACACTCCTCAAAACATTAGATTCATCCGCGCTGGAGCCGTGCCAGAGTACAACCCACGAAGGAAAGATAATTCCGCAAGTAACTGCAATTCCAGGTTTTCAAACAGAGATGGTGACAAAGAGGCAAAACTTACAGACTGCAGCTTTAAGTGAGTGACGTGAGGTGTGTATCTGCATTTCACCCATCCAAGTGCACAAACACGCAGCAGTGAGTAGTACACACACACACACACACACACACGTCCACACACACCCCGGAGCGCTGGTCCTTCCCTCCCCCCACCTCCAATCCCTGCTGGTACCGAGACTCGAACATGCAACCTTTGGGTTACAAGTCCGACTCTCTAACCGTAAGGCCATGGCTGCCCCCTGTTTATGATGAGAGAATTCACGAGGCCGCAGAATTCAGTCAGCGAGTGCGCGCACTGAAATGAACTCCGGTGTTTCAGTGATGACTCACCTGAACGCTTCTGATTGGCCATTGCATCCATAAGCTCAACAGAAACATGTGTGATTGGTTAAAATGCGCAACACTGTTTGTGCAGGGGCATTTTTGTCCAATTTAGAGGCATTTTTGCCCCAAGTCCCCGTTAATTTCCAATCTGTGACCAGAGAAACGCAAAGCCTTGTCCAGCCTTACACACGCTCCAGCTGTTACAGTAAGAATTATAGAATAATTATAAATTATTATTCGATCTCGAGAAACTTTGAATAAATACATTGGATAGCTTAATATTTGATTAGAATGACAGTAATTTCTTAATTTCTGTCAGCCTGCCAGGATAGCAAAATAATGCAAAATAATTTCTATTAATTTACATTAATTGTGCAATCTGATGAGAATAACTTTAACCACTGTTTCGTTTCTATAAAAAGCTGCACATAATACATTTGCGTCCTAATATTATATACAAAATGCACATTAGGTCGCAATAGAAAGTTATTACAAGCATTCGAAGTTTTGAAAGAGTTTTGATGAGAAATATTTTATTAATCTCATAACGTATTCTGCTGTCATGTGAAAGCCCTTCGGGGTTAAAGCGCCGTATATATATATATATACTTTCTTCTTTATATCATACTTTTTATTTTTATATCATAATTTCATTCAAAAAGGATGCATTAAATTGATCAAAGACATTTATAATGTTACAAAATATTTCAAATAAATGCTGTTCTTTTTATTCATCAAAGAATCCTGAATAAAGTATCACAGGTTCCAAAAAATATTAAGCAGCACAACTGTTTTCAACACTGATAATAAAAAGTGATACCGGCAGCCATATCACCCTGTAGTGCAAGACTGCTTGCCCACTGAAGCTAAGCAGGGCTGAGCCTTGTCAGTACTTGGATGGGAGACCTCCTGGGAAAACTGGGTTGCTGCTGGAAGAAGTGTTAGTGAGGCCAGCAGGGTGCTCACCCTGTGGTCTGTGTGGGTCTTAACACCCCAGTATAGTGACGGGGACACTATAATGTCAACAAGCACCGTCCTTCGGATGAACTTAACTGAGGTCCTGACTCTCTGTGGTCATTAAAAATCCCAGGATGTCTTTCGAAAAGAGTAGAGGTGTGACCTCGGCATCCTGGCCAAACTCGCCCATTGGCCTCTGACCATCATGGCCTCCTAACAATCCCCATATCTGTTAATTGGCTTCATCACTCTGTCTCCTCTCCACCATTAAGCTGGTGTGCAGTGGGCGTTCTGGTGCATTATGGCTGCCGTCGCATCATCCAGGTGATGCTGCACACTGCTGGTGGATGAGGAGATACCACTGACAATGTAAAGCGCTTTGAGTGCCCAGAAAAGCACTATATAAATGCAACAAATTATGTTTCATGAGCAGCAAATCAGCATATTATAATGATTTCTGAAAGACCATGTGACACTGAAGACTGTAGTAATGGCTGATGAAAACAAATTTAACAAATTAATACTGTTGTTGGTAGACCACAGCAGCAATTTTCTCAAAAGAAACTGAAACACTTTTGCAAGTCTCACCAGATAAGAGAGTCTGCTAAATGCCTTCAATGTAAATCTAAATGTTTTGGTGTTTTGTGCAGAGCCACCTGCATATTTCAGGAGCTGCTCTTTTAAAAGGTCATCTTTCATCACTGTGAAGAAAAATGTCAGTGCAAATTGAACAGGGCAGATGGTAGTTAATGAATTAGGAAATAAATTAATTTGGCACCAGTTGTGCAGGAGTCACACTGAATTTGTTGAAAAAAAAGTAGCAGTCTAGGAGAGAGATACAAAAATAATCTTGCCTATAAGAACATTTGCATTTTCCAATTCTGCACTCCCAAACGTATGTGAAGGACATTTTTCTGTACGTTTCACAGAAAAGCATTGATCTCAGACACATAGTCATTGTCACATAGTCATTTGATGGATACTGTACTTGCTGCAACACATGCAAATTCACTGTTCAAATGTCAAATTTAAAGAGTACCACTGTAATGCATGATCATGTACTGTTAAGTATCAGGTAAATACCATGAGACATGAATATGGTAATCAACCACAACTGGGAAACAAACTACACAGTCTTTTAAAAGCTCTGAGAACAACATTATCAGTGGAAAATACATGTAAGGATATACTTCCTCAATACAATTCAGAGTAAAATAAGAATATATAACCTCACAACAATCAGTGATATACAGAGGAGGTTTATGAATCATCATAATGTGCTCACAGGCATTCTGCTACTCGCTTCTGAAGCAACTGTTTATGTCTGGGTCAGTGAGGGTACGATTTCAATACGAGAGGCAGGCCAGTGATTCAGTGCTAATAACAGGAACCGCACATTGTCACATGTGGGGTGTACTACTCTGCTGAGGCCATGACTGTGAACTAAAAATGTTCTACAAGTTTTTCTACAATTTGTAAAGAAATTATGATTATAAATTTTATACTACATGACTATGTATGCACACACTGAATACAATATTATATAAATCTTTTTTTAGTGTTCAGCAGTGTTGTTATTGTTGACTAAAACTATTAAAAATTGTTTTTGTTAACTGAAATAAAGTTTAAAATTAAATATAAGCATTCGATTATATTAACGAATTGAATGTTGCTTTGCCAACTAACTGAAAGAAGTTGAACTTGAAGTACTAAAATTACTAAAACACAAAATAAAAAAATATAGACATATAAAAAAACAACATTTAAAAAACAACATAAAACTAACCTGAAATATTAAAGTATACAATGAAAACAAAAATAAAAGCAAATTCCAAATTTCGAGCTTTTTAATAAACAGTCAATATTGTCACGTGTATGTTCCCGTTTAGTGCCTGTTTTCCTTATTTGGTCCTTCTTGTTCCTGTCCTCGTTGTATGAATTTGGTTCCTGCTGTGTTTGTTTAATTAGTTAATTTGCTCCCAGGTGTGTCCCATTGGCATCTGTGTATTTATAGTGAGATCCCGTTCTGATTACTTTTTTCCGGAATTGTTTATGTCCCCCTCCTTGTGCCCCTAACCCGGTGGGGTGAAGTCCCCTGAGAAGAATTTAAACTCCCATTGTTTTTGTGCCTCGCTCGTTGCTCCTCACAGCGCACCCTGTGCACAAATACGCAAATACTAATATTTCAATTAGTTAATAGTGAGAATTGTTCCCTATTCTAAAGTGTTACCTAATTTCACTGAACACCAGTTTTATTGTAGTATTATTTATATAATAATTTATAGTTTTAATAATACTTCTAATTAGCTTTTGTTTTTATATTTTTTAAATTCATATTAAAGTCCCAGTCTTTTAAATAGAGAGAGGGAGAGGTGGGACTGAGCCAGATTCAATTCAACTTTGTGCTCCGCACTTATAATGAAATTATTTTAATCATGAGAGATGCAGTAGGTGAAGGAAGCGGCAGAGTATCGTACGTAGGCTACCTTTTACAGCTATGCACAATTTACGATTCATTTGACAAGCTCTTTTTCCTTAGAAAGCGACCTTATAACATCTAGCAGGCAATACATCCACATGAAGCTCTGCACAGAGCTCCTCAAATCAATCAATCCATCACAAAAAGGTTACAGACTGTGTAAGCACACATTGAGTCATAATCAGAGTTAAGCTGTGCACATTTAAAGACTGGCTGAATATTTCTCTTTTTTATTAAAAAAAAAATCCCTGGAATGACATGCTTGGGAAAAAAAATACCAACTGGGAGCTTAATTGCTCAGCTTTGGTTCAAGGGCTAAGATGGAGTTCTGCCTGTGTCTGTTTTTGGCTTGGCTAAAGCTAACTTTTAAGAGCTGTGTTGTCAGAGATGCTGCGTGCCACCCACCCTGTTCAGTTCACTCTGCCTCTCTCTCTTTCTCTCTTCACAAGGCTGAGTCATGCTGCCGTCTATTATTCATAACTGCAGATACCTGCTTTAAATTTAAAACAGCTTACGAGCCCTAAAACGTTTGGCCACTCCAATCTTCAATGTATGCTGATCGGTAATAGTAGTGAAAGATCCTCTTTACTGTCTATGTCAATATGGAGTGAACAGCATTTCTTTCATGGCAAAACTTTGGAAAACATGGCAGGTATCAAAGGAGTTTCAAAGACTTCACAGTATTCTAAAGCACAAACATAAAGTGCCATCTACCTAAAATTTATGATCTATATATATATATAAGATTATATATATTATATAGATATATATATATATATATCTCTATATATATATATATGTTTGTTGCAAATTTTATGTATTTTAGTTTTACAAAGCCAAATATTAAAATAAAAATATTACAAAGCCCATAAAATTTCCAAAACTAAATTAACGGGGGGGGGGGGGGGGGGGGGGTGAAACAAAATAAAGCTAATTCAAAATATTAATAAATAGTGTATAACACATGGTGTGACAGTAAGACTGAGTCTTTTCTCTTTTCTCTAAAGACAACTTTGGACAGCTGACAGGAATCACATGATGTTTTCACAGATTTCACAGGTTCTAAACAGGCGTAAGTGACATCAAGCTTAAACAAACAGCTGAAAAAAATCCCTTAAAGGGTTGATTCATTTTAGTTGGTTTATGCTGGTTTAATTGGTCTCCCAGGCTATAAAATTGCCAAACTAACCATCAAACAACCAAACCACCATCTGTCTTAGGCTGGTTTAGTGTTTACCATCTTAGACCATCAATCTTTTTTTTTTTTTTGGGGGCAACCAGGGTTGACTACAGCTGTAAAAAGTGCCCAAAATTTGAACCATCAAATCAACCAGTTAACCAATCTGGAGACTATTAATACCCCCAGACTATCTTGGCTGGTTTTAGCTGGTTTTTTTTTGTTTGTTTGTTTGTTGTTGTTTTTTTTTCCTTGACAGGGCTGAAACATCTTAGACCGGCAATTTTTTTGCATCTAGACCAGGTTGACCAATGTAGCCTTGACACATTTAATCATTTAAACTGATTAGACTTTTTTTCTTCTTCAGCATGGGTGTTTGAAATGATAAAAAAAATAATATATTACCATTAGAGATACAACATTTGACTGGCTATCAGTCAGACTCAGAACCAGCTAGGTTTTGCTCCAAACATTGCTTTATTATACCTGATCCCCGATTAATCTGGATCGTGACTAAAATGCATAGTTGCCTTTAATTTCAAATTGCTACAGATATTTGTTGTTTAAGGCCAGTTCAGCCTCTAATAGATTAACACCTTGTTTATGAACTCTTTCATTCTTTCTTGTTTCTTGCTTTAACAAAGAAAAATTGGCACTCAGTATCGGAATTGGCCCATTTGCTTGTAAAAATTCAGCAACCGGAAACGGCCATGAAAAATCATGAACCAATTATCATAATGGCTCACTAAACTCACTAATATTAAGACACTCAAAGGAAGTTTTCAACCCTTATATGCAACAGCAGGAACCACAATAGAAATATTTTCGCAGACATAAGTGGGTGCTGTTTAACAGAATGTGTTATTTTCACGTCAACAAGCTCATGTTAATTACTGAGAAGTTGCATAGAAAGGCACACAAGTGCAATAATAGTTTAAAATGGCTCGATTAATGCCTTGTTCAGTGTAAATGCTGTCCAATTGCTCTTTGCTGTAGAAAAAGCCTTTTTTTAAAGACTGAAACAACAATATGCACTGGTTCTGTATATACTATCATGAAATAACCGACTGATCTCATCAGCGTTTGCACGCTCTGTGGCACCAAAAAAAGGGAAAACAAAAAAGGTACTTTAAATGTAACATATTGCAGGTCTCTGAACTAGAAAACTAAGAGGATTGCATTGCACGAGACGCTCTGCCCCGCAAATGTCTTTTCAAAAACTATCCCCTTTGATTGTCTGGCTTAGAAGACGCTAGTTTGCAGTGATTGCACAATGAGTAAAGGAAATAGATTCATGAGATGGGACATCATGCTTTCAGGCATAATCCTGGCAGGAGATGCTTTAAAAGGGAGGAAATATAAGCTCAGGTGGATGGGGAACAAAAACACTTGGGACATGAAAGATCCACTGCTATTGCAGCCAGACCAAATAAAGCATCGCCTGTGTTTCAATTCCTCCGGGTGGTCTCTGCACCCAGCAAGTGAAACTACCTCTCTGCTGTCTCCGTCAATAGCTCTCCTATTACATTCACAAATCCATTTGGAGTCTCATCAGATGTCAACAGTAGCAAAAGCATTGTCTATAAAAGTCACCTGTTCACTTTCCCAAAGGCCTACAAAGGAATCAACACATATGTTCTGCTTTTTTGGTAGTAGGGGTGGGCGCCACTGGGCGGTAAGACCAAGGCTAGTTTTTTGGCAAATTGTTTTCTCTTGTTTTAAGCATCAATTAAAATCCTGTGTGGTTTATGCTTAACAGTTTGCCAATGAGGTAAGAACTTACTTTCTAAAAATAGGTTGTATCTTTTCACACAATTTCGATTCTCTCAAATTAATTTTGTTCTAAGTATGTTTAGATATTTTTACAGGAATACAGGACAAATGCACTGATTATGAAAGATGTTTTTTTGCAGTGTAAGCAGCTTTAGAGAAAATAATTTATGACTATCGGGCAAATGTCACCTAGTTAATATTCATGAGCCATGCTAACAAGGAACAAGGACTGGTACACGTTATAGATTGTTCCCACACTTTGGACTACAAGCTTTCATTTTATATCATTGTATATCATTATATCTATTTTTTTCATTAAGAGCACATTAAATGATCAAAAGGACTGGAGTAATGATGCTGGATGTAATTCAGCTTTGCATCACAGGAATAATTAAATTTGAAATATATTCAAATAGAAAACAAGTAATTTAATATTGTAAGAATATTCACAATATTAATGTTTTACTGATTTTGACAAAACAAAGCTGGACCTTGGTGTGCATAAGAGACTTCTTTAAAAAAAAAAAAAATCTTATCGACCCCAAACTTTTAAACGGTATTGTATCTACTTTAACGCATTTCTACCATAGCTCGTTCTATACTGCGATACAGCCCAACCCTATTTTATACCTTCAAATGCACCAATAAGGGACAGACAGAGGGTCCCGTGAATGACAGAGGTGTGAGGGGCACTAATGAATGCTGAGCTGTCACTGTGCCCAGACCTGGCAGAATGCCAGCATCTCACAGCAGCTCAAAGCTGTCATCCACGGAGCCGCCGTGCCCTGGCACCTGGGCCCGCCACCTTCAGCTGCTCTGATGAGTTGAGACACAGGGGCAGATGGCAATGTTGAACTGGCACAGGGTAACGGTGTTTGGAGCAAAGCTGCATGCCCCTGCAAAACTCAATCAGTGGGCTGCCTTGATCTGGTGGATTGGCTAGAGATTTGGCTTTCCTCACGTAATTGGACGCACTATATCAACGAGATCAACCAGACCAGAAGTGTGGAAAGAGATAATTAACCACATCTCTTATGCTCACCATGGCTGCATTTATTGAATCAAAAATACAATAAAAACAGTTATTGTGAAATATTATTACAATAAAAATAACTGTTTGTAGATTTGAATATATTTTAAAATGTAATTAATTCCTATGATGGCAAAGCTGAATTTTCAGCATCATTACCCAGTCTTCAGTGTCACATTCAGTTGTCTCATTCGAATATGATTCTGTTAAAGGGTCCACCCAAAAATGAAAATTCTGTTATAATTTACTCACTTTCAGTGTCGTTTTCCTAGATACCGTTTAGTATAAGACCTCCGTTCATCTTCAGAACACAAATTAAGACTTTTGATGAATTACTGAGAGCTCTCTGACCACTACAATAGACAGCAATGCAATAACAACGAATCAGTCAAAAACCGTATAATGTACGAAGCTACGAGAATACTTTTTGTACGCAAAGACTTTATTCAACAATTTGTCTCTTCCGCGTCACCCTGGTGCCATTGGAGAATATCACTAAAGTACCCGCGTATGCTGTTCTGTGTCAGGGCTCAAGCCGCGTTTTCCGTTGTTTACGCTTTGATTTGAACGGGAAAAAAAATGAGGTCTTACAGGTTTAGAACGACATGAGAGTGAGGTAAATAATGACAGAATTTTCATTTGTGGATGAACTAACCCTTTAAGTAACATTTATTATTATCAATGTTGAACACAGTTGTGCTGCTTAATATTTTTGTGGCAATCATGCTACTCTTTTTTTCAGGATTCTGTAGAATATTCAAAGAAAGAATGGAAAGCAAAAAAACAAAACTGAATTTAGCAATGCAAATTCACGTAGATATAATGTATGAGGACTGTAGAGAGCATGTCAATAAAAAAAAAAACAAAGCCAAAGCCTGGACATTTTTTAGGCAGTTTAGAAATCCTGGCCAGTACATATCTGGAAAAAAGAGGATGTATGGTCACCCTAGGAAAAATCACTGTAAAGGATGGCTTCTCGTGAATTACTGTCTGGCCCAAAGAAAAAAAAAATCTAGAAGTCAGCTGTGGACTATAAAGGATGGATTGAATAGTGGTGGGATATGAAATGAAATCACACTGCCCACATAGTTTCCTGTTTTAGTTATTGGCATCATCTCTGCCAAGTTGACCGATATGGCAAGCAACAAAAAAAAACCTGTGAGACTTGACAATGCCAGTGTCCTACTGTCTGGAGGCCTAACCTGACAGGAGAGCTCTGGCCTGTTAGGCCTCTGTGGGTTTAAATTAGATCAGTCAGATGAACAGATACATGCACAGCGTGAGCATAATATTGTGCATGAAACCTGTGCTTGTACAGTACTGCATGCTACAAATGAATGTCCGATACTTTCAGATTTAACTCAATCATACTATATGTGGAAATTCGGTCATTTTTATTAATTGATTACAATTAGTTGTATAATTAAAGGGCGGGGAGGGAATCTAAATCTTAAAGTGTAACCAGAAAGCATGCGTGTCATAATGGTTCACGCATATTGCTTCAGCTTCACATTTATATTTAAATATCAGTTTTAGACTTAACTTTATCACTTATTTTTAAAATTTCAGCTTACATGTTCAAGAAAGTGAAATGATTCAGAAAGAATGAAGATGAATGCTGCAGCCTGTAATTCAATAAAAGCGTGATTGTTTGTTATACGCAGAGAAACTCACAGTTACCGCAGGAAAAAAACTCAAATGGAAATAAAAATGTAATTATATGTGCAAATTTGCAGCACTGAACCAGTCATGTAAACAACTTGAGCTCACTGCCTGAAACATCTCAGAAACAACTTGAATAAATGTCACCGTGAGTTCAGTTTTTGTTCACATTTTTCTGCAATTATGTTAAACAGGCCACCCAACTGAGACTGAACAATGTTCAGTACACCAACAAACTTTTTTTTTTCATCGTCTGGGATGAAACACATCCTCTTCTGTGCTGCAGAATCAGCTATCAGCTGTTGTTGAGAAAGCAGGCTAAAACAAGATGACCCCATCGGTGAGTGGACAGGGTGTGAATGGATGACATCTTCCCACAATCCCCCGGAGTTTGAGCCGACAGTGATGAGCTTGAGCTCGCGGCTGTGATGAAACGTTTCAGACTGGAATGAGTGACAGCGGCTTGGAGAGGCTGTCTTTACCTGTGTACACATAGTGTCAGGCCGAGAGCCCAAAACTGTCTATCAAAATCCAACCTGCTGACTGAGAGAAGCACGTGAGCTGGGGTGGATCAATATGCCCTAATCTTATTTAAAAGACAGAAATCTTGTGGGGTGAGGGGTCAATTATATTAGGTTTAGCCCGCAGAGACAACAATACATTTGACTTGTGTATCATATATCTGCTATCTTGCAATTATAGTGACTCACTATAGATCATCTTTGGCTTCCATTGACAAATGCTTTCAGAAAATTTTCATTTTTGGGCGAACAATTCCTTTAAAGGCAGTTTTGTGAAAAAGCTTCATAAAACCCAGATGATGCATGAGCAAAAGCAAATATTCATTAGAGTAAATGAAAAGAAATTTGTGCTGCTGCTGATTGACAACCAAATTTAAGTGCAAATCATGGCAGAATACACCTTTTAGCTGGTGTCCCAACTGACACAGGCCAAACAGCTCTGCAGGACAAGCAAGGAAGGCCATCAGTAATAAAAAAACAGTATCAATCTATTCTCAGACTAATGATTCAATATTTGAAAGCTATTCTACAAAGACACAGTAGAACATTTACTTTCTTTTCATGAAGAAGCGCCATGTAAGATGCACAAGATCCCAAGACATGCTGCCGTTTATCAGTAAATGATGAAATACTTCTTAACAGATCATTTATTCATGGGATGAAACCCAGATGGGACGTTTAACAAAAATGAAGTCAGACAACTCTTGACACATTTTCTTTCTTTCATTAAAAAGCCACAGTATTAAATACAAGATAAAAGAAAAACATATGACATTAAAGTGCCCCTATTATGCCATTTTTAAGGTTCCTAGTATTGTTTTGGGAGGTTCCTACACCAGTTTAACATGCATGCAAGGTCAAAAAACACTTTTGTTTTCTAATAATATACATTTCATTTCACCGCATTTCTTAATGATTCATAAAACAATTCGTACGAAGCAGTTAGAAGAATCAATCTCTCTAAACCCCTTCTTTCCGTGAGCCTACTCTGCTCTGATTGGCCCAATCCTTTGTTATTGGTCTACCGCATACAGCGTGTGTCAGAAATGATACACCCATTGTCATAACTGAATGACAGCTCCAGAGAGAATGTATAGAGAGAAAACATGGTATTGATTTTACCTTATAAATTCGAGCCCGAGTCCGATGATGAAACATCTAGTTGATCAACCAGACACTGATTCATGCAAATTAATTTTTTCGCAACGACTTTGGCTTCACAACTTTGCAGAGTTGCATTTACATTCACAGACAGCTGCATTATACACTGCATGCAAGGCAATATTCAAAATGGCATAATAGTGACACTTTAATGATTTCAATCCTTTGATAGCCCAATTGATTGACTTTTTACATTTGCAAAGATGCAAATGGCCTTAACAATGTAAACGGAATCTTTAAAAATGTATTTCTGAAAAAATGTAAAATAGATTTTTTTTTTTTTTATGATATTGTATAATGCCTTTAATGTTTTGAAACCACAAAGAAAGACGGAGTGCTTCCCAAGCCTATCCAATTGCAGTGTAACAAACAAAAGAGTGTAACATTCAACCTTTAGCAAAAGCAGCAATTAATTCAAGCAGAGTATCACGTTAGTGGACAGACCCCTCTGAATTCCTGCCCTGTACCCAACCACAGCTATTAGCTCTTCACCCGCAAAGCTAAATGCTGTGTGTTCTGCATATCTTATGGGGATGTTTGGAAAGCTTTCACAGCCTCTAAAATCTTCCTACTTAGCTACATCCAAATCTGTGGGTAGCTTACAGTCTGTTCACTGGCCATCTGATGCACATTTTGCACAAAAATGGCAAGAGCTGCATAATCGCAATTCCAAATCGAGAGGCAGCGATGTGATTCTGAGAGTCAGGTGGTGCACCAGTCACTTGAAATAATAATAATAATAATAATAATACATTACATTTATATAGCACTTTTCTAGGCACTCAAAGTGCTTTACATTGTCAGGGGGTATCTCCTCATCCACCTGGATGATGCAACGGCAGCCATAGTGCGCCAGAACGCCCACTAGCTTATTGGTGGAGAGGAGACCGAGTGATGAAGCCAATCATTATATGAGGATGATTAGGAGGCCATGATGATCAGAGGCCAATGGGCAAGTCTGGGATTTTTAATGACCACAGAGAGTCAGGACCACAGTTTAACGTCTGATCCGAAGGACAGTGCTTGTTGACAGTATAGTGTCCCCGTCACTATACTGGGGCGTTAGGACCCACACAGACCACAGGTTGAGTACCCCCTGCTGGCCTCACTAACACCTCTTCCAACAGCAACCTAGTTTTCCCAGGAGGTCTCCCATCCAGGTACTGACCAGGCTCAGCCCTGCTTAGCTTCAGTGGGTAACCAGTCTTGGGCTACAGGGTGATATGGCCTGCCGGTGTTCAATGCTCACGGCCATTACGGCTTTCAGTCTTTAACTAACGATTGAGCTCCAAGAGTCCATACATTTTAAAGAAAACTTACATTATAGCACTGTATATCATTTATTGCTGTTGTGTTTGAGAAAATATAAGCTTACATTTTAAAAATACACTGTAACATGCATGGACACTAAATGTAAATAAACGCAGTAAGAATAGACCATTTTACCGCCACTGTTGTCTCGATGAACAATACATGCTGCATCTGCCAAATGGAGTCTGGCTAGTCTGACTAAATCATTTAGGGTCAGAAAAAAAAGCCGGTATGTCATACTCTGGTGAGTCCACATAAGTGTTGTGATGGAGTAAAGTGATCTGCCAGAAGAAACAACATATCAGTAAGACCACAAAAAGAAATCAGGCTTCACTGGGCAAAAGCTCTTAAGATCAGTGCAGGATCTCAGAGGTTTTATACTAAAAATGCAACTTGAAAGTACTGATTTTGAGGTAATTTTATTTATAGTCACATATAAATATATAAAGCTTAATAAAAAAGATTATAACATGATACAGTTGTTCTAATTACCATTAATTTTATTCAGCCTATTAGTAGTCTTTTCATAAATAGCTATTACATTATGAATAAAATTATAAAAATGACACAACCTCCTTCTCAGGCAGATCCTGTAATTTGTTTTTATGTCCACTAATGTATAATGTGCCTTTTTTGGATTGTACAAATCATCAGGATCAAAATCTGGTAATGGGATTGAGCATGGGGTATTTTTGGTTTTCTTTGCTGTCCTTGCAACCCAAACCACTTCTTTGTTTAACTTTTCCATTCCATAACGCATGTTATATTTAGAATATGTAGGCTAATCATCTTTCTAAGGCGGCTAATGCATCTAACTGTCCTATTAAATGCATCTACAGTAACTGTTCTTTTTCTAACTTGATTTCCTTGGTGTTTGTGTTGTTGGCTCCAGAGTGCTTTACACGAAAGCACGTGCAATGCATGATAATTAGTTCAGTGACAGCTATATACAGCCAGCGTATTAAATCCAAACTTAAAAATGATTAAAATGCATGTTTACAGCTAAAGTGAAAGAAACTTGTAACTGAGAATAAATCATTTCAGATTCACTGAATAAATGCAATACAGCTTTCTAAATTCAGTTTGAATTTCCACATGAATGAAGCATCAACAAGCACTTATTTAAATAATATTTCATGCATTAAAAACAAGCTAAAATAACAATATTCACAAAAACTGTTCCCTGTACTGCATAGCCATGCCATTGTTTCACAAATCTGGAGTATACAGATACGTACAAAACCATAATTGTAGAAAAACAAAAAAAAAAAAAAAAAAAAAAGGACAGTATGTTCAAGGCAAAGGTAAGTATGATGAAATATCCAAAACATGACCAACAAAAAGCATTTAGACTATTATAATATTACAAAATGTCTGGCTGTATTTCACAAATAACATCACTCAGCCTTACAGTAAAGTCATTTTGTCAGAAATGTTATTGTGCCGATCTGAGTCATGTTAAAATGAACACACAACATTTGATGTCAGAGGAGGGGGTTTGGTGAAAAAGTGACATTTTGGGAAAGGAGAATCACGTAGAGGAGAAAGACTTAATGAGGGAGAGATGGAGGGGGGGATAAGAAGAACGGAGGGAGGAGCAGAAGAGGGAGTAAAGCGAGAACTTTGTTCTGCCCTCCAAGAGGATATGACCTTTCCTCCTCCCTACAATGGGTCCTTCAAATTTATTAGGCTCCTGTTGATATGTGGGCTGTGGAGACACAACGTCTGGCCACCCAGTCTGCGCTCCGTCATTTAAAACACAGGACGTTTAGGACGCATAAAAACCAAAAGGTTCATTCAAGTCCATGTGTGGAATTAACAAGCAGTTTTTTTTGGGAGCTGGGGAATTCATTGTGATGGAAATTTGGTCGAGATTAAAGAGTGTGCTATCAGTCAAACATAAAATGCATGCCAGAAATTTTAAATAATCTACTTATATATACTTGTCATTGCAGATTTTTCTTGGGTGATCCTCAAAAAAACATGTGCAGGTCATATTTTACCCCGAAATCAAAAGAGAAAAATTTAAATTGAAAATAGTCTCAATAAAAAGAAGAAACTAAATATAGAAGAAAGAAACTAAAATAGGCGTGATGTTCTTTATGCGGAATATATTGTTTTATTTATCTCACTATGTAGTTTTTATTCAACACTTTTAAAAATAAAGGTTCTTTGTTGGCATTTTTATCATCCCATGAAGAACCTTTAACACCCATGGAACCTTTCCACTGCACAACAGTGGAAAAAATGTTCATTACACTTATTATAGACTATTATTATTACATCTATAGACTTATTATTATTATATTCTTCAGAGAGAGAGAGAGAGAGAGAGAGAGAGAGAGAGAGATTCATTTATCCACAGTGTGTTTTGTTATTAAGAAAAATCAAGCCTATCGAAGTCTAACATATCAGTTGTATTACTTAACTTATTCCACATGGCCTTAATCAATATGTTTTGTCTTTTGAAAATGCTGCCCGTTACTAAATGTGATTTATTTCCATCGGCCATTACAGCTTCAAAAGTGGCCACTTTAATCCTCTGAGAGTCACAATTGAATAAGACATAAGCACTCATCATCTTTTTTATTAAAGTTCCTGACCGTATTTCTTAATGAGCCCACAATTAGCATGTCCATCTGCTTTGTCCATGCCTCAAGTGAACACAGGATCTTTTACTTTCTAGCCCATTATTGAAGTGAAGCCTGTTCACTTGCCTTTAACTGAGACCATTATCACATAGAAAATCATGCATAGCTTGCATGCATAGGTTGTGAGACTATGACAGACATCAAAGGTCACAGACATTTTGCTTACTGGCATGAAAGGTAAAAAATGTTGTAATGAGAGTATCGTGATGATTTCTCCTAGCTATGGTAAAAAGAACGTCTATCCATTAGTTGTGCAAGGATTCAAAGAAAGGTTAGCCAACATGAAAGGTAAAAGCTATGGATTCCAAAAGAGATATACCTCTAACTGGAACCTGCATTTCAGAAGTAAAAAATGATCCTCTGAAAATCGTTTAAAGTTGGCATTAAAATACAAATTCACTCTATATGTTTTCTACATGCTTGTTATTGATCTTATTGTGAACAATTCCATTCATGCGCGTTTATTTTTTTGACCTCATAATTTTTTATTAAATTGTCATAACTCGAGCTTACAGTGAAATGACAGACTTGTCTCTGGTGACGTATTTTGGACTTCTCCGATCATTTAGTATTCTTAAACCCTGCTCTTTTCTTACAACAGACATTCAACCAATCTGCCATCCAATCAACAACCGATTGATAGAATCAAGTCCCTGTCCATCATCTTTTCCTTTTCAATAGTCCATTTCATTGGATGTATGTCACAATACAAAAATAAAAAGATCTGTTGCTACTTCCATTTCATTGGAATATTAACATGATTTACAATAGGTCACATGGTCCTGTATCAACATCATCTGTTGTTTCTACACTGAAAAAAATAAATGTTGAAGAAACAATTTTCACTCATAAATTGCTAATAAATTTTACTATTAATTACAAAGAAACAGCAAGTAACAAATTGAATTAAACATGAAAATTTTGAAGTAGATAGACTAAAATAGTTTTCTTCTTAAAAACATACTCCAATAATCTTTGTTTTATTTACAACTTCAAAAAAAATTTTTTACAATGTGTCTAGCCAATAATTGGCCTCTAATTTGTATGGCTAGCTATTATTGATTGGTTGATATGTATGCCATTTCCGGGATGTTGATTCAGGAAAACACTGAGTAAAATCAAATCAAGTTGATTTCTGATTGATCTAACTTAATGATCAAAAAAACATTATGAGACTAAAATTTGGGAATTTTAAAAGTCATCCCAATGACTCAAATCTTTTGAATTGTTCACTGATTCATTCAGTGACTCTTTCTGTCCGTTGCATCATTACACCAGCTACTATTTTCTAATATTACAATCTGAGCTACGATATATGCACTAAATGTAGCTTGCCCAACATTGTTTACAAGTGCATGGAAGCAAACAAGAATGACTCATTCACTTAAAAGACTCATTCAGAGAATGACAAAAACACACTTGAAAGACATTTTACTCACATGTAGCGGAGGTGAGGGTTCTGCGCAAATGCTCGTGCCTGGATTGTCCGTAAATTGCAGTTTATTATTGTCCTGGAAAAAAAAGAGAGACAGACAACCATATGAAAAATGCACAGTTCCTCTCAAAAACCGGTGAATGACAGGTGTCATTGGCTGGCCACAAATGACGAGCATCAATCCAGCAATGATGAGTGCAAATGAATTTCCCAAGGTGAGACCACCAACATTTATTTCAGCCTCCACACAGCACAGTTCATCCAGTAATTTTGACTGAGGGCCCTGTTGTTGGTCATTTGCACCTGGCATTGCAAGTCGATCATTCAAACCTGAGGAAGCCAACAGTTCATTAGAGCCTTGCGTCTTGATATACACCGTTTATGATGATAAACTGCAGAAGCAATCTCAGTTCACCATCTTTCCCATCTCTTCGGAGAGTGTCATTAGAATAATGGTATCATCAGGGTCCCCAATTTCACAGCACTGAGCCACAGCAGCAGCTGGAATGAATTGTGCATCCTAAAGACTCTGTGCACAGTCTCGGTGGCATTAATTGGTAATGACTGCATCCTTTTCATTACAGGAATTTAATGCAAAAAGTGATTACACTCACAACACCCTTATCCGGTGAACAGTAATCAGTACATAATTAGTTTTATTATGATGATAGCTCTATAGCTATAACTATTTCTAGGAATACAATTATCCATCTCTGTTATGTGGAAGATATAAGGAGGATGTTGGCCGTGTTTATACCATTTCTCCTCTTAACCATTCAGCTCTTAAAAGCTTGAAAACAAATGCAAGGGGCCCTATTACGAAACCCTCCTGATGGTCCTTCACGTGACATGCATGAACTTGTGGGGGTGGGATTATGAGTGTAGGCAGATATTTCATTCCGGCACTGCTGCAATGGTGCTTCTGTATGTGCTAGTGAACTCCCTATGAGCAGGTTGGTGATCCCTACCAGTGTTTGAACTAGAAAAGTTTGGCAAAGTTTGGCTGAATTTTTTAAAATGTTTAAAAAACCTAGCACTTCAAATGTTGTTCAGGCCTTATTTACTTTGAATACCTCAAGATCTATACAAGGTTAAAAGGATAGTTTAGCCGAAAATAAAATTCTGTCATCATTTACTTACACTCATGTCCTTCCAAAACAGCATGGTGTCTTTCTTCCATGGAACACAAAAGAGATATTTTTGGTACAAACAACATATACAAACAATCAAATAAAATATCTTTGGTCGTAGAAGGAGGTTATACTGACTGTTGGAACAGAGGTAGAAGGGTGTTGACAGAATTTTTATCTTTGTGTGAACTATCACTTTAAGACTTGCATTAGATGAATGGACGCATAGATAGATACAGTATGTGAATGTATGGATAGGTGATGTAGGATCAGCGGAAGAAGGACAGATATATGGCAGATAGATAGAAAGACGGTTGGATAGATAGATGGACAATGATTGATGGTGGATGATGGGCATGGTGGATGGATAGTCAGATCGATTGATAGGATTAAGTGAACAGGTGGATGGATGGATGGATGGATGGATGGATGGATGGATGGACAAATAGGGAGATGGATAGATAGACGGACAGTTAGACGGATTGATGGGCGGAACATATAGCAGTTGGGGGATTGGATGGGATGGATACAATAACTAGATAGGATGGACATACTCGTCAAAGGATGGATTGGATGAGAAAAACTAGATGGAATAGAACAGTTTGGATGGATGGAAAGGGCAGATGAGCAGATGGTTGTTATCGGTGGATGGATGGATCAAATGGACGATTTAAATAGACTGATGGATGGGGAATGGATTGAATGAATAGGCAGAGGATAGCTAGACAGTTAGATGGATGGATGGGGATGCAGATGGTTCCATGGATGGATGGATGAACTAATAAATAGATAGATGGACATACTAACAGAGATGGATGGAAAAATAGATGGATAGATGGATAGACAGTTGGACGGATGGAAGGGCAGATGAACAGATGTTTGTATAGGTGGATGGATGGATCAATGGACGGTTAAATAGACTGTAGGACAGATGAGAGATGGAGGGATGGATGGAGGTATGGATTAAACAGATGGCATGGATGATGGATGGATAGCAGAGGATAGATAGACAGAGGTGGAGGGCGGCTAGTAGACGAGATGTTGGTGGGATTATGGATGATTAAATGATTGATGGATTTACTAACAGAAGAATGGATGGGATGGACACAAAGATAGATGGATAGGATCGGATAGGACAAGTGTGGACGGATGGAAGGGCAGATGAACAGATGGTTGTATATGTGGATGGATGGATCAACGGACGGTTAAATAGACTGATGGACAGATGGATACAAGGATGGGGATTGGAATGAATCGATAAGATTGCGAGGGGAGCCGTTGGATGGAAAAGGATAGGACAGGCAGATAGATAGATAGATAGATAGATAGATAGATAGATAGATAGATAGATAGATAGATAGATAGATAGATAGATGAGATAGATAGATGGATGGATGGATGGATGGATGGATGGATGGATGGTCAGGTGAATATACAGATGGTTGATGGATGGATGGATGGCACGGAGGGTATTGGAAAGGATGTCTGGATAGATAGCCTGATGCTTGGATGGATAGACAGATGGATAGACGGACAGATTGATAGACAAGAATTACAGTTTAAAATATGGTCTTAGTTTAGGACGTTTGAGAAAAGTTTGTACAGCAACTCATCATTAAGTCGACATAATATCAGTGCACAAAACTGCCAGTTTACCCATCAAAATCCCTCAGGTGGGCTGAGATGTTGTATGACTCAACTAAACTATTCCACACCAAACCTCCACAGACAGGTCCTGCATTTATGTGTTTGGTTATGTAACATTGCTATCTACAGTGTTTGTGCTTAAAAAAAAGATGTGAAGCGCAGTGCTCAACACATGCGGAAGTTGATGACCTTTAGTGGAACCTCAGAGGGTAATTTAGAGGCCTGGAGAACTGTTCCCAGGGGTGGGAAGGACCAGGAGAGCCCCCCATTAGCAGAAGAGAGAGTAATGTTAATGAGAAAAATGCAAATGGGAAGCTGGGAATAGTCCACTTGGCTTCCTTACTGAGGGATCAAGGGGAGTGGAGGGAGAAACTCTGTCTTGAGGATTCGATGAAGAGAGGATGGGTTGAGAAAGATGGGAGGCCTTGACAGAGGTGAAGTGAAGCTCATAAGCGGGAGTGATGAAACTCTGTGGGAGGTCTGGATCCGCAACAGATGGTCCAGTCTGTTTCCTCCCACTAGACATTTTCATATACTTTTATATATGTACTTTTAACCATATGAAATCTTTTAACTATGTTTCACTTATGTTAAAACTGATTATATTTTCTGAAATGAAGAACAGATGAGCAACTTGTTATTTTATTAAATTGATTCTTAAATAATTACCAGTTTGATATAGGTACATAAAAAACAACTCTGAGTAAGTAAGTAAACATTTATTTATATAGCACCTTTCAAAACTAAGTTACAAAGTGCTTTACAAAAAAAATACCATCAAAATTAAGAAAAAGCCATATGATAAAAATTAGTCTTAAGAAGAGACTTAAAAGAGGATACAGGAGCCTGCCTAATATTCCCAGGCAGGGAGTTCCATAGTTTAGGTGCACAGATAGCAAAAGCGCGGTCACCTTTGGTAACAAGTCGAGAATTTTGGGAGAAATTAAATTGTTCTCTAAAATGCTTGGTAATGGCAGCATTGTGCACAGTGAATCGTTATAAAAATACACAAAAAGTTTAAATTATTCTAATATAAATAACATAAGTTCTTAGTAAAGGTGCAAAGATGATTTGTGGTTAGTAAGATATTTATTTATTAGGAGATAAATGTATACTTTAGTAAGAAGAATGCATTAATTTGATCAAAAGTGACAGTGAAACATTTAGTATGTTACAAAGGATTTCTATTTCAAATGAATACTGTTATTTTGAACTTTCTATTAATCAAAAAATCCTGAAAAATCATAAAAAAAAATACTTCTTCATGTTCCACAGAACCATTTTCAACTACTACTAATAATAATAATAAGAATAACAATAGTAAATGTTTCTTGAGTACCAAATCAGCATAAAATAATGATTTAAGGATGTGACAATGAAAACTGTAGCAATGATCAAAAAATTATATACTTAAAAAACATTTATTTTAGATTGTAATAATATTTCACAGTATTACAGCTTTTGATTGTATTTTTGACTATCATAAGATAAATATCTTACTGACCCCAAACTTTTGAATAGAAGAGTATATAAAAATCTTAGAATTACATATAGCCTAATATATATTATCTTCATATTAAAGATAATAAACCTTTCACAATAACAAAATCAATTAATATCACAATTTAAATGTCCAAACCCACTGGACACTTTGTGATTTTTACCTTTTTGTTTTTGCAAATTTTACTTGTCATATTGTCTAATATAACCTCTTGAGTAAATGTCACTGGAGACTGTGTGAAATCAACCATCAGACTGTGTGATATAGATCTCAGGACTTTAGTCAAGATTGACAGCGTAGAATGTGTGATCAATCATCTCACATTTTGACATCCCCATTGACAAACAGAACTGAAATTATATTGCACAAACACAAGCAAGCCCTTGAGCAAATGTCAGTAATGTTTCGCCCTGAGATTAGAGGAAGCGTTCGACAGCCCAAATCGTACAGTGTGCACCAGGCTTTAGTTTAAAACACATACAACCACCAGTATAGGATCCGTTCTTTTAATACTCACAGTCTCTGGAGTCCTGTGTACAGTTCCATGTCAACATCCTTAAGAATCTGCAATCCTGTCCAGTTCTCTATGTGTCTACAAAAGAAAGAGAGAAAATATTGAAAACAACACCATTACCACCAATTTATTCAGGCAGGGGATATGTGTTTTTCCGCTTGATGGCTGGGGCAGGAACCCAATGGAAAGTCCATGGAGTTTTGAAATATGTATCATAGTTCAGCAAGTGCTCGTGAAACATTCCTCTCAAAGGCATTGGTGTGTTGGTTAGGCAGATGGCCTAAGGGTGCGATTACTTGCAAACCACACCGTGTAATAATTAGCAAAACAATTTGTTTCTCCCTAGACTGTAATGTCAAATGCATAGAACATGTGGGGAGCATAAAGATAATTATCTTGTATACTGTGTAGAACAACAAGAGACATAAGTCAGCTTGTATATGAGAGAACAGGGATCACTGTAGCATTCAGTAAATGTATGGTCCGAAATATAACGCACAGTGCACTCATTATAGCCATATCATGTGCAAGCTTAGTTTAAACCTCCTAAATCTCATCCCCAAAATTATTTGCACTAGTGTTCAAAAGTGTGGGGTAAGCAAAATAAAAAAGAAATAAAAGAAATAAATAAATTATTTAAATTAATACTCTTATTCAGCAAGGACAAAAGTGATAGAAAGGACTCTTACATTTTTACAAAAAAAAAATTTTCTTACAAAAAAAAAATTTTCAGCATTGATAATATTAAAGGGGTCATATGACATTGCTAAAAATAACAGTATTTTGTGTATTTGGTGTAACAGAATATGTTGACATGCTTTAAGGTTAAAAAAACACATTTTTCACATAATGTACATTATTGTAGGTCCTCTATGCCCCGCCTCTCTCCAACACTTCGTTTTCTACAAAGTCCCTCATTCCGACAAGCGCAGTCTGCTCTGATATGCCAGCTGACCCATTGTGATTGGCCGAACACCGCAAGCATGCGTCGGAAAACGTAACGCCCCTTACCATAATCACGAGCTTAATCTTTCAAAATAAAGTAAAGAAAGTAAATAATGTCATTAGTTTTACCATCAGTCCAAGCCCGAAAGGGGAACAGAGTCGCATCAGACACAGTGATGAAGCTGGTATGTGTTTGAAGTACACAAGCCACGGTTTAGAAGCTGACTCCACCTGGATGTGACCATTCTCTCTCTCTCGCTCAAACACACACACACACACACCATGATGCGCAAAACTCCTCATTTGAACAGTCAATAGCAAATACTGAAACTAATAACAAAACAGTAGCTGATTCAAAAGCACCAAATTGTCATAGCAAAGTCAGAATAACCTCCTCTCCTAGCTTCACGAAACGATCGTCCATAAAATGCACTGCTGTTCTGTTGTAAGTAATCTTAAAGATTCCTAAATGCATTCTACTTTCGGAAGGCCAAATAAAGTACTTTTGCTTTCGCCTAAAAACACAGCGTCTCCCTGACATGGCTGCTTCTACACTAACTGCGGTTACTGAAACCACCCTTCTTTCTTTGCGTGCACATTTGGACACATTATGCAAATATTTCCACATAGTGCGGTAGATATGTGGGGGCGTGTTAGAACGAGCCGTTTTAGGAGGGCATGGTTGAGTCTTAATTTTTTATAAAGAATATCTCTTTGGTTTGAGACTTTAGTCTTTGCAACTACAGGGATCTTATCTATGCACAATCAGCTTGTAACACTACAAAGAGAAAGGAAAAATTTAAATAGAATCATATGACCCCTTTAATAAAATGTCTTGAGCCGCAAATCAGCAATCTTAGAATGATTTCTGAGGATTGTGTGCACTGAAGATGGAGTATGATGCTGAAATACTATAAGTTTGCATCACGGCTAAATTGCAGATATTAAATCATTCAATAGAACACATACATTTTTTAATGTTCATCATTCTACTTTATCACTAAATGCCGCCTTTTTAAAAACATCTAAACCCGACAAAGCTTTCCAAACAATATGTGTGTAGGTAAAAATAAAATAATGCAGACTTAAAGGGTCATATGATGTGCGTAAACGAACATTAGTTTTGGTATTGGTGTACTGAATGTGTTATGCAGTTAAGGTTATAAAAAACACATTATTTTCCACATAATGTACATTATTGGTTCTCCTCTATGCCCCGCCTTTCTGAAAGACGTCGATTTTTACAAAGCTCATCGTCTGAAAAGCGAGGTGTGCTCTGATTGGACAGCTATCTAGTGCGTTGTGATTGGCCGAATACATCAAAGCGTGAGACGGAAATGTTACGCCCATCACATACTGCTGATGCCGTGTCCGGCCGGAGCGACGAAAAAAAAAACATTAAAACCAATTATAAACGAGGCATTTGTTGCATCCAGTGGGGACATAATACGGATTATAATGACTTATACTGCCTTTATACGAGGTTGCAATCGCACCGCGTAAACATCCAAAACAGGTCTGCATTTGGATCGAGAAATACAAAAACAAGCGCTACATGCTCAAAACTCGCGGTTGAAATCATCAAGTGGCAAATCCTTAAATAGAAAACGACTTACCGTCTGGAACGGCAGAACAGCGGCATTTGTTAGGTAGGGGAAACAGTCCTCCGTAAAATGAGCTGCACATATCTGAATATTTGGGTTAAACTGTTCTGTAAATACAACTTAACCACTGATTTCTAGTTGTGTCCTCTTTTGGAAGGCCAAACAAAGTATTTTCGCTTTCGCAACGAAACACACAGCGTCTTCACAACATGGCGGCGGCAGCAATACTACAGCGAGAATCAAAGTGACGCCTTCTTTCTTTGCGTGAACATTTGGAGCGGCGTTATGCAAATCTTCCCGCACAGTGACATAGACATGTGGGGGCGTGTTTAAACGAGGCATTTTAGGAGGACGTGGACGAGTCTTAACTTTTATTAAGAATATCTCTTTTGGTTTGAGACTTGTCTTTGCAACTTTAGAGATCTTATCTACTCACGAACCGCTTGCAACACTCCAAAGAGAAAGGAAAACTTGAAATCGCATCATATGACCCCTTTAACATTATAGATATTTTTCATTTTCTATTACAATTACACAGCATTTGTTTTATGAATTTAATTTGGTCCTTTGTGTATTTTTTTGTTCAATAGTCTATAATTTAATTGACGTGAGTAACGACAGAAACTTTTAGAAAAATAGTTTGAAGCATTTATTGTCCACCAGGAAAAATTGCAGTCCGATTTCTTGGAAAAGTAATAAAACACCTCTCCTGAACAAGCCACACAATTTGACATGTCATTAATTTCCGTAGTAAAAACGTGCTGGATAAATTATATGCTGAAGTTTAATACTTAGGGTTGAGGTTTGTTCAAACAACTGACCCTAAGTATAAGCAACAGTAAATGTGATTTACATGCATAAAAATATGCTGATAAACATAAATGAGCACATTATAAAAATCCAGCAATGCAAGAAAAACATGTTTACATGAGATTTTGAAATCACAGTTTTTTTTTCTTTTTTCAGTCCTGACTGAAACATTAACAGACATTAACACTTTAAATAAATAAACAGCATGTTAAAAGGCGTTTACATGCAAAACAAAACTGTGGTAGGGGGGCAAAAAAAGCTGAGGAGTGTCAATCAGGTTCAATCACATTTAGACTAAACCTTTTGTGAATAAATCTAAATATTCAAGTGAAAAAAATAAATAAATATCTAAAATTGACAATTATTCCCGCTCTCCCTTACTGTGGCACTGAAACACCATTATCAGTGTCAGAATCTGCTGTTAGAAAACATGCTTCCATTTAAATTCAGCTATTGCCAGGGCATGCGGCACTGCCTTTATTTCCTATTCCACAGGCTTCTTGTCTGCCAGCTAAAACAAACACAATCTGGACAGAAGTGTTCCAAGCAGGAGAAATCACAGATGTGCCGCTGACAGCACACAACCACACACAGAAGCAAACATGCTTGATGATCCACACACACCCTGACTATGCCACCAGCCCCTAGAAGCACAGTCTAGCACAGTACATCAGGTAGATTTAATGTTTCTGTTTACAGCAGTGGAGAGAGTGACACTTTACAAATGAGTCGCACTGCAGTTAATGTAATACAGCAGAGGCCTTGCTACTTTACTGCCCATTGGTTTTATACAGCGTCCTCAGGTCACTAATTTCCCCAAAGAACATTGACTGAGCTCACCACTGAACCATGTCTAAAACCAGTCAAGGATCACTGGTTTTGCTTCGGGAGCCAGATTTTACATTGGTCATCATGTGGGAAGTTCAGTTTACGATTAATGTAATGATTTTATACTATAGATATACTATATAATATATTCTATATATATGTAGTATGTTGTACACGTTTACCAATTATTTTAAGTTATATATGTATATATAATATGCAAATTCAGCCATTACATGTGGATGCAAATAAATACTCTAACACTACTAATTATTTATTTATTTATTATTTATTTATTTATTTTATGGGCGTAAAGTCAATTAATTGTAGTCATGCCTCCAAAATACACAGTTTGTGTTTACAATAATAAAGTGTGTGTTCTGTGTTCTAATTTATAGGATACGTCAAGATATATATACAATTTAAGAAAATATGTAATAGTATATAAATCATATATAAATACAAGTTTATAGAAACATACATCATACATGTTAATTTTCTTAAAACAGCACACACACATATATATGTAAACACCATTAAATTTTGGATGCAATAATCATGCTCAATTGACAGCCCTAATTTATTTTTTGATACATTAGGGTATTATAAAATAATAAATTTTAAAAGATCAAATGTTAATCTAAAAAAAAAGAGAATTTCCCACATTGCTAACAGTTCTCAATCTCTTTTTGTTACAAAAAACAAATGACTTTCTTTTAGTGAGTGATTTACAATAATATACAAAGCGGTTGACCGACTCATTTCAACAAATAAAGAATAGTTGGTTATTCATCAAGTTAATTTTAACAATACGTTGACATAGTATTCATCATATAAAAAAATTGTTAAATTATGAAAAATAATAATATTTGCCAGTATTGCAAACAATAGGGCGCCCCACTCATTGTTCATTGCTAAACAAACGGCTATCCATTTTAGTTGAGGATTTACATAAAAATGCAAAGCTAAGGTACACGAATTTTGTCATTAATCAGACTTTGCTACTAGATTACAGAAAATCTATAACAATTACAACATCCAATGGGGAGGGGGGGGGGGTGGGGGCCTTAAGAGCAGGGTTACCAGAAGTCAGTCCATATTATTTATGAGCACATTTAAAAACAAAGCTGTGGCCAAAGTGCTGTTACAAGATTACGCATATAAACCTAAATCAAAGTACCAGACCGGAAGGGCCTCCGAAGCGGGCTGCCATGGTGGATTGCCAGCTTCAGGGTGCCATGGCGGAGTGGGAAAAGGAGGACATGGCGGAGTAGGGGAACACAGGAGGACATGGAGGAGTAAAAAAAATTACGTGGGGACGCTTACAGGTTTGAGGCCCTCGTGGGCCATGAGAGGGAATGGAGCCTCCCTGGGCTTAACTGGGGGAGCGGGAGCCTCCTGGTGTAACTGGGGATCGGGAGCCCTTCCGGGCTGAAGTGGGATGGGAGCCTTCCGGGTGGACTGGGGATGCGGAGGCCTTTCCTAGGTCGACGGGGATTGGGAGCCTTCAGGGCGGAACATGGGGGATTGGGAGCCCTTCCTGGGCAGAACTGGGGACGGGCCGCCCTCCTAGGCAGACATGGGGATCGGGAGCCCTTCCGGGGCGGAACTGGGCTCGGTGAGATTCCTGGGCGGAAATGGGATGGAGCACTTCCTGGGATGAACGGGGGCGGGAGCCCTTCCTGGGCTGAAACAGGGATCGGGAACCCTTCCTGGGCCGGCGGTTAATTTGGAGCCCTCCGTGGGCTATGCTCTGAGGCCTGGGCTGAAATTGGAACGAACTTTGGGGCCACAGTCGACACCCTTATCCTCACCCCTAGTTTCCTTTACTGGATCGGGGGGAACAGGCGTGGTCTGGGTCCACACTGGCGCGAACGCTGGGGCCTGGGCCGGCACTGGAGCGAGCTCTGTTCGGGCCGGAATCCGAGCACCTTATGCCTCACCCCTAGTCTCCTTTTCTGGATCGGGGGGGGGGGGAAAAGGCGTGTTCTGGGCCAACACTGGAGCGAACTCTGGGGCCTGGGCCGACACTGGAGCGAGCTCTGGGGCAGGAGCCAACACCCTTCTCCTCACCCCTAGTTTCCTCTTCTGGATCAGGGGGAAAAGGCGTGGTCGGTGGGTGAGAGTGCTGAACGTCCTGCGGGCTTGCCATTTTAATATCCGGCGGGCTTGCCATATGGTGGCCAGCGGGCTGGAGATAGCCCCGGCTGACGGGCTTGCCATCTGAACGTGCAACAGGCTTGCCATAGGAATGGGTGGTGAACTTGACTCGGCGCGGCTGGCAAGCGAACATATGGGCGGCCGGTAGGCTTGTCTTCGGTGAGACCGGCAGGCTGGAGAGAGCCACGGCCGACGGCCTTGACAACGGCGCGGCCAGCACACTTCGGTGCGGCCGGAAAACTTGACGTGGTCGGCGGGCTTGTCTTCGGTGCGGCCAGCGGGCTGCAGAAAGCCCCGGCTGGCAGGCTAGACAACGGCGCGGTCAGCACGCTTTACAGTGGGCGGACTTCTAACCGCGGATGACATACGGGGGAAAAAGGAAAACAAAAAGGCTGTTCAAAAACGAAAACAAAACACGGGAGAAGGAGCACCGCTTACTGTTTTGGTCAGCCGTTCTGTCACTGTGCACACCGAGGAAAGAAGGAGCGAGGAGACAAGGAATAAGGTAAATCAAAAGGGTTTATTAAACACAGGAGGGGATCACAGGACTCGACACGACAGGCTACGTTACAACGGCTTCTGCCAAGGACCAAGAACTGGAACACACTACATCATGGCCAATGGAGAACACTGGGAACAAATTAATAAACACAGCTGGAGACAAATACACACAAACGAGGACAGGAACAGGAAGGACCATATAAGGGCATTGGAGTCACATGGGGAGCAAAACTCACACAAGCCCTGGCCCAGAGTCTGACACTAACAGTGTCCCCAATTAAATTTTATTGCTAAACAAATTGTCCTGTTTGGTTAGGGATAACATAATAGTAATCAGTAGACTGAATTTTTAAAAAATAAATAAATAATAAATAAATTACAAAAAATTAAATATATATATACTGTCTGGATAGCATTGTTGTGATCCAGATGCATTGGATCAACCATGTTTATATATGTGCACATCCTAAACCATGTGAATCATTCAAATCAGTCAAAGGCTCTGAACATGTTTCATTTTAGCATCTGATGAAAAGTCTCTCTCAGGCTGTGCACAAGTTCATGGCTGTTTTCTCCATAATCTTCTCTCTAGTCTCTCCATTGTTCCCAAAATCCATGCCTGGGCATGATTAATTACTTTGTTTAAATGATCTACAGCACAAGTGCATAGAACTCAATGGAAGAACATTTAATAAAATAGATTGTCTCAGGTGTGCTCTTCAGGCATTGATTGTCAACTTCCTTTTCATCTCAGAGTCAGGCTTTGAGTAAAGATCCCTAAAAAGCCAGAAACAAAGTTTTTCTATTATAATTTACTTCTATTCCAAGAATAAAGAGTGCTGAAGAGCACAATTATGAATTTAACCAATGGAATTATTTTAAATATTATAATAGCAATTACAGCAACCATATCTGTAGAAAGGTACAATATATTTCACCATGACTGCTTGAGTTAAACATAGTGTTTTACTCTTCACAGATTCTTTACTGGCCTTCCTTCTACTTCCACATAACATCTGAATAAATGTAATTATTCAGAGACAGGTGTACAACATGCCTAATTAATAATGGATCTAGTCGATGAAATTACAGCTGGCCTCCATCTGTTGCTGATTTCAGATTTTCAATCCAGGATTTACATTTCCGGTGTATAAAAACAACATGCCTCACCTTTACCGCTAACAAGCTATGAATCATTTGTAGGCGCCTGGTTACTGATTTGCATTTTAAACTCTGG
This sequence comes from Sinocyclocheilus anophthalmus, assembly GCA_018155175.1. Classification (NCBI taxonomy): domain Eukaryota; kingdom Metazoa; phylum Chordata; class Actinopteri; order Cypriniformes; family Cyprinidae; genus Sinocyclocheilus; species Sinocyclocheilus anophthalmus. Next base: position 113,215 of record JADLZN010002269.1, on the reverse strand, counting down.
AAATATATGTGGCTTTTTGTGAGACAGCACTTCTGAGGGTTTGTTAGCATTTGTTACATGGCAGTTAGAGTATGCAGGATATTTTTTTTCTAAATGAAGAACATCTGTAATTACAAGCAGTTGCATTTACATTTTCTGAAGAAAATGTGAGTGGAGTTTGTCTGCCCCAGTGCTAGGGTTTTATAGAGGGTTGCCAGGCCACTGCTATGTTTTTTCCTAAGGCTCTCTGACTGGTTGTTTGCATGTTGCCAGGGTGTTCTGAATACTAGGTGTTTGTTACTGTATAGTGTTCAAGATGGTCAACAGAACAAAGTCACAACTCTCCTGAACATGTCACATTATTTGAGGTATCAAAAAGGAGCACATTACAAAAATTACAACAATCCAAGAATGTGTTGACATGAGGCTTTCTGTCATATGCTCTGTCATACGCGCGTTCACGAGAGAGTTACGTTCCAGCAGATGACGTAGGCATAACGTGTGACGAATGTGAAAGTGCAGAAGTGAGAGCAAAACAAAACACTGGTCATGAATTAGAAGTAAAAAATTAGGATTTGTAAAGAAAACTGTCGGAGAATTTCGATATAAGCCAAAAGGAGACTGGTTTTCCTTTGCTGTAAGCAAAACATGGTTCTCGTGAGACTAGCATATTCTCAACGGAGCCAGGACATTTTTTTTATATAACTGCGATTGTATTCGTCTGAAAGGAAAAAGTCATATTGGATGGCTTGAGGGGTGAGTAAATCATGGGGTAATTTTTATTTTAGGCTGAACTATCCCTTTAAATACTCTGTATGTCAGATTTATAGTTGAAATGGCAAAAGATAAATAAATAAATGTTTTAACCAATTATTCTTCTTTACATATCGCTGTGACTGGCGGGATGTTCATAACAGCTGCACAAATGGGCCCCAATGCATCAAACTGAAGAAAATGGATGAACTGAATACAAAGTAAACACTTGAATATTCTCTGAGACGTAGTTTTGGAAAGCCCGATTCATTCTAGTGAATCGGTTCATTAGGATGTAAATAAACAGTTTCACAAAAATGACTCCCTGAAATGACTCAATATTATATAGGCCTATACATTTTTGATTCTATAATGTAAATGAGGGTGTTTTGTTGTATTTAGTATAAATATACCTGTTCAAATTTGATACTGTCAACCTAATTGAAATGAAAAAAATAAAGCTCTGATTAAATTATACTTTTGGTGAGTATATTTTTGGTTATAACAAAAATAATCTTTTCGAAAGGAGCTTCCAAAACACTGGTTAGGCAGATACATTATGAGACAGCGAGGACTTGATGAGACACTGCATCAGTAGCTGAGACTTGGAAACTGGAAATGAGTGAAATGTGTATTGACTGCTTTGCTCACTTTAGACTTCTAAAAGTATTGAAATATTGAGCTTTCTGATCAATTGGTCTGGCTTCCTCAGGAAGAGGTGTTCAATAGTGGTAAAATCGCGATAATGTCTCACCTCTAGTACATACACAGGGCAATTAAACTCTCCATAAAGCAGTGACCTTTCGAAACATGCAAATGTCTCCCTATTCACTACAACTATCAGCAATGCCTTTCGACTTTCTTGACATCTTCATATATTGTAATTTTTTCAGAGAAAAAAAAGTGTGCTTACGTAATTTATTTAGAACAGATTTTTACACAAGAAGAAATCTGAGCTCTCTCCTTAAAAGACATGGCCAGTTTAAAGAAAACATAAATGGGATTGTAAATCTGCCACTATTGGCCCCTAAGATCTGACTGACCCTTGACTCCATGATAAAAGCTCCATCGTTAAAGGAATAGTTTACCCGAAAATGAAAATTTTCTGAAAATATACTCACCCTCAAAGTGAGGGTAAGTAAATTCTCAGCAAATTTTCCTTTAAACAGATAATTCACCCAAAAAGTAAATTCTGTTTACTCTTTACTCACTGTTAAGTCATTCCAAACCCATATTAATTCAATTCCAGTTTATTCCTCACAAAACATTATATAGACTACTTTTATGGTATCCTTTTAGAATGCTTCCCTGTTTTTTGTATAACTGTGTAAAACTTTTTTATTTTGTTTTCCGTGGAAGAAAAAAAGATTTGGAATTACATAAAGGTAAAACAAAAACTTGAATTTTGCTGTGAACTACTCCTATCCTTTTCTAAAAGTGTTCTAAAACATCTGACTGTGACCAGCAAAAAAAAGCAATTACACATTCTCAAAGGAGATTTCTTCCATATTAAGTATTTCTGATCCAAAGTGCTGCTGTCATATTATCGAAGCTAATGCACATAAGACTTTACTTTCCCGAACTACCCATGTCTAGGCAGGCATGCATTTAGGCCGTGTATCAGTGTGCCTCACATTAACTGTATGCAATGCATCACAGCTTCATGGTCCATAGCCAGAACTGGCAGTCTAAATATAGGCACAAACAAAACCCCTTCTGAGCTGTATCTACATTCTGCACATCTCTACCCTCCATCCACTCCTGAGCTTCAGCCAAAATGAAAATGAGCATAATTAGGTCCCATGAGGTACAGAGCATTAGACAGAGCAGCAATAGTGGCACGGACGCCAATATCTTTTTGGTGTTGGGATGCCAAAGTCACTTGCCATGCCAAAGGCTGCAGCGAGCACTTGTTTGGAAAACCTGCATGAGATGACTTCCTTAACACAGAATAGCAGGTGATTCTGATTTCCCGCACTTATCAGGGAAAAACAGGCCCAAATTTTGTTCTCTGTTGAAAGGAATATATCAAGAAAATACAGCAATGGTCATCGATTCAGCAGCATGTCCAGCTGTGAAGTTAAAACAAAATTATAACATCTATTATGTTTTTGAATGTTGTTGAGAGCATATTTAAGTTTGGTGTATTTTTTTAATCAAAAATACAGTAAAAACAGCAAAATTGTGAAATATTATTACAATTTAAAAGAAGGTTTTTCTATTAATATTTTAAAATGCAATTGATTCCTGTGATGGCAAAGCTGAATTTTATATATTTTGTATATTCATAATCCTTCAGAAATCATTCTAATCGTTCTAATATGCTGATTTTTAGCATCAAGAAGTTAGTATTTAGTAGTAGTAGTATGTATGCCGTTGCTGAAAACTTTTGTGCTGCTTAATATTTTCATGCAAACCATGTTATTTTTTCCCCAGGATTCTTTGATGAATAAAATATTCAAAAGTACACTATTTATTTGAAATTTTGTATTTACTTTATTGTATTATTTATTTTTATGTTGGACAGTGTTTAAAAATCATTACTGCACTTTCAGATATTTAATGCATCCCTACTGATTATAGTATTTCATCTATTTAAAAAAACATAATAAATTTAATATTACTGCCACAAAAACTTTTTGAACGTTAGTGTGTGTGGGTGTGAAGGTGTGTGGTGGTGTGTTTGTGTGTGTGTGTGTGTGTGTGTGTGGGGGAGTGGTGTGCTGTGAGGTGTGTGTTCTTACACAACTTTGTAAGAAGGCTATAGCTTATTCTGAGGCAGTGGAAGACCAGGTGAGGAAGAAGCTGAGAGGACAGGAAGTCATTGGGAAGCACAGAGTGTGACACAGGAGATAGTGGCAGTGAGCACAGCAGAGAAGAGACAGAAACAGAGAGGCAGAACATGTTTCCACTGTCTGCTGTGATGCCATCTCTAGGTAACAAGATTACAGTCACAAACTGGACTGAAAGAATGATTGTTTAGGGGTAAATGAGTTTTATAGATTTTCTTGGCATATTTAGTCTATTATGTTGAATATTTGTGAGGAGGAGATTAAGTCTGTGTGTGTGTGTATGGGGGTGTGTGGGTGTTGTGTGTGTTGGTGTGTGTGTGTGTGGTTGTGTGTGTGGTGTGTGTGTGTGTGATCTCGGTGTGTGTGTGTGTGTGTGTGCACGTTTTTTGTGACAAATGAGGACATAAATTTGTATAATGACAAAGGTATGACAGAGGTATTACAAGGAGAAGGTGACTTTTCAGGACATTACCCCATGTCCCCACTTTTCAAAACGTTTATAAATCACACAGAATGGAGTGTATTGAAAATCTGAAATAGCACAAAGTTTCCTGTGAGGGGTAGGTTTAGGGGTAGGGTTGGTGTAGGGCAATAGAATATACGGTCTGTACAGTAGAAAAACCATTACGCCTATGGAGAATATCACAGGACTTTTCACAAAAACAAACGTGTGTGTGTGTGTGTGTGTGTGTGTGTGTGTGTGTGTGTGTGTGAGTATGAGTTTGTGTGTGTGTGTGTGTTCTGGAGGGTATTATGTATAATGAGCATTGCCTTATTGCGTTGAATTACATTAGTAATATTGCTTCATGTTTCACCAGCTCCAAACCTCAACACAGGACACAAAGAATTTCCTAGGGACCTAACAGCCTGAAACTTGTAATGTAAAAATGCCATGCTTTAATTGTAAAAATGTGTCTAGCTAATTTAACAAAAATGAGAACAAGCATGAGAGATATGTTCTTCTCTCGTTAGAAATTTCTTTTCTGATAGTACACAAAGCGTGTAGAACACTTTCTTTGTTTTTTTAAGAGAGACATTGAAGATAACAGTTTTTTTGTTTTTTTTGTTTTTGTACTTTGCACTTGTGGTGCCCCACATTTTCTGGCATTGTAGTATAAAAAGTTTTGGAAAATAGTGTCTGTGTTTATTAATGAAAGGATACTCTAATTTTGATTTGCACTTTGAAAATGTCATTTTTGGATATTTAAAGTATGATAAATTAATCTGATTAGAATGAATAAGTCGTTGAATACACTCATTCAAACAATTAGTTTTAAAACAAGTTTGGCTTCATCGTTGATGGATCAGAATTAGAAAAAAATAATTACTGGCTTTTAGAGATAACAACAATTTGGTGTCATATAATAATTCATTGACAGATCACATGTAAATACTATATTGCTTTAAACTTACCACTGATGCTGCAGTCTTTATTGCATGGGTGTCAACCCTAGATTTTAACTGGCCACCACATTCAAAATAAAATAAATTAGTGCTGTTTATGACTTGCTGTTGATTCCTTTGTGAAAAACATCAACAGCAGGGCGTACGGAGCAGGTATGCCTGTCAACAAGCCTTCTAGTACTGTATCATGTATTTCTTTCTTTTGTGCACTCAATATGTCTTGTCTTGAGTTGAGCATTCTAGCAGCCCATTGTTGTACAAGAAGCTTTGCAGGCAAGAATGAGCCCAAGGAAGGCCAGCATTACAGCATGCACCTCTGGGAAACTGGTCGGGCTGTGAAAATTAAACGTGTGTTTCGAGTACAACGTCACATGACATGGCGGGGTCCAGGAGGAAGTACATCAAGGTGATGAAGGACAGAGCCTAATTCAGGTGCAGCCCATAGACCTCTAGGGGCTAGTGCACCGGACGCCGATTGGCCGCAACATACAGGAGTGGACCTAGGCCAGCAAACTTAGCATTAGTCATGTCCACTTAAGAAGGCGGAAAATGCATTGTGAGAAATCATATTGCCCAACTGTGGAATAGTGGTTCGGAAGTACTGCGTTCCTTGAGTGGGCGCACATAAAAGCAGTTGTCGTGTAAGAAGTGATCTTAGGTGATCCAGTTTCTTTCATTTTGGCGGATTACAGCTACGACAGTCTTTTGAATCCGCTGGACGGTAAGGCGGGAAACACATACAGGAAAGCGAGCTACGGGAAGAATGAATCACCGAGATCAGAAACCGGATGGTCAACGGTTTAGTGTTTATGCAGGAAAATACGGCCCCTCTTCCTTCCCCCCCAAAAAGGGTTTAGGATTTTTAAAAGTGGGTCCTATTATGCTCTTTTACAAAGTCTTGATTTTGTTTTGGAGGTGTACTAGAACAGGCTCTCATACTAAGTTGTTCGAAAAACACATTCTTTTTCACATATTTTACATTATTACAACACCTCTCTCCCCCAGACTGGCATGAACAGCACGAATAGTTCCTGTATCAAATGAAGGCCTGCCTTCTGAAATACAAAATGTGCTGTGATTGGTTAGCTGGGCCAGGTGTGTGCTGTGATGGTTAGCTGGGCCAGCGGGTGCTGTGATTGGTTAGCTGGGCAGCGTGTGCGTGATTGGTTAGCGTTCATGCCCCTTACCATATGCGCCTGCGAGCTTCAGTGTAAATATTGCACCAAAGTCAAATCAATTTGAGCTCAATTTAATACCCGGAAGATTGTAACCACTCTAAGTCCGTCTGCCTTGGGAAAGCTAGCGCGTCTCCGACATAGTGATAACACTCGTTGCCTTCTCTAGTGCAGCTCAACCAGGTCTCGTCCCATTCGTCAATCTTTGTGATATCACAAATCCCGGAAAATATGCGTTGTAGTCCAAACGAGTCCTTCGTTATAGTTTTTGAAAAGTGATTTCTGTTAGATAAAATATCTCCTTTTGAAGTGCAACTTTGAGCTTTGTAACTTTGCAGATCTTTTTTATGCTTAAATAGCAACATTACAGACTAACTAAAGTTGAAAAAGTGAAAAAGCATAATAGGACCCCTTTAAAATATCTAAAAATAAATTTTCTTTTTCTTTTTCATTAGACTATAGTATTGTCTTACACCATCTTTGAGCCTCCTGTGCACTTTCTGGTTTTGTATAGTGTTTCAAATTAGTCACTTACAAGGTTTATATTTAGGGTGCGGCCTTAAAAGGTGGCTGTGGACTGATGTAAAACAGTTGTATTACGGGCATACATAGACAAGTAGTAAAGTATGGTGTTAAGGGATTTATAATAAACAGAGACATGTATAGATATAACTCAAAACAGTACAGCAGTCTTTCATCTCATATAGCAGATTGCTGCAATATTGGGAGAATCCTACACTGACACCGTTGGAGCACTGTAACTATGCTACTTTTAATAGGATAAAACATTTTCCATTTAAAATCTTCCTGCCGTATTTCTTGAAGGAAAGCATGAATGTCTGACATATTTCATTCCATGATATTACACGAACCTATACGTCTGAGGCTCTGTCAAACGGCAGCTGAAATCTATTCCAGCATGTTATGCAGCAGGTAGGACCATGATGCATTTTGTAATATACAGGTTTGTGGACTACATCCAAAACTTTGCAGCCTAGGTCTTTACCCTATTAGTTTAAAATGCAATCATTACTAACCTAGTGTGCACAAATTAGGCTTTCAAAGAGAGAAAATGTTAATTAAATTGGATCTAAAAATAGTTGTGCTGGTAAGGAATTTGTGGCATGTAGGATTTTACGTAACCTAGAAAAGGAGGATCAAAAGAATGTTGTTCATGGATTCAAAGTGTTCAATGTTTCATAGTGGAATAATGCCGTCTTGAAAGTCGAGTTTTGCGGTGGCAGACGAAATCTGTGCAGCATCGAAAAGAGTGTCATTGTGGCGTCGCGCTGCTGTCATACTGCTGCTGCTGCCATTAAATTATATGTAGATTTGTTTTTACCACCTTGAGAAACAGACACCAAGGGTAAAAATCACAAATGTGAGATGTGTGCCTCCCATTTTTATTTCCTACAGCTACCATATTATTATTTCATGATGTGATCTTTTTAATAAGAGGTTTTGCTCATTTAATTTGAAATGTCACATTTTTTCACTCTCTGCCCTCATCTTGCACTGATTCTTGAGACAATCAGTAGAACAAAACAGGCTACAGAAGAGAAACTATGACGGAAATGATTTAAAACTGTTTCTTTAGAGACTAATTTGTGAGACATTTGTGTCTCCTTGCAGTCACAAATTTTTCCCTTAAAACTCATCTTTGACAACCAAAATTACATATTTGAAAAAAAAATTCTGGCTTCAAAATAACTCCACACCCTTATCTTGTTTAGTCTATGAGAAACCATGAATATGCAAATTAGTCCCCGCCTTTATACCATTCGGCTCCACTTTCAATCAGTTAACTGAAGTAGTAAGTGCTACACAATGGCAAGTGGCAATATTGGATTAATTCAGCCAAATATCTCTGAACCAGAAACAGATTACAGAATAAAGTAAAAATACTGATATTTTCAAAACTAAACTAAAATTATGGCATGTTTTGCCTCAAGAATCGGCACTGGATAAAATGAAATGTTACGTCAGTTTAAACTGGCTCAAATTGAACAGATGCTCTAGTTCCCTTTCAGTCAGTCACGTTCTACGTTACGTCAGTCGTGACTGACGAATTGGGATCTCGCCCGAGAGCCCAATCACCTTCGAGTGTAAACTAAACAAGCCAATGACAGTTGGCGTGCGTGTTTCGCCACGTGCACCCCGCACTGCAGCGCGGGTATAAAAGGAGAGCACGCACATCAGCTTTTCGCTTCGGAGCCGAGCCTTCTCAGAACGAATCCCCGCGAGTGTTTGGAAGAAACAGCTGACGTTGGTGTTACGGCGCGTCAGCGGGAGTTCAGCCATTCAGTGCTGATCATCTTCGGCGTGCTGCAGCTGCCAATCTGCGGTCTCGCCACGACCTCCCCTGAGCGCTTCAGCGCTCTCTCTAAAAGAGAGTGTTTTCTTCTAAAAGAGCAAATTCTAAAAGAGCACCATGAGCGACGGGCGTCTTTTTAAAGATGGATTCCCGCTCGTGCGTTTCTGGATGTGATCGTTTCCTTGCTTCATCTGATGGTCATGATCGCTGCATCTCATGCCTGGGCTTACAGCACGCTGAAACAGCGCTCATGGATGAGTCATGTTCCCAGTGCGGGAACATGACCATCGCGACATTGCGGTCCAGATACCTCCTCATTAAATGGGGGGTATCCCCCTTGCCATGCCCCCGCTCTAGCTCCTCTGGTTCCCGGAGGGCTACTTCGGTTCATGGTCAGGGAGACCTGAGGGTTACAGTGAGAGCTTCCCTGTCAAGTACGTCTCCGCAGGCCTCTCATTCCTCAAGCACAGCGCACCACCTGGTACTTCCAGACGAGTGTGCTAGGTCCTCGGACAGGGCGGGGTCCAGCATATTGTGCGGGGCACAGGCAGAGGACAGAATGTCGAACGCTGCATCGGAGGGCGAGCTAGGCTATGGAGATGAGGATTCGGCTGCGCGGCCACCGTCAGGTAGAGTGGCGTTGCACGAGTCAGATCCAGAGCTGACCGCTATGCTTTCCAGGCCGCAGAGAGTGTCGGGCTGCACTTGAGGCCTCCTCCTTCTCCCGAACGCTCGGGGCTGGATGATTGGTTCCTGGGGGCGCAGGCCGGGTTTCGGCAGCTGCCTCCGGTTCCATTCTTCCCTGAAGTGCATGAGGAGGTTACTAAGTCTTGGAAGGCACCTTTTCTGCCCGAAACAGACCTGATACCCCCTCCGTCCTCACCACCCTCGACAGGGAGGGGGGGCGGCCCAAGGGTATGTGGACAACCCTCCGGTTGAGCGCGCTATTGCCATGCAGCACTATGCCTTCCGTCCAGGGCCTGTAAGTTCTTGTCTGCTCTGACGGCTAAGGTTTACAGTGCTGCTGGACAGGCCGCTTCTGCCCTGCAAGCCATGGCTCTCCTGCAAGTCCACCAGGCCAAAGCGTTGAAGCTGTTGCACGAGGGTGGTGCTGACCCAGATGTGCTGCAGGAACTGCGCACGGCGAAGAACCTCGTTCTTAGGGTGACGAAAGTCACGGCGCGGGCCCTGGGTCAGACGATGTCCACATTGGTGGTCCAGGAGCGCCATCTATGGCTGACCTGGGCGGATATGAGGGAGACCGACAAGCATCGCTTCCTGGACTCCTTGATCTCCCAGGCCGGCCTATTCGGCAACGCGGGGGAGGGCTCTGCCCAACAGTTCTCCGCCGCACAGAAGCAGACGGAGGAGTTCCGACACATCCTGCCCCGGCGGTATGCTGCTGTAGCCACCCCACCGCCGGCCGCAGCCCCTCTGTCTGCTCGTCGCCGACGGCGCCCTCCTGTGGCCTCCACCTCCGCTCCGGCGCGGCTTCAACGGCAGCCTTCTCAACGGCCGCAGCGTGGAGCTGGCCGAAGGAAAGCGGCGTAGCCCGTCTCCGCCCCTGCCAAGCCCGGGAAGCGCCAGGGCGGGCGGCGTCCCTGGGACGGGCGACCCGGGGTTCTTGGATCCTGCTCTTCAGGAGATTGTGACCGCACCACTCCTTCCCCCGGAGGGGGGCCGGGTGGAGAATCCTATGTTCCAGTTTGTTTTTGTTTCGCCACTGGCTACCCAGCCAGTGGTGTCCAAAACCTCAACAGAAGAGCGGGTTTCTTTTTTCTCCGGGTTCCAAGAGGGCGAGGATGACAGTGCATGAGACCCAGTCTCCACATGGCCGTCCACCTCTCCCTTCGCCAATGGCGAGGGTCAGTTCACGGATGCTAGCCTCTCAGAGCCCCCTGCCAAGCCGTGGAGCAAGGTAAGTGGCACGAAGCGCACTCAGGCCCACACTGGGCGCACGGAAGCTCCAGGGTTGCGGTCCATGTGTTCACTGCGTGCCACGGTGGGTACGCGGTGGTTCCCTAGTCCCGCCTGTTCAGATCGTGGGGGCCCGGTTTCGGTGCCAGGCCCCAAATATGAGCTGGGGCCCGTCACAAGCTCCCGTTAAGATGCTACCAGAAACGCATCTTTCAAGCGTCGTCCTGTCGATTTGGTTAGCAGCGATCTACTTCAGGATCGACGGGAAAAGAGCAAACTCTCCCGTGCAGAGGATCTCTTGCTCGGCAGGAGCCGGACTCGGTCAACCTTCGGCAGTCTATCAGTAGAACAAGCACGCGAGTGAACTGACGGGAGTACTTCCAGGGCAAAACGGCGGTCCCACTGAAACAGTTTAAGAGGTTCCTGGGGCATATGGCATCCTCAGCCGCTGTCATGCCGCTCGGGTTGCTTTATATGAGACCGCTTCAGCGTTGGCTTCACGACAGGGTCCCGAGATGGGCATGGCGACACATACCGGGTTTCTGTCACCCCGTTCTGATGTCAGACCTTCAGCCCGTGGGCAGATCTTACCTTTCTTCGGACAGGGGTGTCCCTTAAGCAAGTATCCAGGCATGTTGTTGTGTAAACAGATGCCTATGCCAGGGGCTGGGGTGCCATGTGCAATGGGAATGCAGGTGCGAGGCTCCGGCCGGGGCCCCGGCTACAGTGGCATATCAACTGCCTCGAGCTGCAAGCAGTATGGCTAGCTCTGCGCCGCGTCAAATCGCTGCTACACGACAAGCATGTACTGGTCCGCACGGACAATACAGCGGCCGTTGTGTACATCAACTGACAAGGTGGTCTGCGCTGCCGTCGCATGTCGCAACTCGCCCGCCATATCCTCCTCTGGAGTCAGAAGCATCTGAAGTCGCTTCGCGCCGTTCACATCCCAGACGAGCTCAACCGTGCAGCCGACGAGCTCTCACGACAGCCTGCGCTTCCGGGAGAATGGAGACTCCATCCCCAGACTGTCCAGCTGATTTGGAGATGTTTTGGGGACGCTCAGGTAGACCTGTTTGCGTCCCCGAACACGTCTCATTTCCAGTTGTTTTACTCCCTGGCCGAGGGAACCCTCGGCACAGACGCACTGGCATGCAGCTGGCCTCGGGGCCTACGCAAATACGCTTTCCCCCCAGTGAGCCTTCTCGCACAGACAATGTGCAAGGTCAGGGAGGACGAGGAGCAGGTCATCTTGGTAGCGCCATATTGGCCCAGTCGGACTTGGTTCACCCGAACTAATGCTCCTCGCGACAGCCCCTCCTTGGCGAATTCCTCTGCGGAGGGATCTCCTTTCTCAGAGAGGGCGCACCCCCTGGCACCCGCGTCCAGACTTGTGGAACCTCCACGCGGAGGTTCTAGGTGGGCTACCTCCAGCGGTAGTAAACACCATCGCTTCAGCTAGAGCCCTGTCTACCAGACACGCTTACAGGCTGAAGTGGAACCTGTTCGTCGATTGGTGCTCTTCCCGCCGGGAAGACCCCCGTAGATGCCCGATCGGAGTCGTGCTTTCTTTCCTGCAGGATGGGTTGGAGGCGCAGGCTGCTCTCCCCCTTTTTTTTTTTTTTTTTTTTTTTTTTTTTTTTTTTTTTTTTTTTCTTTTCTTTTTTTTTTTTTTTTTTTTTTTTTTTTTTTTTTAAAGTGATGTTGCAGCCATTGCCGCACATCACGGGCAGTAACGGTAAGGCTTTGGGGAAGCACGACTTGGTCATCAGGATTCTCAGAGGGGCAAGGAGGCTGAATAGCCTCCGCGCCCTCACCTGTTACCCTCATGGGATCTCCCCTCGGTCCTGACGGCACTGAAGGAGGAGCCCTTCGAGCCTCTGCAGTCAGTAGAGCTTAAGTTTCTGTCGTTAAAGACAGTGCTCCTCACCGCATTGGCCTCGGTCAAGAGGGTAGGGGACCTGCAGGCATTTTCGGTCGACGATTCGTGCCTAGAATTCGGAATGGGTAACTCTCACATTGTCCTGAGACACCGGCCTGGATACGTGCCCAAAGTTCCCACCACACCTTTCAGGGATCAGGTGGTGAACTTGCATGCGCTGCCCCGGGAGGAGGCAGACCCAACCATCACTCTGCTCTGTCCCGTTCGCGCTCTGAGCATTTATGTGGACCGTACGCGGAGCTTCAGGACATCAGACCAGCACTTTGTCTGCTTTGGAGGCCAGCAGAAGCGAAAGGCTGTCTCCAAACAAAGACTTGCCCACTGGTTAGTGGAGGCTATAGTCTTAGCTTACCAGGCCCAACGGTTACCTTGCCCCCTCGGAGTGAGAGCTCACTCTACGAGAGGAGTGGCATCATCTTGGGCATTGGCGCGTGGCGCCTCATTAGCAGACATCTGTAGAGCTGCCGGCTGGGCGACGCCTAACACGTTTGCGAGAATCTATAATCTCCGTGTAGAGCCCGTGACCTCTCGTGTACTCGCCTCAGGTAGGAAGTAACACCGGACCTGCTCGGTGTCGAACACGCTTGCTGCGCCATTCCCCTCTACGGAACGGATACGTGCGCTCTTGTGCTCCTCAATCAGTTCCCCATGCCGAACCCTGGTGGAGTTCCTCCCGCACCCTCGGCGGTCAGGCGTGGCGGAGCGCCAGACGCCAGGCTCAGCACTCGTGTGCATGCCCAAGGTCAGCCCTTGTGCTGGGCTAGGTGCCTGTGTGTAGTGATTCCCCCTTCGGGTGATCCCACATGTGTATTCTTCCACAGTACGGCTCCCCTCACGGTGAGCCCGTGTCTTTCCCTGTCAGTCGTTCGCTGCCATCTCTGCTGCGTAGTCATCTCACCCAAGGCGGGTTGAGTCTACCGCAGAGACCTCCATATGTAGTACTGCCCTGGGCCAATCCATATGTGTAATTCCACATGATAACTCCTATGTGCGGGATGTGGCTTCCGTAGCGTTCCCAAATGGGTACGCTTTCCCAGTGTTATCCAATGTACCACTGTATGGAACAGCAGTGGCGGACACCTCTGCCCAGCCGCTGTCCTGTCTTCCGTCCCAGCTGGTGTGGGGGGACTTGCCGACTTCCGCAGGCACTGGAGGGGGTCAGCAATAGTGGCGTTCCATACGGAGCCCAAGTCGTCAATCACGACCTTCACCTGACGTACAGTAGAATGTGACTGACCTGAAAGGAACGTCTCGGCGTTTTACTTGTTGTAACCCTCGTCCCTGAAGCAGGGAACGGAGAACGTTACGTCCCGTCGCCACCCGTTGCCTGTACCACGCTGACGGCCGGGAACCGAGTCTCGGCTTCGTCCTCAGCAAAAAAAAAAAAACTGATATGCGTTTGCACGCGCTGTCCTTTTATACCCGCGCGTCGGGGCGGAGTGCGCGAAACATGCATGCCAACTGTCATTGGCTTGTTTAGTTTACACTCGAAGGTGATTTGGCTCTCGGGACCCGGGAGAGATCATTAATTCGTGCAGTCACGTGACGTAACGCTATTCCATCCCTCCATTCAGGGAAACACTGAGGGCTCGTTTACAAACGTCACAAGTAACCGAGACATTTCTTTCTATATCCATATCATACAATATAATTATGCATTATGCTGCATTAAGCACTGCAGCTCCTTCAAATGAACTGTAGCTTTTGGAAGGCTCTCTAATTATAAAGAATAGTGCTCGTTTTGACCTAGAAACCTCACCATTAACACACAGACAGAGCTTAACATTTCCAATTAAGAAAACAGCAGGGTAAATCAACTCTTTATTACATTAAGTTGTGGGATACATTTGCTGATTATATATATAAAAATAAGCTCTGTTCAAAAACAAATCTCCAATGCTTCTATAGAGCACCAAGGCATTGTCCTCTTACCCTAAACTCTTTCCCATCACCCATTTAGTGAGCATCCATGTTCAGAGGCCAGGCTAGGATGGAGAAATTAGCTCAAACCTCATAATCTAGCACAATAATCAGGACAAAAGATGGCCCTGGTATTATTGATTCATTTTTATTCATTTAATATGAATGGATGGAATAGCCCATGTTATATACATGTATTTATATCTTTAAACAAGGAGTCATGACCATTGGTATAGCAAATCTCAGACAGTCACATTTCATCGTAATTTTAAAAGAAAAAGGAAATTAAATCACATTTTGCATTAAGCAAATGAAGTCTGTTTTAGGACCATTACGTTTTTTTTTTTTCATTGTGACATTATGTTCATGGGAATTAAGCACATTTCCCTCAAAATTCTCATTACAATAATGTGCCTGGATGTTTTACTTTTGAGGGTTTTTTGTTGTAATTATCATTATTCTCAGCTGTGATTCTCATTAGATTCTCATTACTGTAATTGCGTACCTAGTGTTTACATTTTTTTTACTGTATAAATACATATTGCATTGACAAATATACACTGATATGTAAATTTGCAATATTCGTCCTTAATTAGATCTTTTTTGAGATGAGAACTGCCAGAAAATAATGCCTTACCATAATCATGCCAAAAATAAATAGAGATTTCCTGTTTATGGGCATTGATTTGTCATTTAATCACTATTACATATATAATTATAATAAAAAAAAATTATAGTATATATAAGTATGATATATATATTATTTCTATCACTGCTATAATTCTCTTCTGCCGTTCTCTCTCTCTACAGTACAGTATGTCTAACACAACTATCGTTAGTCTCCATGATTCATCAGAAGCTAATTAAAATACAATCACCTTAGAAACAAACTTCAAAAGCTCCAACAGCTCAACCCCAGCCTCGTTTCCAGATCTCAAGCATTTCCTTTTTGAACCTCCTATGCTCCCACAGGTTATCAATGCGTCTTTTGATTGTTGCCTCGGAAGGTGCTTCATTTATATTCCTCAGTAAAAGAGGGGCCCCCGCAGATGGTTCAGAGTAGCCCGCTTACACTGATCTACAGTCAGCTTCCCCAACAAAAATCCCTATTATAGCCATTACAAGAAAGACAAACAAATTTGAGCACAAATTTCCTTTAAAGGACAACTTCCACCAGCCCTGCATGGACATCAGGGGCTGCGGAAAAGAGACAGGGACAGTGCCATTATAGTTATGCTTCTTCACAGTAAAGAGCCAAACCCTGACGTTCTCCTTAATTCTCAAATGGCAGTCCTGACCTACTTAACACAAAAACGGCCTCATACAAACTTGACGATGTGCTTGTAGTAAGTCATATGATTAGTTTCAAAAGCTATTGCAAGAACATTACAAAACACTTGTGTTCTCTTTTGAATAAAACTTAAAAGCATTTCATATGCATCACAATAAAAGATGCATAAACTTCAGTAATTTATACTTGAAGAATGCTTGATTTAATTGCAATAGAAATATGTTGATTATAATCAGCTATATATACTACTACTTAGTACCAGACTAAACGCAATCTCAGTGAAAAAAAATAAAACATTTGTGTTCAAAGATACATTAGATAACTTCCATTTTTGATTGAGATTTTGATTCAAAGACACATTAGTTAACTTAGCGAAATAGACACTAAATACATAAATTTGGCCTCAGACCAAACTTAACTGATCTCCAAACTAAAAGATTTTGGTTCTAAAAGCTTCAGTGAGGAAGACAAACCAGCTCTTACACAGAATTTCACACACAAAGAACAGACACTTTGCCTGAAAAACTGAAACTTTGACAGATCCCCTCCATTTTCTGAGCCAGCAACTAAATAAATCATGTGTTCACTGAAATAACACTGTCATGTAGCATGGTATACAGCCAGTCATGAAATGAACAAACAGACAGACAGAAAGATAGAGTGACAGCAAGAAAAACAGATAGATATCTCTCGTATTTTATATGAATATGTAAGTTTTATAACAGCTCAAGACTGTAAATTGAATCACCCATGCAGTTTGTAGGAGCTGTCCAGAGTGCTGAATGAAAGAAATCTCTGTAACCTGTTGGTGCACAGCTGCTCACTTCAAATATTTCATTACCAGGCTTACATTATCACTGCAATCACTTCTATAATATAAATGCCACAACAATGGATTTATGTTTATACCTGAATATTAATGAGTACCTGCAAACAATCCATTTCGAGCAATAAGGGTAGAGTGGACAATAGGCTATTAATTCCAATGTCTGAGCTTGCAGTCATTTCAAAATGAGCATTTCCTTAAGGAGGTTTCATTCAATAATATGAAAAAACAGACTTGGTTGCATTGATTTAATCAATGAGAACGCAAACAGGTTATTACATGCTTTGATCATTCATGAATGCAGAAGGCACGACATAAAATTGGCACCAGCAAAACGGCATTAGCATCATCGATATCCTCAATGTTTGATAATATGCTAAAACGCTCTTAAATAAAACGGGGGGAAATCATTATTTGGTGTATTTACTGAGATTGTAAATCTCTAAATGATCGAATTAGTTTTGAAATGCATATAATACAAAATAAAAGTTGGTGCTTATTCGATATAGAACCCAAGTTTGACTGTACGAGGAAGTCGCGGCTAGATATATATTTATATATCAACATTTTGCGCAGTAGAAGAGGGATGCACAGAAGCCCACTTACATGGACGTGATGTTCCTGAAGAGCTCTTCAATGTCATTATTGTTACTGCCATTGCTCGCCGGATCTTGTAGAGCAAGTAAAGGGAAGAAATTTCCACTGTCGGACTTATTGCAATATATCTCAATGGGCGAACAGCTGCATGTTAGTGGACAATCGAGCATGGAGCTCCAATAACCCTGGAAGATGCTTGAAAGAAAGAGAAGCCTCCAGGTGAACACTGGAACCGCTGAACAGAACCATACATCCATGACTTTAGGGTCCAAAACGACTCGACGTCTTCCAGGGCTGATGAGGATGGTGATGTTGAAGATCGCTAATGAAGATATGAGTGTTAAATGTCTAAACGCCTTGGCTACATAAGAGTGCGCGCGAATGGGAACATCATATGAGGTTGGAATCGTGATCTGGTCGCCTTATCAAAAGAACAAGTGTAAATGCCACAACTCGCCTCGACTTTCCGTTCCACAGTCCATCATAGAGAGGCTCTCAGTGTCCAAGCCGGAGGAAAGTACTGCTGAAAGCGACAATGCTCCGGATGACGAGTATAAAGTCCCACCTACTGGACAGAACTAAGACTGACACCTGCAAGAGGAGGAGGAGGAATCAGACTCCCGACCAACAGAGGCTTTTATGTAAGACCATTGCGCAGAAAAAAAGTATTGCGTTTATTCCAGTTTCATTAGTGATGCGTTTTCTTTCCCCTAAAATGTGTTATGTTCAAGTCGTTTTCTGTCGTTGACTTTGTGTCATGGTTTTAGTATGCATACTAGTATGCATTTTGAAATGTATTCGTGAAGTAGGAGAAACCGGGGCTATAGTTGTCACATGAGGAAGTTCTCATAAAGTTCAATTACACAAATGCTTTTCTTTGTAGCCTATTTTTGGTTTCAAAGTCTGACAATATTAAATCGAGATTTTGCTGCAGATTCAAGGCTGTTCTCAGCAAAAAAAAAAAAAAAAAATTATATATTATATATCTATATAGAGATAATAGGGAAAGAAAAACATATTAAAAAAATAGAGTTGAATTGACATGTTCAGATCACATTACTGGCCAAACACTATACGTAAGCCCTGCTATTGAACACGTTTGTTAGTGTTTTACTGGGAATAGTACATTTTAACAATGTCAGCATAACAGGACAAGTCTAAGAAGAATTAAAAAAAAAATGGACTAAAAACAACTAGCTCCATTCTTTGTTTTGTTTTAGTTTTATGGTTTTACTTTAAAAACCATGCATATTTCAACTTTTATTAATGAGTTTACCCATAGACTTCCATTGCAAGTGCATTACCGTAAACACGCTTTTTGATTGTTTTTGTAAATTAACATTAGTCTGAATTATTGTCCAAATTGTTGTACTTTAACCTCAAAAAATTGTTTCATGTGGTATAGCTTCCATTGAAATAACCTGCTTTTATTCCAATGTGACTGTATCAATCTGACGACGTTGAGTTACATCAATAAAAGTCACTTAAATGGTCAGATCAGGTATAAATAGCTTAGTTGCTACTATATGAAGTGACTCCTACGTGGAATTTCATGCAGTATGCAAGCTCATTATTTATTATGAAGTCATGGGGTACATCAAAATAATTCATTTAAAATACATTACATATTATTCATACAACACATTCTATTAAACGTTTCAGTGTATACCAGATGAGTGCTAATTGTTGTCAATGAGCAAAGAGAGGAGAACAGGGCTAATTGTAACACTGTTTGGTTTTTTCTTGCTTACTCAGACTATATTCAAACACACAGCAAGCAAGACAAACAAGTCGATAGGAAAAATGCATATTTTAATAATTTTTAAACCCCAGAGAGACTTTTTTCAAATGCATGATGACATCAGTGAAATACAACTAGTATAAAATATATCCTTCGTGCACTTTTCATAAAAACAGTTATGACAATCTATTCTGGGTTGCCCTCTGAGTATTGCAGTACTTGACCCACTAAAATTAGCTTTCACAGCTGAAAGCTCAATCGCTGAATGGTGTGTTGTCTTGCATTTCAAGTTACAGCATCTTGACATAATGGAATCTGAATTTGTTTTGTACTGATTTATTTTATTTTATTATTATTATTATTCAAGTTACTGGTCCCCATTGACTTCCATAGTATGGAAAAATACTATGGAAGTCAATGGGGACCAGCAACTGTTTGGTTACCAACATTCTTAGAATATCTTCTCTCGTGTTCAGCAGAAGAAAGAAATTCATACAGGTTTGTAACAACTTGAGAGTGAGTAAATGATGACAGAATTTTCATTTTTGGGTGAGCTGTCCCTTTAAATTAAATAAACCACAAGCCTTGATGATTTGATGTTTACACCATTGAATCCATCCACACCCCCTGGTGCTGGTCTGAAAACCACAGCTAGACTAAAGCGCGCATCAGCTGTTCAGCAGGAAGAATCACTGGTTGTGCCTTGTGCTTTATTGTTAAAATCCCGGAAAAGGACAGGCAAGACCATCAGTGACCCTCTCACCCTGATCATTACATTTTTAAGCACTGCCTTCCAAGAAGTAATTTAGAGCAATCAATGCAAAAACAACCAGGTACAAAAATAACCCTCACGAGAAATTTAAATACACTTGACAAAAAAAAAAATTTTGTATTATGGAAAACACTTTTGACTTCTGCAGCTGCGTCCAGCACTCTATTGATTTATTGTTGATTTGGGGAGTATTATATTATATTATTCGGAATTCAGTCCAATTTGGGATATTTAATTACAGTTTGTTTACAGTTGTTTCAGACCAACATTCCCCCTAACTGGATGCCAAAAGCAGTGTGCCTTCATTTGTGAAAATATTTTAGTGATGCTTATGAGAGTCCTGCCCAAAGAAACCCCTCAGAAAATGAACATGGTGTGCTAGATCGTAAATGAGAACTGTATGTGTTATGAGTACAGCTATTTAATTTGGCCAACTTTTTATACTATTAAAAAAGTGACTTCTTCTTAAAAAAATTTGACAGTACCGTGATTATTGAACACTGTGATTAAACTATACTAAAAAGAGAAGTCTCTTTTGCACTCTTTCTTTTCATTGTTGTTGGGTCTCGTCAACGTTATGTGTTGTGCTAGCCTTTCCTCTGTTTGGATTTACCTTCTGTTGATTTAATAAAGACTGCCTATCTTCATCATCATGTTCGTGTGTGTTTATCAACACAGTAGTGTGACTTACACATTATCCTCCTAATCACCTGTTTGAGGACTGGCTGTCATTTTAAACTGCCATCCTCTCTGGATTGAGTAGTTATCCAGTCAATCAAACAGTCGATTTTCTCCATCTGTGATGGCACCACATTTTGAGCCTCAGGTAAAAAGGTTCCAATATGTTCCTTTATCAACATGTAATGGATTTGGAAAATTATGGCATAAAGCTAACAAAGACTTCACCTTTTAATAATTGAGACATTTATTGATCTGCTGTAGTTGAACTGTAATTTGAATGCTCATTCAAAAAGCAGACTACAATGTGTTGCGAATATTGTGTTATAAATGTCACATATATAAATGTTAATGCTATATATAAATATAAATGCTATATATGTGACATTTTACACAAATTGGATATAAATTAATGTCCCATAAATTAAGAGTCATAAATTCTATGGAGATGTTATATGAACTTTTAACTATAAAATTAACGTAACATGAAAAGTAGAAATCTGTACCACTTTCCTTTCCCCTCAAAATGTTTAATTTAAATCATAAAATGGTATTATACACTTCTATTTTGTTCAATTAAATTTCAGTAATTCATTGAAAAATATTCTTACTCATTTTAATTAATTTTATAAAAAATGTTATTTGCCTGTATCCCACATACATGCTCAAAAATATTTAGGTCTAAATTTAAAATGTATGTATTTGAATTGCATATTGTCAGGGATTCATCACAGTCACTGCAGTCACCAGCCAGGATAATCACCCGATCACAGTCACCTGAGTTCTAATTACCCGCACCTGCTGTCACCAATCAAGCCACTCTACAAATACACACACATCACAGTCACTCACTGTCCGGTCTACCGTTCACTCCTATGGACTGTTCTGGACTCTCTATATGATATTCTCCTAGAAAGACTTACCTTCTGGTTCTCCCGCGATCCTCCAACGACTCCTTGGAAGCTGTTCCATGATCTCCCACGAAACCGGCATCAGACACTCACCCTCAGAACTCCGATAAGAACCCTGGAATCCTTCACTCTGTTGACACTCTCCTGCCTTAACCTAACCCGTTCCACTCATTCACATCTTGTATCAATAAACCATCCTGTCTTTCACTTACCCGTTGTGTCTGGCCTTGCTTTATGACAGAAGACCGGACCAATACAAAGACATCCATGGATCCTCGACCTCCCACACCCGCAGAAGTCCTGGAGGAGCTGGTAAACGCCCTCCGGGCTTCCCTGCTTCCTCTGACAACCCCCCAGTCTGCCTCTGTCAGTCCTATGGCCATGCCTGCTTCATACACGGGTGATGCAGCTGAGTGTGGCGGCTTCCTCCTGCAAGTGGCCTTTTCCATCGAGATGCAGCCGCAGAGATTTTCCACCGAATGCACTAAGGTAGCATTCTTGATATCACTTCTTCATGGAAGAGCACTGTTGTGGGCTAAGGCCATATGGAACGCTAATAGTGCCATAATTCATAGGATGCTTTCACTAACCATTTCAAAGAAGTCTTTGGCCACGCTGCAGGAGTGCTTTCGGTGTCCGACCAGTTACTGCGGCTGCGCCAAGGCACGTCATCCATTCACGACTACACCGGGGGGGGGGGGGGCGGGTCAGACGCTGCGTCGACTAGCGGGTGAATGAGTTGGGCCCTAATTCCTCTTACGTCAAGGATTACTCCCCATGTACAAGCTCAAATTGCTATCTATGATGACTCCGTTGGACTGGAAAGCTTCATGCAAAAGGCCAACCGAATTTCCCAGCGTCTGTCCGCCTGCCACATCACTGAAGCCGCCCACCAGTCTGTCATGCCCGGCACGGGTTCCCCAGTACCAGAGCCGATGCAAGTGGATACCTCCCGGCTCACCCCGTTGGAACGTGCTCGCCGTCTTGCGGCCGGTCTGTCTATACTGCCTGGCGGCGGATCATTACATCAGGACCTGCACAGTCAGACCCCCACGTCCTGCGGTGAGTACCCTCCAACTAGACCCTGTCATTTCCACGTTGTCAATGCTATCGGTACAACTACTCACCCCAGACCTTTCTGTTTCAGTCCCTGCCCTCGTCGACTGGGCTCCTCAGGCAATTTCATATCCAAGGACCTATTGAATCGTCTCCATCTGCCCCGGAAACGTCATGCCCAGGAACTCCGAGTCGAGACCATCCAGGGAAAACCGCTAGGACGGGGGTGGGTGAAATATAGAGCACCGACACTAAGGCTCAAGATTGGCACTCTCCACGAGGAGGAAATCACGTTTCTGGTACTGGAGGGACCCACCATGGATATCATCCTGGGATGCCCCTGGCTAGTTCTCCATTCTCCAGAGATCAGATGGGACTCGTGTGAGGTGACTCACTGGAGCGAGCACTGTCACCGCAACTGTCTCATGTCATTACCCACTCCGCTCTCACTCCGCTCAAGTTGCATCTACCCTCATCGAAAGCCCCGAACCTCGGGAGAAGGTCACGGTGCCATCTGATTACTTGGAGTTCCAGGATGTCTTCAGTAAGCAGGCAGCCACTCAGTTACCACCTCATCGGCGATGGGACTGCGTCATCGATTTACTGCCTGGAGCAAAACTCCCCAAGGGTAGAGTATACACGTTGTCCATCCCGGAGCGCAAGGCGATGGAGGAATACATCAAGGAGGCTCTTAACCAAGGATTCATCCGACCTTCCACGTCTCCAGCTGCGTCTAGTTTCTTCTTCGTGGGCAAGAAGGACGGGGGCTTGCGGCCTTGTATCGACTATTGGACTCTGAACTCCCATACGGTGAAATGGCCCTATCCACTTCCCCTGGTCCCGGCCGCCCTCGAGGAACTCCATGAGGCCTGCATATTCGCCAAGCTGGACCTGCGAAGTGCATACAACCTCGTTTGAATCCGGGAGGGTGACGAGTGGAAGACGGCATTCATTACACCATTTGTCCACTATGAGTACCTTTTTATAATGCCGTATGGGCTAGTCAATGCCCCGTCTGTCTTCCAGGGATTCATGAACGAGGTGTTCCGGGAGTTCCTCCACCGCTCTGTGATTGTCTACATCGACGATATACTCATTTACTCCCGGAACGTGGCCGACCATCGCCAACACGTTCAGCAGGTCCTACAGAAGTTACGTCAACACCATCTCTTCTTAAAGCTGGAGAAATGTGAATTCCATCTCCCCACGGTACATTTCCTGGGTTACATCGTCGGCCAGGAAGGGATTCAGATGGATCAGGGGAAGGTTGATGCAGTCAAGGAGTGGCCTCTTCCCCAGACCGTAAAGGAGCTCCAGAGATTTCTAGGATTCGCTTACTTCTATTGTCGATTCATCAAGGATTTCAGTTCCCAAACTGCTCCTTTGACTTCCATGCTCCGAGGAAACCCAAGTCCCTGTCCTGGACCACCGGCGCCCACGAAGCTCTCACTAGACTCAGAACAGCCTTCAGCACGGCCCCCATCCTTCATCATCCTGATCCGGACATGCCGTTCGTAGTGGAAGCGGATGCCTCCACCACCGACATTGGGGCCGTGCTGTCCCAACATTATGGTGAGCCTCCTTGCCTTACCCCAGTGGAGCAGAATTACGACATCGGCAACTGGGAGTTGGTGGCCATCAAACTCGCCCGGGGGGGGGGGGGGGGGTTGGAGGAGTGGCGGCATTGGCTAGGAGCAACCATCCATTCACAGGCATACCGACCACAAATCTCCAATACCTCAGCGAAGCGAAGAGACTAAACCCACGCCAAGCCCGCTGGGCATTGTTCTTGACACCCAGGCAGCCAACGGACCCTCTCGCTCCTCCAAGCTCGGTACTGGTGGCCCAGTATGACCCAGGATGTCATCAGGTAAGTCCGAGGTTGCCCAGTCTGCACCATGTCCAAGACCCCTCATCACCTCCCCATCGACCCTGGTCTCACCTGGGAATCGATTTTGTGACTGACTTGCCCAACTCCGATGGGAATACCTGCATCTTGGTGGTCGTAGATCGTTTTTCCAAAGCCTGTAAGCTAATCCCCCTCCCAGGACTTCCAACTGCTCTCGACACTGCAGAAAGTTTATTCACTCACGTCTTCAGAAACTTCGGAGTCCCCGAGGATGTAGTCTCTGACAGGGGACCTCAGTTTATCTCCCGCATTTGGAGGGCATTCTTCCGACTACTAGGGATCATGGTCAACTTATCCTCAGGCTACCATCCCCAGACAAATGGCCAGACTGAGAGGAAGATCCAGGAACTCGGACGTTACCTCCGGGCATACTGTCACGACGACCAACACAGCTGGAGCCGTTTCCTCCCTTGGGCCGAGTATGCACAGAATTCCCTGACCCAGACCACCACCGGCCTCACGCCGTTTCAGTGCATACTCTGGTACCAGCCCCCGCTCTTCCCGTGGACAGGAGAACTGTCGGAGGTTCCAGCTGTAGACCACTGGTTCCGAGTGAGCGAGGGAGTGTGGGACTCGGCTCACCTCCATCTCCAACATGCAGAGGCATAAGGCCTTCGCAGTTGCTCGGCGTACTTCCACTCCCACTTACCATCCAGGAGAGAAAGTATGGCTCTCCACCCAGGATCTGAGCCTACTCCTGCCCTGTAAAAAGCGGAGTCCCCGCTACATGGGTCCGTTCCCGATACAGAGGCAGATCAACGAAGTCACCTACGAACTCCGACTCCCACCCAGGTACCGAATTCACCCCACTTTCCATGTTTCACTCCTTAAACCTCATTCTCCCTCTGCTCCAGGACTCACCGAACCCGACAAACCTCCTCCTCCAGAAATATTTGACCAACCGTCCATCTACCTGGTCCGGGACATCCTGGACTCGCGGCGACCAAGGTGGGCGGCTGGAGTATCTAGTAGACTGGGATGGTTATGGACCGGAGGAACGTTCTTGGGTAGCCAGGGACGACATTCTGGACCCTTTGCTACTGGAGGACTTCCATCGCACCCATCCTGGTCACCCCGCACCCAGAAGCCATGGCCGCCCCCGTTGCCGCATGACGGCATCAGGAGCCGCCCCTGGAGGGGGGGGTAATGTCAGGGATTCATCAGTCACTGCAGTCACCAGCCAGGATAATCACCCGCACCTGCTGTCACCAATCAAGCCACACTACAAATACACACACCAGTCACTCACTGTCCGGTCTACCGTTCACTCCTATGGACTGTTCTGGACTCTCTATACGATATTCTCCTAGAAAGACTTACCTTCTGGTTCTCCCGCGATCCTCCAACGACTCCTTGGAAGCTGTTCCACGATCTCCCATGAGACCGGCATCAGACACTCACCCTCAGAACTCCGATAAGAACCCTGGAATCCTTCACTCTGTTGACACTCTCCTGCCTTAACCTAACCCGTTCCACTCATCCACATCTTGTATCAATAAACCATCCTGTCTTTCACTTATTCGTTGTGTCTGGCCTTGCTTTATGACACATAGTTTTTAACATTAGTTTACATTACAGTTTTAACAAACTACTTCATGTGATGCATATTTGTCAGTCATACACAAATGAAATGGAGATTTCTGTAATAGTACTTATAACTGAATTTGTTTTAGATACACTATTCTTTCAGTCTCATACATTTTAACTAATTGCTTGCTTTGTCCACTTTTTTTTTTTTGTTTTTTGTTTTTTTTTAAACCACGTTAATAGTTTTTAGCTTAATACATTTAAATGTTTTCAGTGAACAAATTTATGCTGATTCGAAGCATTTTTCGTAAATTAAAATCAAATAGATGCAAAAAGACAAACTTTCCCTCTTTTTTTTTTTTTGTTTTTTTTTTTTTTTTTTTTTTTGTTTTTTTTTTTTTTTTTTTTTTTATAAATAATCATACTTTTTCAATTACTGTATGACTGACAAATATATATCACAAATATGCATTTATGGTAAAACAGCGTAAACCAAATGGATGGAATTTTTATATGCAATATAAATCGTATGTAGGTGTTTTTTTTTTTTTTTTTTTGCATGCACCGGTTACAGCACAAATGTCCCCCGTTACAAAAAAAAAGGAAATTGCATAAATTTGTGACCCCCAGGAAGTGACATCAGTGGGAACCTTTCTGTATAGAAGCTCAACCATTTAAACCTGTCACCAAGGTTACTGAAAGAAAAATGATCAGCCATGTAAAGAGAAAAGCTAAAGCACATTAACAATACATTCTGAAGGCTAAAGCTAGATGAAAAAGGATCCTGATTTTGTATGCTGTTCATGGATAATGTCATGTGTGGCACAAGGTAAATGTGATTTGTTCAAATTGCCTCCACAGGTAGACTATTACAAGATCACTGTGGAACCAGAGCTGTTGAAGCATTCAACGTGCACAGAATGTGTTGATTCGTTTTTTTCAGAGGTGAGCTTTTGTTTGTCCCAAGAACTTTGATCGGCCTTTGTTCTTATCTCGTTCACAGGTGCCAAAACAAAAAATACAGTGCACTATTTTAGATGAGACATGCACTCTGGGAAAAAAAAAAACCTTCACTTAATGGAAATGAAACCCACTTTCATCAAACATCCATTAGAGTAGCGCTTTGCCTTGTATATCAAAAACGTGGATAGGGTTGAAGGGGGTATTGTTCTATAGAATCCAAAATCCCCATGAGTCTGACAACTTTTGAGGGATTACACATGCCGTTATGAAGTTCTCTACCTGAAACTTCATCAAACGCTCACTTTCCCAGCAGGTTGCCCATGGGAGACGAGTCTCTGTCATAGTGCGCTTAGATCATCAGATATCTCACAGTGTTTAATCAGTGTCTCTATATAAATCTGATGGTCAAGCAAGACAATACCAAAGGAGGCTCGTCGCCCCCATCAGCAAGACAGAAGTTTAATAAAACAACCGCAAACTTACACTTACTGGAGGGAATGAGGAGGGAGGGAGGGAGGGAGGGAAAGACTGTATCCGGAGACCTTTACTCTGTCACCCTTAATTAAAAATGGATTCATTATAAGTGAGGAGAGAGACAGAGCGACAGAGATTTTTAGGATATTGTACCAGTGTCTGTGATAAGAAATTATATAACACCCCTTTTGTTCAGCCAGCCGGCACTCTGAAGTACAGTTGGCGCGAGATGAATTGTGATGAAACAATGCAACTGCAGTGTTACAGAAAGAAAGATAGCGCCATTTGCTAAAACATTATTCTTTATCACACTCGTTTTACAAGGAACGCATTAATGTAGATACTAGATTATATTTTGGGTATCTAAAACTGCAGTAGTGTTTTTCAATTTTATTAATTTTTTTAAGTAGACCACATACACTACGTTTCAAAAGTTTGGGGTCAGTAAGAATTTTAAGAATTCATTCAGCAAATCAGCATATTAGAATGATTTCTGAAGTTCATGTGACTGAAGACTGGAGTAATGATGCTGATGCAAAGGATCAGCTTTGCCTTCATAGAAATGTATAACATTTTAAGTTATATTCAAATAGAAGTTATTTTAAATTGTAAAAATAGTTCACATTTTTACTGTATTTTTGCTAAAATGCAGCCTTGGTGAGTCTTGAAAAGACTCAAAAAATTTAGCATAACAATCGTTCCAACTCCAGACTTATAAGAAGTAATTGTAAACTGTAATTAACAATAGAGTTGGCAATATTATAGAGTTTGGTCCTTGCTCATTATGGGCTTTATACATAAGGAGGATTCAGGACGTTTTAAATCTATTCAAAATTGTATAGGACTACTTTTATCCATTGGCTGTTTTCCATTAGTTTTGTGAAGAACATAAAATGTGAGTTTTCCCATTCTCTTAAAC
The DNA here is from genome assembly GCA_018155175.1 of Sinocyclocheilus anophthalmus. Classification (NCBI taxonomy): domain Eukaryota; kingdom Metazoa; phylum Chordata; class Actinopteri; order Cypriniformes; family Cyprinidae; genus Sinocyclocheilus; species Sinocyclocheilus anophthalmus. The sequence goes on along the minus strand of JADLZN010002269.1, from coordinate 85,355 downwards.
CACCAATTAAATTATGTTCAGTGTCTAAACTGTTAATTAAAAGAAGGCAGGGTCAAGGGTAACCTGGCAACATGTCAACTAAAGGTCAGCTACAAGCTTTGTCACAATGAAAAAGTTAGACTTCATTTGTTGCCCTTGAGAAACACAATATGTAGCAATGGCAAATGTCATTTAAAAACAGCATCTGTGTCAGTTTTTAAATGATTTTAGATATGTGCCATTTAAGACAATCTGAAGTTAATTGAACATGTTGTGAATACAGCTATGAATACCGGATATGACTCCATTTGTTCATGTCTATATTGTTTTTTCCTTACAAAAATATTCTTGAAAACCCCCAAGGCAGCTTCTCAGAAACATTGTGCCCCAAATTATCCATAGGCTTGTCACAAAGAAAAAAAATTCACAAATGAATATTATATATTATGTGATTATGATTTCATTTCTTCCTCCAGAAAATTAAATCAGTAACAAAACATCCTGAGGCAGGTTGAATTTGCTATGCAGGTAAGGAATATTCTTTTTAATTCTATGCTTACAAAAGGAAAGGTGCCATTAGTTTCATTATTTCTTCTCGCATCAAAGACACTCAAGACGAACCTCTATCCTGGATCCTGATGGTTGTTTGATCTTGTCTGAAAATACAGTTCAAGGACAAGTTGGAAAGAGTGAGTTGAAAGGTAGAAAAACTCTCAAAGCTTCAAAAGCTGTCCAACAACAGCACATTACTCATTATTATACCATCGTCAAAAATCCAGGCATTTCATACATCATCAGCAATTCAGATATTTAATTGCATCATATGAGTTCAGCCCTACGTTCATTAGTAACAGTATGATGGGATGCATTTTGATTTGGTTTCAAGTGGGTGACATAGATGTCAGAAATTAATGATCACAACCAACAAAATAAAAGTTTGCAAATAAAATTTGCCATACATTCAGTTCTTCTGAATTAGGTTGTGTATATAATATTTGAAAACTCTAGATGCTTTACATAAAAAGGTAGTTTTAACCTTTTTTACATCATGCTTAAATATTTGAGATGCTTGCAAATAAAATCAAAAACAGTTAGAGATGCATTGATATTCAAATTCTGAATGATAGGGTAATGCTGTTATTTATTTTATTATACACTGAAAATAAAATTGATGTTGAAACAATTTTAATGCAGAAATTGCTAGTAGATTTTACAAACTATTACAAAGGAACACATGTAATTAAACATTTAAAATAGAAAAAATTAAATAGTGTTTTTTTGTAGAACTCCAATATATATTATTTTTTTATTTCAAGTGTACTATAACCGATAAATAATACATAAATGGCCTACTATTTTGTCAAAAATGGTAAAAATAATACAAATAAAAAATGAAAATAAAAACTCAAGTCAATTATTTCATATGTTACTAGTGAATTACAACATTGCAACATTATAATATGGTATAATGATATTTGCTAAAGATTCAATTTAAAGGGATAGTTCACCAGAAACCCTATAATGTCATCTTTTTGGAACAACATGAGCATGAGTAAATTATTGAATTTTCATTTTTGGGTGAACTATCTCTTAAGTGAATATTAGATGACAATAAAGGTAATCTGAAATGTAAAAAAAGGGTTAATGAGAATACATATAAGTAGATATCAAATATTTATAAATATTTAAAAATCTTTAATATTAGTCAATGACAAATCTGTATACTGTGCATCCTTAATGACAGTACCAAAATTACAGACACAAATGTACCAGAAATGTCCTTGAAGCAAAACATTAAATATTACATTAACATGACAAAGGACAAATACCACAATTGTATAACTGCTAAAAGAACAGAAATATGACTTACCAGCCTAACACAGAGAACAAACACTGAGCCAGATATTGCATTACTAATAGCCAAGAGACAGATGAATGTGTTCTAAAATACCAGAGATTGAACACACTGCCCTCTGACATCAACAGCAGAAGATCTGAGAAGTGCTTTCTCCTCTCTTATAACAGTTGATAAGCTATAAGTTATATTATAAATGTGAGTTGTGAAGGCTGTGCAATAAGAATTTATCACACAGAAAAATGGCATGGCCTATTCCTTTAAGATACCCCTGAGAATTAAAACTACAAAGTACCCCAGTTTTCAGTCATAAGCCAGCACGATTTTGTGATCATTATGCCATAATTAATTTAGAATAAGTAATGGGGTGGATCGTGCTGTAGCTCCAAGGTGGATTTGAACTTTGGGCATGAGACTTTGAGATGGGCAATCTAGGCGGTTCGCCAAGAGGGCAGGCGTCCAGTTCACCGAGCGGAGAGCAGTTTAAAGCACCAGAGAGATGCACGCAGTTACATTAACACTAATCAAAGTTTTGTGGTCATGACATTTTGCATATTTTCTTAATCTGTGCTTTTATCAGTGGAAATGCATGGCATGTTGAACTGACATATACCTTTTTGCTTTTTAGAGTTTGTCCAGCCTCCTAAAATACCCCAAAATGAGCAGCTTGTTCAGTTAAGGTGTGCTGTTACTTTTCTAAGCAATTGATTGCATTTGGGTTGTTTTAACTTTCACACAACCATTTAAAAGATATGTATATTTTAATTTTGCAAGGATGCATTAAAATCAAAAGTGACAGTTGACTTTTACATTTTTACAATATGTATATGTGTATATATATTGTTCTTTTGAACCTTAGTCTTCAATGAATTGTGAAATAAAATGTCACAAAAAATATTAAGCTATTTTAAAACTGATAATAAGAATAAGTCAGCATATTAGAATGATTTCTGAAAGATCATGTGACACTGAAGACTGGAGTAATGGTGCTGAAAATTCAGCGTTGCATCACAGAAATAAATTACATTTTAAAATATATTACAATCGAAAATGGTTTTTTGATTTGTAATAATATTTTGCAGTGTTACAGTTTTTACTGTATTTTTTATCAAATAAATTCAGCCTCGGTGGGCATAAGAGACTTCTTTCAAAAACATTTTTTTTTTAATTTCATACCAAGCCCAATTGCCACCAAAATCCTGTAGACTTAAAATCTCATGGATATGCATTGTGTTGGCAAGTTCTGCATGAGCAAAGAAAACCAATATTTTCTTCAGAAAATATAAAAATAGTTCTTTTTACTTCCTTTATTAGTATTCATCTCCCAAATGATGCCTAATAAAATTATATCTACTTTCATGATGATTTTCCTAGTGAAGGTGGACCAAAAATCATAAAAAAGAGAGCAGAATAATTGTAGTTATTTACGATCCCTATTTCATGTTCTGTGAGACATGTTTTGAAATAAAAAAAAAACTGTCTGAAAAACATCAAGCGCAGGTGTTTTTTGTCAGTTAGGGCAAATAATGTGGGATGAAAGTGCCGTCTCAGTTATTGTGTGTCACACAGTGGCAGAGAGAGTAGCACGCAGGTGAAGATGCTGCTGATCAACAGCAGTAAAAGGAAGAAGAGAGATATGTGAGAGGAGGGAAGTTGTTGTGTGCTTGTGTGTGTGTGTGTGTGTGTGTGTGTGTGTGTGTGTGTGAGGGGTGATACATGAGAGAATCTGTGCTAGCTTGGAGACCATGTGTGAATGATGTTTTCTGTCACCTTTCTCAACCTCTTGCATTTAGTAAAGGTAAAGACAGGAGAGACACAAAAAGGAAAATATCTCAAATCTCAGTCTTCCATTTTTGCATAATGAGCATTATGTTGACTCTATTTCAATTATACATAACCACATTACCCACTGTGAACTTAAATGGAACATTAAGTTGCAAAACATGTGTATGCAGTTAATATGCATATTATCCACAATTGCCATGGGGAGTACGGGGGCAAAAAAGCCATTTCCACAAGTCAACAGGTTAAAATGTTTACAGTTCATTAAACGTAATGGAACAACATGCCTCAACAGCATTGCCTAATGTCATGGTTCATAATGTGTTTGTTTTTCTCCCAAAATATAAAACAATAAAATAATACAAAAACACAATAGAAAAAAAGATACATAAAACAATGTTAAACCATTTTTTGGCCACCCCAAAAAATAAAAAACCAAAAACTGTATTTATAAACCGACCTTCGGACCTAAATTTATAAAAAAAAAAACATTTCTTGTAAACAGTTCATATTTTTGTAACAACTTACAATAAAGTTAATTAGATTAATGTAATTTTGTTAATATACCAAATAATTAACATTAACATACTAATTAAAATAAAAAAATAATATATTAACATTGGTAATGTTAGTAATGATAATACAGTCGTTCATTTTACTTTCATGCTAAGTCACGCGCATGAAACGAATGTTAACAAGCACAAATTTGATTTAATAATGAATTAGTAAATGTTTGAATTGAATGTGGAACTAAGATTAATAAATCGTAGAAATAGTGTTCATTCTTAAGTTCATGTTAACGAAGTAGTAAACTACTGTTAACAATGAACCTTATTATTACAATATGGTAAAGAGTACCATATTTTCAATAAAATACACCTTATGTTATAGCTATTTTCAACTCTAATTTAGGGCTGTTGTAAGTTTATTGTTTTATTTGTTTACCGCAGCAGAAGGCAATTTGGCGTAGTTTTAATTATTAGGGCACCGGAATATATAACATAATATAATTATATATGAATATATATATCAATATGATTCTGTTTTTTTTTTTAAAATTCATTCATATAGATATATAGTAAACCTTTATAGTTACTGAGGGCTTTTGGACAACTAGCCCTGGTCTTTTCTATACCAATTATTACCAACTGAATCACGGAATAAAGCAACCATCTCACAGCTTTCAAATTCTGTGATAGTTTTTATTATAAAGAGTGGAAATGTTTTATAATTGCTTCTGCAGTTGGATGAGACAATTGTCAACAGAGAAATATGGGAGCAAAAAAATAGGTTTATATAATAGCAGACACATTACATTTGAGAATAATTACGCACTCCACAGTGCTATGTATCTAAGTTGTTTATTATTTTTGACCTATTTATAAGTTATTATTATAAGAATGTGATAGCACTATAGCAGCCTCAAACAATCTTCCGAACTGAGTTCAACACCCATGTGCAATTTGTATTGCAAGGTGAAAGTTGACTTACAGAACGTGGGATATCGTTTCTCACTGTTCTCAATTGTACGTTTAGAACCCATACGCAAGCATCTATATGCGGAATCACAATAACATTGATGAGTCTGTTAGCAGGTTCAGTTGATTCTCCGTGAAGATCTGGAGAGAAAGAAGAAAGAAAAAAAAAAAGACTCGTTAGAAAAAATATATCATGGTCTGCATAAATGAGCTTTTACAAGTTGCATGTCAAAATTGGAGCAGCAAACAATTTGATTCAGCGCGCAAGCATATTAAACAGACACAAGAATGTGGCTTTACTGGTTATTCTACATTGTTCTGTTTCACAGAAAAAAAAACTTGTCTGAGCATTGTGATTTGAGCATCATACTTTGCAAAAAATAAATAAATGAATAAAATAAAATAAAAAATTACCAAATGGCAAATGTTGAAGAGTGTGTGTATATATATTCTATAGATACAGTATGTGTATGTATGTATATATATATATATTGTATATATATATATTATATATATTATATATATATATATTATAATATAATATATATATATATCTATATGGCGCAACAAGTTCAAAGGATCCTAAAGTAACTACAAGCAGAACAAAGAGGAAACAGCCGGATGGAAGATGGACCAAATAGGACAGATAACACGGTATCGATTGGCACAAGGACAAAGAATGAGCAGAGGATCCTACGAGATTGCAGCTGTGGGTGGTCCAAAATTACAACTTACTTGGGTCTACGAATCCACCAGGGTAAGGCAAAATGTGGCGGCAACAGCCAGGTGCAAGCTTGCACTGCAGCAGCAGGTCAGACAAGGAGGAACCATAGCCAGGTTGAGCACCACAGTGCTATGGATCCCACCAGTGCATCTGGAGAGAAGGAGCAAGATCAGCCTACCCAGCAGGATTCACACCATCTACCGCAAATCCCCCAATGCGATCAACGAACCAAAACACCCAGCAGGGAAGCCACAGGAGATACACACAGGAAATCAGTCCGGAAAGCTAAAGTCAAATGGCCAAAAGCCAGTGACAAACAGGAATGGAGAAGCTTTGACCAGAGCCTACACACAGTCCTCCAAAACTCAATAAGAGGTAAATTGGACATCTTTGGAGACATTGTCTACGAAGAAGGAAAAGGGATATTTGGAGAACTGCTACAGAGAAAGACCCCTCTCAAACAGAGTGGGAGAAGGGAAAAGGAAATCTTGCAGTTGGTAAAGGAACGTCGCCTCCTTCGGAAGGCATGGAGGAAGGCCATGGATCACGAGAAGGAGGACTTGAAGAATCTGTGGGGTCAGATTAAAACTAGACTCACAAACCTGAGGCGAGCAGAGAGGATTAGGAGATGCAGAAGCCGTAAGGAGAAAGCAAGGTCAAGCTTCTTCCACGACCCTTTTAGGTATGCTTGAGGCTTATTGGAGGAGGAGAAGAAACGGGATGCTGCACACCACTGAACAGGAGCTGGAGGATTACATCAAAATGCAGATTATTGACAGCTTGAGAGAAAGCTCCCTTGGACCGCCAGGGAATGTCCCTCACCTACCAGAGCCGTCCACGCAGTTCGACACCAATCCTCCAAAGTGGTCTGAAATTAAGCAGGTTGTGGAGTGAGCAAGAGCAGCCTCAGCAGCTGGATCAAATGGCGTACCCTACAAAGTCTATAAGAACTGTCCCATGGTCCCGAAGCTGTTGTGGAAATGATGAGTGTTGCCTGGAAATCAAAAGCTATTCCATCAGCATGGAACAAAGCGGTCACCACCTTCATCCTAAAAGAAAAAGAGTCCCACAACATCAGCCAGTTCAGAGGCATTGCTCTTCTGAATGTGGAAGGGAAGATCTTCTTTTCGGTAATGGCAAAGCGAATGACCAGTTACCTCCTGGCAAATAACTACATTGATACCAGTTGCCAGAAGGCAGGCATCCCAGGTTTTCCAGGCTGCGTAGAGCATCCTGAGATGATTTGGGAACATATTCAGTCAGCCAAGCGCAGTAAATCGGACCTCCATGTAGTCTGGCTGGATCTCACAAATACCTACGGGTCCGTTCCCCACCAGCTTATCAGTTTCGCTCTTGACTTCCATGTCCCCGCAAGTATCCAGAGCCTTATTAATGGCTACTTTGATAACTTCCATGTCTGTTATACGTCAATGGAAATTTCAACTGGGTGGCATCGGCCAGAGAAAGGCATTGCAATGGATTGTTCCATCTCCCCCATCGTTTTCACAGTAGCCTTTGAAATTATCCTTATTGGTGGAAGACAGATGGCCAGAGGAGTCAGGTCAGTGACTCTCGGCCATACAAAGTTACATGGATGATGTTACCACCCTCCTCCAGACAGCAGCATGTACCACCAGGCTGCTGAAAAGGCTTGAGGAACTATTAAACTGGGCCAGGATGAAGATAAAGCCAGCCAAGTCACGCAGTCTCTCGATCCGCAAAGGTGTTAGGAGAGACAAAATCTCCTTCTCAGTGGATGGCGAGGAAATTCCACGCTTGATAGATCAACCAGTGAGAAGTTTGGGAAAGTTTTACACAGCACACCTGTCCGATAAGCACATGGCTGTTTCCATGAACTCACAGCTCTCCGATGGCCTGGAAAAGATCGACCAGAGCATGCTACCTAGCAAACTAAAGGTCTGGTGTTATCAATTCACCTTGTACCACCGTCTGATGTGGCCCCTCAAACTGTGTGACATCACCTTATCAGTAGTCCATAAGATGGATTCAAAGGCAAATAATTACATCCGGAAGTGGCTGGGCCTCCCTGATGTTTGTCAAACGCAGCCTTGTTTGGAAGAAACACCTTGAGGCTCCCATTGAAATCCATCAGCTTAGGCTATTAGCTGGAGAAAGTAAGGCTAGTATTCGAGCTGAAAGACTCTTCAGATCCAGCAGTGCAAAGCAGCAAGGTCCAAGTGCAGACTGGAAGGAAACGGAAAGCATCACAGTCAGTACACCAGGCCATAACCCGCCTGAAACACCAAGAAGTTGTTGGAGTGGTGCAATATGGCAGAGCAGGCTTTGGTTGGGGAACATCATCTAAGATGTGGTCCAAAGCCTCAAAGGCAGAGAGGAAAGAACTGGTGATCTCTGAAGTCGTGAGGGAGGAAAAGGAGGGCTACAAGATCAAAGACGTGAGTCAATGTCAGCAAGGGAGATGGACAACCTGGGAGGCCGCCATCGACTGGGTCGTGACGTGGGCCGATTTGTGGAGGATGCCTGAGGCAAGGCTGAGCTTCCTAATCAGGGCCACGTATGATACCCTCCCAAGCCCCCAGGATCTGCACCTCTGGTATGACACAGAGTAGATCTGCCAGCTTTGCGGCCAGCAGAATCCCAGCTGTCAGCATATTCTGTCTAGCTGCAAAACGGCACTGACCCAAGGACGTTATGGATGGCGTCACGACCAGGTCCTGTGGAAACTAGCTGAAGTCATCGAGACACGTAGACTGAAAGCCAGCAGGGCCAGGCCAGTAACATCGCATGGGCTGATCCAGTTTGTGAGGCAAGGGGGTGAGGCACTTAGCAGTACCACAAAGGAGTGGTCCCTGCTGTCACCCGGAGGCAACTGGGAGCTGAGAGCTGATATTGATCACCAGTTGAAGTTCCCACAGCAGATCACCATAACCTCCCTCCGACCAGACATTGTGCTCTGGTCTACTATAATAAAAACAGTCATTATGGTTGAGCTGACTGTGCCATGGGAGGACGGCCTGGAGTCTGCCTTTGACAGGAAGAAGGAGAAGTATGCAGACCTAACAGCTGCGTGCACAGAGGCAGGGTGGAGTGCTGTCACCTATCCAGTGGAAGTTGGCTGTCGAGGCTTCACTGTAACCTCCATCGAACGGCTCCTAAAATCTCTTGGTGTAAGAGGCATCAGGTTGTCAAAGGCATTAAAAGATCTGGCAGAGGAGGCAGAGAAAGGGAGTTTCTGGCTCTGGCTACGGAGAAAAGACAAGGTGTGGTGGAGAGAAGGATCCTAGGGCTGGCTGCAGGTATGTGTTTTATATAATATATATATATAGTATATATATAATCTAATTATATATACACATTTTTTTTTTTTACTTTTTTTTCCCAGGTGCAGATTAACCAAAAAATGGCACTGGTGGCCTCTCAAAAAATATTAGGTAGATGGCACCCCTGGACCAACACAACAGTACGCCGCTGAAAGAGATGATACAAACATATATATATATACAGTATATGTCGTGTATCTATATATATATATTAAATTAGATATATATATATACTATATTATAATATATATATATAGTATATAAATCATCATCAAGGACTTACCATCTGAGCTCCTTTTTGGTCATTCATTAAATGAATGAATGCTCCGGTTTATACATGTGGATGATTCAGGAACCCAGGCTTGTGTTTAATTTCACAAGTGTATCAGAGGCCTTGACAGTCGACAAGTGTAGTCACAGAGAGCTACCGACTTTTCCCCTGACACTCACGAACTGTCTTCAAGACACCTCCAAGGACACCATTCAGTTCTGCTCCATTACTGTGAAAATTTGTATTGAGCAAATTCCTGTCGCTCAGGCCACGATTTTGAAAGAGAAATATTGTCACTCCATTTGCCATGAAGATACAATCAATTGACATAAAAGAGCGGAAGCAGCCACTCCAGTCCATTTATGATGTCTCCAGAAGTGAGTCATCTCTAAAATTTAATTCACTCACTGAGAAATACAGCAAATATTATCTGTGTAATACAACATGACTATTTGACCAGCTCTGAACCCTGATTATCTGGTGCCTTTTATTAACAGAGAATATAATTACATAAGCAGTGCATCTTCATGTTTGGTATCACTAGGTTTTTTTAATTAATTAATTTATTTATTTATTTATTGGTTTCACACAGACATATAGAGGTGACGCCTGATGCAAGGCAGAGCCTGCAAAGAAAAAAAATCCCCCCCTTTTTTTTTTTTTGTTTTTTTTTTATGGAGGGGTTTAAGGTCATGTCTGTGGTGGAAACGCCTGATGCAGTTCTTAAGTGTCAAAGCACTGAATGGAAATGTTAGTGAAGTGCTGAGCAGACAGAAATCAACCTCTGTCACTATACAGTCAAAGAAGCAGCGCATTTTGTGCTGGGAGAAATTTTGAACACCTTATGTGCCATGCGAACCAAGAGAAGATTACCATATCTATGTACTCACAGGTACATCTTACTCTGCTAAATATCTAAAGACCAGCTGAAGAAACCGAGGGCAACTGTACTATTTTTTAAATTTTCCTTCATCGCTCTCATATGCCCTCTTTGGGCAGCCTATATGAAACATATGTACCAGCGCAGTTGTAATACCTTGAAAATATTTGCATTATTACATTGAATTTAATACAAGACAATCTGTGTGTAGGCGACATTAATCTAAAATTAATTTTGGACAGTGGTTCTGCTCATTAGAAATTAGTTTCTTAACATAAAACAGTCATGTAAACTCAACTTGAATGCTTTTTTGTAGCAGAAAGGTTTAGTAACCTTTTTCAAATAGTAGTTTTTTCAAATATTTTTTTCAAAAATATAAAAAAGGACCTTTAACATTTAAATACAATAAAACAATGCACAAAAATGTATGAGCAAATATATGTTACAAACAGATTAAAGTGAAAAAGAACACAATTACAAAGAACAATAATAAAGAAACAGATCATTTTGAATCATTATTTAGATGGGATAGTTACTTTTAAAAGTAATGAATCACAATGTTGCATTACACCTTAAAAAAGTAACTAAAGTTACTTATGGAAAGTAATGCATTATATTACTTTGGTGTTACTGTTTCTCATCTGGGCTGGGCTTGCTTGTTCGTTTTTCATATTTAAAAAAATTATATTTTTGGAAAATGTAAAAGTGGTTTCACACCAAAAGTGCAATGAGTAAAGGGGGCAGCTCCAACAAATCTTTTTGCTGTGCTGCCATTCTGGACTGCATGAAGAATAGGACGCAGGAGAAAAAAGTTCAACACTTTTACCTCAACAATGAAGCATAAAAGTTTAGCTAAAGTCATTTTTGCTTGGTTGAATTGAATCATCGCAGGTCAGCTGCAAAGATATTGGTTAATAAAGTGGGATTAAATGCATAAATTATATTTGTGTTCTTTAACATTATTTAATTATTGCGGGTTTGTGTCATATTCTGAGTTTGCATTTCACTGTTTTTATTAATTTTGAGAAATAATGAATCTATTTTTGTGCAAGTGAGATCAGTAAATGCATGATCACATTTAGTTTGGAACTAGTAACAATCACGGTCCAGGCCCGCCTCTGCTCTACAGTCCAAGTCGTCTGCCACTGCTCCACGGTCCATGCCATGATCCAGGTTCACGGGCCTGGCCCTCCTTCCTTCCCCCTAGACCATCACCCTCCCAGAGTCTTGTTTTGGTTTTGTCTTCATGTGGGTGTTCCTGCAGGGTGTCTGGAGTTGCCCTTTTTGAGGTGGGAATATGTAACGTTACTTTTAGGTTTTGTTTCATGTTCATTGTTTTCATGTCTTTCACCTTGTATTCATGCTCTTATTCTAGTTTCCTGGTTTGCCATGACATGTGTTTCCTTTGATCCTGCCATGTGGCCCTTTTGTTCATGTGTCTTGTTCCTCTGTTTTATGTGTCATGTGTTCATTGGTTGGATTATGTCATGTGACCCCTTTTTGTTTGATATATAGCCCTCATGTTGCCATTGTGTCTTGTCTAGCTTTGTATGTGTAACCTGCTGTTGGTGAGATTGGTTCATGGTCATGTCAAGATCTAGTTTAGTTCATGTCTGTTTTGTATCACCTTTTGGTTTGTTCTGTTTTTGGTTTATTAATAAAAGTTGCGCATGTGATCATCATACTTGCCTTCAGTGGGACTTTGTTATAACTGTTTGACTTCCTTTCCTTTTGATGACTAGCAGGTGTCAGAAAGACTATTCAGTGTTATATAACATTTGATTACTTCATTCAAATTATGTAGTAGTTCTGTACCTGAATATTACCATTAGACCTACCTGAAAACTTAAAGCACTGATTTCATTGTCATCAGATGTAGTTTTGCACACCGCCAGCATCTAGAATGATTTTGATCAGCATTTTAGTGTTTATAGCAGAGGGCTCTCTTAACTTGTTATATTTAACAGTTTGTCATTTGATCTAAGATTTTGTAGGTTCTGCATACACATATGCATCCCTTGAAAGCCTAATACCACAGAACCCCTCACACAACAAATCCATATTTCACGAGTTCACACTTACATATAATCGGATTGAGCAAATAGTAAGCATATTTGGCATGCTGTCCTGAGGGAAGGCTCTGAGCTCGGAATATAGCCCAAACCCAGAGTACTCCCCCATCCCTAATCTGGGATGAGAATATTTAAGAGTGAGGAATTGGGGTGGAAGAGGGATGCCGGAAAACTGTTGTGGGACAGAAGTATATATTTGAATGTCATTCTAATTAACTGTTACTTTAAAGTGGATGCAAAGGAGGTTATTTAAGGACAGCATTGCAGAGCTTTGATAAAATTGTGATTCAGAGCTTCAACAAAGGTAGAACAATCAAATCAAATTCTCTCTATTCAGTTTGCTCATTAGCTTTGATCCACAACGCCTAGAACCAGTAATTCTCTGTTTATTTCATAAAAAAGACTAGGAAGTCTTACAACTGCTGCGAGAAAGGTTGGTTGCATTTCAAGTAAGGTAATTATTTAATAAAGGTTCATATCAAACGTCTTATGAACTGATCCTGATATGATAGACCTTGACATATGCAACAACAAACAGTGTATTCTGCTGTTATATGTTAGTCTGTGGAGCAGAATTCAAAACTGAGCCTGATTTTGCAACCTAATATTATCTACACAAACAACATACATGACATTTCATAGATATGAGTTCACTATGCATTAAACATGATTTCAAAGACTCTAATTCTCTCTTAGACTCAAGTTTGTATGCATATCCATCAAAGCAGCCAGTGCACATACATGAAAGATGTGATTAAATAAAGTGTCCTGTGAGTGCATCATGATTAAGTAATTATTAAAAATAGACTTTTAAATAAAATGTACTTTCACTGGGGCTTTCATTTATCAAAAGCCTTTCTAGCAAACTCAGAAAACTCATGGCCATGTCATTATGTAAGAGACAGTGAAGGTTGAGTTGTGCTGGTCTGCAACGTTAAGACATGAGATGATAGATGACCGTCCAGTAAGATGACAGTATAAACTGTTTGCTCATACCAAAGTCTTGAGGAAGATAGATGGTAGACTACGAAAATACAGCAAACGCTTTCAGGGACTGGGTCATATAGCTCGATACCCATTTATGACACAATCTTAATGATTTTAGACATTTTCATATGCAAATTTTTTTTTTTTTTTAAGTTGTGAGTGCTCAATGCCAAAGTCAATAAATTGCCACAGACAGTGTGTGAATTATCCACCTTGATTTGTCAATGCAGAAGTAAGGCATTTCCTATGAATGTGTGAGACTTCATTATACCCACTCACAGGGTAAAAAGGAAAAAAAAAAAAAAAAAAAAAAAAAAAAAAAAAAAAAAAAAAAAAAAAAAAAAAAAAAAAAAAAAAAAAAAAAAAAAAAAAAAAAAAAAAAACAAAGGACGAACAACGCAGTGCAGTAAACAGTAAATGATTAAATGTACATGTAAATGTCATTATACAGTGTGCAATCTGTTCATCTTGTGCAATGCAAATTATAATTTGACATCACTAACACTTTTAGCTAAATGTAATTTACATAAAATACAAAAGGATCATTCCGTGTCAAATCAAACAAATTTTAGAAACTTACCCACACTCTTAAAAATAAAGGTGCTTCACGATGCCATAAAATAAACTTTTTGTCTAAATGGTTCCATAAAGAACCTTTAACATCTGAAGAACCTTTCTGTTGCACAAAAGGTTCTTTGGGGTGAAAGAAGGTTCTTCAGATTACAAAAAGGTAAGTAAGAGGTGGTTCGTTAAAGAAACTTTGACTGAATGGTTCTTTGTGGAACCAAAAATGGTTCTTCTATGGCATCGCTTGAAGAACCTTTTGAAGCACCTTTATTTTTAAGAGTGCAGCTAAAATTTTGTATTTTGTTAATATTTTTTTTCTAAAGAAAGACAAACACAACAGTGAGGAAGGGCAAAATATTTTGTCCATTGAAAATGGGTCAAATTCAACAATTTGCAAATTGAGCCACATTTAGATCCCCATATCTTTAGAATCGAACCATACAGGGCCTTAAAAATGATGATACCAAAGGTTTGTTAAGAACCAGAATCTAATTGCAAAAAGAATAGTTTTGGCACTCAGACAGGTATATTTTATGCAACTGTTTTGATAGAGGGAATCTAGATAGATTTCTAGTTTCAACCTCTATGTAAAAATAATGATTCTCATTTTTCCCCTTCTAGATATTTGGCTCCAAATCTAAGGTGAAAACGGTCATTTTGACTGCCTTCTCCAAAACAGTGGATTACTCAGTAAATATTCATCCATGCCATATAATATTTTGGCTTTCTTCTTGCATTTTTTTCCTGAGTTGGCATGGAAGGACCCAAAAGTTTTTGTGATATATCTGTAATATTAAAATTTATAATAAAATGATACTTAATGACAGTATTGTTCTAAACGGATGGCAATGGAAAGCGCTCCAGTAGCATACTATTGCTAAGGTTAACTTCTAGCTAATGTTAGCCTCTACAGTATTTGGTGGAAAAACTGACTAAATTGCGGTTTACTGTTACTGAAACTTTTGAAAGTCCTGGGGAAAGACCGGTCTGAAAAAAACAATACTTTTACTAAGACACAACAACTTTTTTTTGGTTTTGATTGATCCCACCAAAACTCCAAGGGCTCTCTGGTCTTTAGTCCATGTGCTGTGCTAAAATTTTTTACGTAATTCAGTGTTCCCAGTCAAAAATGACCAGCCTTTTAAAAATTACTTGTAAATCTCTCATTATCACCAAATCTCGGATTCAATCTTTTTGTCAACTTTTATTTCCTTCAATTAGAACAGGTTTTGATTTTCTTTTGGAACTGATTGATTGTAGGCCTTGTTTATCTGAGCTTTTATCTGAGTAGGTTTTAGTCCAGTGTGAACATTTTCAGGAAAAAGAAAATACTCTGAGGGTCAGAATGAGGACTAGATATGTCTCTCCTTCAGTGCAAGTCATCTTTTCACATCAGGTGAAAATCAGGCCACTTGAAAGTAATATCACACCTTTCCTCAACAAGCCACACAATTAATCATCATGTCCATTTATGTATCACTCATGTCCAAAGCTCGAATCCCTAACCGGCAAATAGTAACAGTGATAGATTAAGTACAAAACTGTGTTGTAGACATTTTCCCTGAATGCATAGAAAAAACACCCATAGTAATAACAGTTTTTCCAAGGCTACTGAACTTTTCCAAACTATAAGCTACTGAAGACAAATAACAGTAATACAACCAAAACTACAATGTGCAGCAATTTTATTTACAGTCTTTTATGGTGTAGGAAATCTGCATTCTCTAAACCTTAGTCTGCTTAATTGTTCTATTATGTAAAACACAATTGTCTCATAAAATCTTTAAAAGAAAAAAAGGAAAAAGTACAGAATTGCTGAATTGTTCTTTTCAGAACATCTCTTTGCTGGGGTCCACTTTACCACCAGAGGCCATAAAAACACCTAACATACAAATAAATATATCCAGGTCAGATACAGAGACAAATCTGAGGATCTCACAAAAGCTCTTTGCCGAACACAAAAAAATGGGAGCCTTTATGTGTAAGGTGTATCGTTTAATACAATTATGAGACACATTTTCACACTAATGATCATAGCTCGCAAATTATTCTCCAGACAAATGGTTTCCAGTAACCAAAACAGCCTTTATCAGCATTTTTGCAATCTGATCAAAACCATTAATGTGAGTGTTTTGCATGCTATTGACTGCATCAGTAAGTCTGTAAGTTTATTAGGTTATGTGAGGTGAAATATATTTGTAGTAAGTTAATCTTCCCCTCTCTAATGTGTTTTGGTAAGTCTAATGTTCGCTAAAGTGCTGAGTTGCTATTTTTCTACTTTAAAGAAAGGCATTAAATTGATTACAAATATATTGTGTCACCATGACATCAATTAGTGGTTACTTATTTGAGTAGACAAGGATATTTATGGTAGCTGTGTAGCTGTTTAGATTAATGGTGGAGTCCAAAGTAGATGTTCTGAACAACAACAAAGAGAAGATATGTTAATAATGTTTGTGCAATAAATTATATACAAATATTAAATCCTGTGACATGTAAATCCTGAATGGTCCTCAATGTCTTCAACAACAAACTGTTCCGTTGTTATACAAATATTATTTCTTATATTGTCCACAAAATTGTAGCATACTTGCATGTTACATTAGTGGGTCAATACTAGTGCAGTAAATACAATGTTGCAAAAAAACACCTATGATGTGAAAACTGGCCTACCCACTGAAGATAATGTGCTAGTAGTTCATCTGTAAGTGCTTGGGCTGTTTAGCTGCGGCCCCGCCCTCCAACATCAACCCCCCGAGATAAAATATGTTCTCACGGCTATGTACAGCTGTATCTGTCTTTTATAAATCTGATAAAACTAAAAACTCTTCGGAGATATGAGGGATGCAATACTCTATAGGTACTCAAGATAGATTGGCTGAAACTGTGTGTGTTATGACCCCTTTAAAGCATGAGTATAGGATCAACATAAACAGCAGATACTGACAGGTGGAGATACCTAATGGGGTGTACTAATGCTGTATCTTCATGGGCGTGGCTTCAGAGAAGGTGTCACAAAGTGTGGACTCCCTGTCCCTAAACCCTCGCGGTCATCCTCTGAGTCCACACTTTCGTGACGTAACTCTCATGGACTTAATGGACACGCACACGCAGCGGTCATTGTAAGACCGCAAGTGCAAATGAAGTGTGCCATTTGTTTCTTGGGCACTTTCCCATCAAGAATGGGTTAACACATTAAATATGGATACTTTAGATCAGCTCGTGGGTCCGGGTTTCACCTGGTTGCCTGTGTTGATCGCAAAACATTAACCAAATTGGCCCATAAACATTGCTCAAAAAGTTGCCCCGTGTATCATCAGCCTAATGGTCTAACGAAATCCAATTTTAAACATCTTTTATTTGAGCCAATGGAGATGAATGAAATTATTTCAGGGTGAGACCACCCTGATTGTAAAGCAAAACGTGATTGGTTTTAGTGAGAACGTGCTACAATTGGTCAGCGAAATGTGGCTGTTATTTGATTGGCTTGAGTAGACGGTGGGTGGAGTCCACGTGTTTGTGGATTTGTCAGCGTTCTTTTACTGGTGGAAAATGTTTAAATGGGTCATGTGATGCGATTTCAATTTTTCCTTTCTCTTTGGAGTGTACACGCTCTTGGTGCATAAAGAAGCTCTGTAAGTTGCAAAGACTAACGTCTCAAAATCCAAAGAGATATCTTTATAAAAGTTAAGACTCATCCACACCCTCCTAAAACGGCTCGTTCTAACACGCCCCCACATACCTACGTCACTCTGTGGGAAGATTTGCATACCAAGACGCCCCCAAATGTTCACGCAAAGAAAGAAGACGTAACTTTTATTCTCGCTGTAGTATTATTACCGCCGCCGCCATGTCGTGGAGACGCCGTGTTTCATTGTGAAAGCAAAACTACATTGTTTGGCCTTCCAAAAGAAGACGATATATGCTTCGTCATGCCTGGAGCTGATCCGTGATGGTCGCTGAAAGAAATTCCACAACTTCGCACTGTGGATCACCGGATCGGCTTTCACTGTGGGCGAAGCGGAGTCCAGCCCGGGGTCATCAAATGCGGTTGCCGCAAGCCCGCCGGCCACTCCTTCATCGAATCCGCCGCCTCTGCTCACTCAGCCTGCTGGCCGTTCCTCACTTTATCCCCCGGTCTCTGCTCACTCTAGGCCGCTGTGTGTGACACTGTGTTTCGTTGTGAAGCGAAACTACTTTGTTTGGCCTTCAAAAATGGACACGACTAGAAATCAGTGGTTAAGCTGTATTAACAACCTGTTCCAGAACAAATTCAACCCAAATATTCAGATGTGTGCCACACATTTTATGGAGGACGTTTACTGATCCTGGTAGAGTAGACTTACAATGCCGGCTGTTCTGACTCACAAACTAAGTACGTTTTTTATATTTAAAGAGTTTTATATTTTATATATTTAAAGCAAGTTTTTTTGAGCAGTGTAGGTAGGGCTTGTTGTTTGTCATTTCTCGATCACAAATGCAGACATGGTTTTAAGTTTACGCAGCGCGATGCAACGCAACGCATAAAAAGACAGTATAAGTCATTATAATCCATAATTATGTCCCCACTGGATGCAACGAATGCCTCGTTTATAATAGGTTTTCATGTTTTTTAATCATTGCTCCAGCCTGACAGGGCTCACAGTCCGGTGAGGAGCATAACATTTCCGTCACACGCTTGAGGTATTCGGCCAATCACAACGCACTGGATAGCTGGTCAATCACAGCACACCTTGTTTTTCAGAACGATGAGCTTTGTAAAAGTCGACGCGTTTCAGAAAAGCGGGGCATAGAGGAGAAACAATAATGTACATTATGTGGAAAATAATGTGTTTTTTGAACCTTAAACCACATAAACACATTGCATTACACCAAATACACCAAATAATGTTCTTTTTAGCAGCATCATATGACCCCTTTAAAATCCACAATGCGCAGCGATCTACAAATGCACAGGATGCGATTCACAAATGAATGCCAGGCAAAGTTGTGTTTGTGACATAAACAGATATTTGTGGATATGTTTTTTTATTTGCAAATCTCATTTTATGTATTTGTGAATTTAATTCATGTTTGTGAAACTTCATTTGTGGATCTCATTCTATTTATCTGTATGTTAATATTTTAAATTTTTGATAATCTCTTGCCATTTATTTGGGGATCATAATCTATTTATTTGGAATTATGAAACAAATCTATCTCCATAGTTCATCTAATCCTTTTATGGGATGAACGATTAGTTCAGAAATCGATCAGGGATGAGTTTCCCAAAAGCGGCATTAGCCAGCTATGATCGTAAGTTACATTAAACTATGTAACGACGCAACTTGCTGTGACCATAGTTGTTTTTGGGAAACGCACCCCAGGACAGTTCTCCAGTCACCGACTCATCACTGAATTGAGAACCGACTCTTTCGACAACTGATAAGAACAGTATGATCATTTGGAGTGAACGGATGATTTTATTGACGATGTAATGATGAATTTTTATTTTTATTAAACGTGCAAACGTGCTTAAAAATAGTTAGAAATAAATGTCACTGTTGTTTAATGATTAGGTTATATTTAAGTTCTAAATACTTCGTGTTTGAGCTGAATCCTGCAACAAACTGAAATGTAACACTTGAAATTGCAATAAAAAAAATTATTACATCTGATTGACATCTGATATTTCAATATAAATCCTTCCAGACTAAGTGTATATTATCGGTAAAAGAATTAAGTATCACGTGACAACGCCATCTTTGTGTTTGTGTTGCAAACAAGGCTAGGTGGCCTTTCCTAACCATTCTTCACTGTTTACTGAGACCTCGTGGCCTAATGGATAAGGCGTCTGACTTCGGACCAGAAGATTGCAGGTTCGAGTCCTGCCGGGGTCGCAGTTTTGTAGAGTTATCTGCAGCAACACAGTCCGTAAAGATGTCCTGTTAGTTACACGTTAAGTATATATAAGTAAAGCTGTGGTTATCAAACGCATTAAATTAATCCCTTGCATTGCAGCAGTAGGCTACTTGTTCACAAATCACTCAAAAGTGCTAAATAAGCAGATGTAAAGGCCATTAGTACGGTGGCCGAGAAGTGCAAAGCAGATCACAATTCTGAAAACAAAATAACAAATTACAAACGCAAATGCAAGTCTAAAAAACAAAATAACAATTCAGAAAGCACAACAACAATTCAGAAAACATTAATAACAAGTCAGAAAACACAACGACAAATCAGACAAACCGGAAGAGGTAGATATAGTTTGAGACAGCGCCATTGGTTTGGGATTACTCAGCTGTAAATCATCAGCTCCAGTGGTGCATATGGATACGCGCATATCACTGGCTTTTTGACGCGATCGACCCAACTGAGTGACCCAACTAAAAACAACTGAGGTCGACAACAAACAAAAATAGTAAAAACAGTGAAAAATAGAACAACAAACAGTAATTTGCAATATATTCAGTGCATGCTGGGAAATCAAGTAGTACAATTTACAGTGATAAATTCATCATACGTAATACAACCACTTTGAAACCTGTGAACTCAAGTTGAAACTCACTAAACTAATAAAGTTTAGTAGAAATTCCAGGATTGATTGTAGCGAGTAAAACTATTAAGAGTTTAATCACACTGACATGCCTTCAACACATAACCAACATTTCCTGAAAATGCTAATACATGCACTCCTACTCCTAATTGTAGATGCATGAAAAAGAGTTTAATTTGCAATGCGGTTACCCGTAAAAATCTGCATTTAATTTAAACTAACTTCCTTATATCCTCCCACACACCCAGAGGATTGCCAAATAAGCACATTTGTAAAGATGCACATGCATTTCCCTGGTAAATGAGGCTAAATAAGAGCGATATAGAGAAAGAGTTTTTCTATGTTGTGTTGGTTCACTAAGATGAAAAAATTTAAAGCAACCTTCGGACAAAAGTGAAATCTTCTCACCTCAGACTGATACAATGTATTACATAATGTCTTACCTCAAATGACTGAGCCATTAACAAAGGTATCATGTACTGTAATCCATGATTTGACAGCCTGCATGGATTAATAAAAGCAATTGGCCTTGCTGTTTAAACCCTCATGTGCTCTTATGAATTTTAATGCATTTTGCTGGTCAGGATGATATAATGAGTACTCAGTATGGACCATTAGGCATCAAAGCACACAAGGTTTGCAACCTATGCAACATTTCCAGTTGTGGGAAATGATTTGTTACAATAGTGCACCGCTGAAACTAAATCAAATCACACGCAGCCTCTTTGAAGGTGTGATTACCCAACAACCACTGTTGGATTTGTTGTCATAGATAAGTAAATACTAGAACATGAAATGGCCAATGCAATTTCACAGGTTAATTGAAAGTTTACCGACATTGCCCTTCCTACAATGTCATGTCCAGTTCTAGTTTTTAATCACCTCCAAAATCTACTGTGATAACACTAATAACCGCTTTTCACTCCAATATCATCTTCTCCCTAAGGATTATCAGAGTCCTTGAGAAAACCACTCTCACTAGAAGGAGATCACATAATTAGATCTGTCTGTCTTAATGCATTCATGATATAGATGGCATGAGGTGTTAAAACCATGTGCACATAATCACGGACTGTGCTCCTTGGTGCATTTTTAAATGGATTATTTTCTTTTGTGGTCTTGTTTTCTGCCTTTTCCCATATGGTGGTATCGATTAGGTGGCATTTGTGAGTCAATAGATTGCTATAGATTTGAATGATTGCTGTGTGGTTCTCTTAGCCGCTGCTCCATCACGTTGCCTGAAACCGGTGGGCCTTGTTTCTAGGTAACTTGGAATCAATATGCACTTCACACTACAGCTTTCCAGAGCAGTGTGTTTGTCATCGGTAAGTTTGGTTGGTGTGAAAGCAGTATTTCAAACTAGATTGTGGAATGGGAAAAGGTGGAACTGGTATGAACACACTCCATATTAAATCATAAAAGTGAACTGCTACTGATTTTGTATAATTTGCATCTTTGCACACTCCTACATTCGCACTTATGTATTGTATTTCTCGAAGCTCCCTGTGCTTGATTAAAATCTGCATTCACTCTTTAATTTTATGCACTACCTAATATCACTGCAGATAGATTAATAATATAGTCCCAATATAATATAGACAATCTCTTTCTGGCAGATTGTCATTTGGCAACACTGGACTGGCGCTCCTCCTGTTTTGTGTCAGCTTTTTCCTGAGGCCTATATATCTTGACAAGCTTATGATCCAATTATGTGTCCATCTCAAAAATCTACATTTTTAAAACTCTAGATTCTGTCAATCACAGAATCATTGTCGTTTATAGCTTTAAATGACTAGTTTGTCCAAAAATGAAAATTTGCTGAAAAATGTACTCTCAGGCCATTTAAGATGTAGATGAGTTTCTTCATCAGAACAGATCTGGAGAAATGTAGCATTCCATCACTTGCTCACCAATGGATCCTCTGCATTGAATGGGTGCCCAAACAGCTGATAAAAATATCACAATAATCGACAAGTAAACCACACGACCCCTGTCCATTAATTCCACTCAGTTATCCATAATATTCTTTTCTCCAGTGAAAAAGTCCATCCAAAAAAGTCCATCCCTTGTTGTCCTCTTACATCAAAATCAACCAACATATTTGTTTAGAACTGTTTTTTGCTTGCAAACGGTGCTTGTAATCTGTACAAATTTCTCTTCTGATTTAGACGAGGCAACTTTTTACAGGAGAAAGCATGGATAAAGGACTTGTATTTTAGGCAAAAAAAAAGAGAGAAGGGGTTTTAAGTTAAAAATGTCTTAATGATGACTATGTCTTTTTACTTCACCAAGACGTTACTTATGGATTATTGTGATGTTTTTATCAGTTGTTTGGACTCTCATTCTGACAGCACCCATTTACTGCAGAGGAACCATTGGAGAGCAAGTGATGAAATGCTAAATTCCCCCAAATCTGTTCAGATGAAGACACAAACTCATCTATGGCCGGACGGTGAGTAAATTTGCCGCAAATTTTAATTTGTTGGTGAAGTATTGCTTTAATTTTTCAGTTGATATACTATAGTGATGAAATGCTAAATTTCTCCAAATCTGTTCCCATGAAGAAACAAACTCATTTACATCTTGGGTGGCCTGTGGGTGGGTACATTTTAAGCAGATTTTTCAAAATATATTGACACTCCTGGAAACTCCCAAACTCCAACATGTTGCAAAAGTAAGCAAGCACCATTCACATATTCTTTAGAAAATGTATCAGTCCAGTTGCTTCCTATGTATACTGAAACAGAGGAGCAGATAATTGCTAAAGATTCATAATTTGCCTGTGTGATACTTTTATTCAAGGGAATAATTCTGAATATATCATGTGGATGGGTGTTTTGTTTCAGTTAACAGATAACCTAACTGACATTTAAAACGAACTAACCAAGTCTTTCACTTTACTAAGATACTGCAAACTATCCATAGGTAGCAAACTGACTACATATGGAATCGGGCATCAATAACCCACAGATCTGGATGAGTGGCAGCTTGGCATCACCCACTGTCCATTTAAGATGACTGAGGTAACTCTACAGCCAGGGGAAATTATGCAAATGTTATATTCACATAAGTGAAACTCGTCATTTTTCACTGTTTTTACTATTTTTGTTTGTTGTTGACCTCAGTTGTTTTTATTTGCCATCAGTCTTTGTGGGTATGAGTATCTAGATGATTATTTTAATTTGTTAGCAACATTTTTTGGTTTGTTCAGCTTGTTTTATGGTGCTATGTTTGAGTTCTCACTACATTTATGCGTTTATGTGGAATTTCTTAACAGACTTGCATTGCGTGTAAGTTACAGTTCATGCTCTTCCGCAAACCCACTATCTTGCTGTTATATTTACATTCACATTTATATTTGGCACACACTTTTATCCAAAGCGACTTACATTGCATTCAAAGTATACAGTTTATCAGTTTAGGCATTCCCTGGGAACATGCTGTTTCTTGTACATTGCCCTACTGTTTGAACTACAGGAAAACTGTAGTTAACTTTGCCTGATAGGATAGACCGCCTTGGAAAACACTCAGGTGTCAGAGCCGTCAGAATGAGAGTTCAATCAGTTGATAAAAGCATCACAATAATCCACAAGTAATCCACATGACATGTTTTTATCAGCTGTTTGTTTGGACTCTGACGGCACCCATTGACTGCGGAGGATCCTTTGGTGAGCAAGTGATGTAATGCTACATTTCTCTAAATCTGTTCCGATAACGAAACAAACTCATCTGCAGCTTGGATGTACTGAACAATATAGAGTTCAAATAATGAAAATCAAACTATTTTTATTGAACTTAAGTCTCAAGTTTAAGTGACTTGACTCATGTTGTAGCTGACATTAAATTAATTGTTTCAGTGTTTCTTCCACTTCCAACCTTGTACCAAAAAGCAAGATGTTCCATTCAAATGAAGGGAATTTTAAAGTCTATTGGGTCAAATGCAAAAGTGAAATACAATTACTAACTATTCACATTACCTAAATTGCTTTCTCCTGCTAAATGCAGAAAGAAAAATGCTGTCTTGCATTAGTTGAATGTGTTTGGCTTCCCAAAAAGTGTTCTTAAACATTTCATGCACTTCTTTTCTGTGGAGGGACTGAATACGGTAAGCTCAGCCAAGCAAAGTCATACATGATGAAGCCATATGTTTCTCACTAATTATGCATTTTTGTTGCACCACAGTGTTTTTGAATGGTAATGTGAATTGCACGTTAATTGATTAATGACCCTCTGCGCCTTTTCCTGGCTTCTATGGCTTAATTTAAACATAACAAACAAGTGCAAAAAGGAATTCCTTCCTTTGCAGGCCAGTGTGGAGCAACTGCTTTAAAAAATATGCATCTATTGTGATTCACAGTGTTTTAACTAAGTTAATTCCTGCAACGCTGACACTATTTCAGCTATTTCAGATGCAAACATTTTAAATTTACCAACAATTTTCAAAATAGCCTCTGCCATTAATACATTATGGATAGATAGTCTTGAAAGAAGCTTGAGAGGGAGACAATGAAGTTGTAAATAGTTGGTAGGGTATCAATCAAGAACATCGGATGGATGCTAAGGAGATAGATAATACCCAGAAAAAGGGAAATGTCCCAAAACGATTGTAAAATCTAGTTCTCGCCTTAACAGGGACTTCTTCAAACATTCCTAATCCCTCTATTTCCTCCAAAGGGATTTCAGTTCAATTTCAGTCTTCCCATTCTCCGGATCCGTACCAGGTCAGGAAAGGGGCTCGCTCCCCCCTGTCTTCCTTAGCGCTGCCCAATAGGTGTAATTATGATGGATGGGGCAATTTCCAGAAGCTCTTTTTTGCCAAGAGGGTCATACCCATCTTGGTTTCTCACAAATGTAATGACTTTTCAAAGGAGCGCACTCACAAAAGTGCATCCGCAGCACAGTGTTTGAGAGCTGACCTAAGGCCAGGTATGAAAAAGCAACAAATCACTGACTGTAACTGGTAATGACACCTAATGACACCCTTTGCTTTGTGCTCAAGGAACCCATATTCAATGACACATTTTATGTTAGTTTTTCAGTGAAGGATATTCAGTATCACATTTTCCTCAGTGGTGTAATGACTCTACTTTTACGTCACTACGTCACTGAAATGTCAAGACAGCCATTCATTTTTCGATTTGATGAATTTTTCTAAATATTCTTCTTTAGTAGTGTACGTTTGCTCTAGAAATGAGTTCTAAACAGTAGTGAAATGAACTAGTGTAGTCTATAATAAGCTCATTTCTATCTTTTTGACTCACAAACAACATCAGGTAAAGATTTTTACCATAGAGAATTATATATGCAGGCATATCAAATTGGGGTCCAGGGGCCACAAAGGGGTGCTAAAGGATCTGCGGAAAATTTGAGAAGGAAAAAAAAGTATATTTGTATGGCTGTAAAAGTTAGCATAATTTTTTTAAAGATTATTAAAAATAAAAATAAAATTATTAAAACGCCGAACACCTATATTATTATTATTATTAAAGTATGTAAAAATAGAAAAATGTTATTTACTTTTTTTAAAAATAAAAACAGGTTCTCTGGAAAATAGCGTTTTCTATGAAACATTTTAGTTTATTTGTACTTTTATGAGACAGAGTGAATAGTGTAACAGTGAAAATGGTTTTCATCAGGTCTAATTGTGTGTAAAAAAAAGTCGTATTATAATTTACATTTTATATTAAATTCAAAATATATTTTTTATATTTTCTTTTGACTTAAGCAGTGAAAATATGTCACAGAAGGTCAATTATTAAATTTTTCAAACAAGTTACCTTACACTTCTCACACAGTAAAAAAATTAGTCTTTATTTATGAAAATAAATAGCTGCCTTTCTATTTTAAGTAGGGGTCACTTACAAAAGTGTATTCACTTCTGGGGGTTCCTTGGTATCAAAATGTTTTGAAAACCCCTGTCCAAATCTGTAGGCTCTAGGATAAGCACATAATATTTTTTGCTGAAGTTTTATAGATCAATAAGTGTTATTGCTTGTTCAATTAAATTGGCTTTTCTGGATTTAAAAAAAAATACAAATGGAAGCACTGTTAGGTTAACTGGGGTTAAATTTCTCCTTTGGGACTTCATTCCGTACAACCAAAGATTTTGCATTGTACTCTGCACTTTATAAATGGTTGATTGATTGTAGGCTTTGTTTTTTTTAGGGCAGTCATTCACTTTAATTTGAAATGGGACTTGGTGTCTAAAAACAAACAAATAGGAGAGGACAGAGTGCAGAGAAAATATCAATTCTAATATCGTCAAAGGGTGTTTAATCCTCTCAGACATGAAAAAGCATTGTGATAGAGGTGTGAGACATGAGCGAGGACAAAACATGATGATCAGCTAATTGTGGTACATCCCCTCAATAACCTCACCTGATCTCATACAGCTGAGCTCAGCGCTCGAGGTCTTTAAAGGGAGGGAAGGTTTGTACTCGCACCCATTTATTGCTTTCCCAGCTCCATTTAGCTGTCTCTGAAGACCTCAGAGCCCCCGTTTTAACCTTCAATTATGAATTAAGTTGTTGAGGTAAAGCATGTTTATGGGCTAAATGTTGCCAATTTAATTTGAAGTGGGATTTGGGTCGAAAATGTCTTAGCAGCAAACATGCATAATGTTTTTTTATTCTCACCGTTATTAGGTTAGCCACTAGCGTATTGAGGTGCAGAGAACACTGTATGTATACCTGAATTAATAAAACTAGAACAATATGCCAATATCTGGATTAATGGTAGACTTGAGATACAGTTCCTATAAAATACATGTTTTGTTGCTTTACAGCAATGAATCATAGTGGACTTCCTTTGGCTTTTTTGACACTAATCAACAGAAAAACACTCTATAAAGGGATTTAAATAATACTGAGTATAAAATCCAAACTAATTAATTTCATAAGTATTATTAATATGACATGAGTCAAGTTGATAGGTAAATTACTTGTGTGTAGTCAAAGAGTTTCAGTTGATTGTATAAAAACAACTCAAATCTGGGAGCTCCAACTTGTGGTGAGTCAATATTGTGGCAGAACTTACATCATTAAGACAAACAAAAACCCTCTAAGCAATTCTGCAGAAAAGTAATTGAAAAGCTCAAGTCAGGGGATGGCTACAAGAAGACTTTAAGAAGTCATTAAATATCCCTGGTGTATAGTTAAATCAATAATTAAGTAATGGAATGAGCATGCCAGTGCTGTAAATCTACCTAGAGCTGGCTGTCCTAAAAAACGAGTGACCATGGAGGACACTAGTGAGGGAGGTCAGTTCACCAAGACCAGCTGGAAGACATGGTTTTGTTGGAAGAGACCAAAATAAAGTTGTTTTAGCCATCAAACTAAATACACGTTAGACAAACACAACATATCATTTGGGAAGCATGGTGATGGCAGTATCATGCTGTTGGGAAGCTTCTCTAGAGCAAGACCTTGAAGGCTTGTGAGGGTTTGAAAACAGCTAAATGCAGGAAAATCCTGTAGAAAAACTCCTGTGACTTGACACAATATTTGTTTCCAGCAAAACAACAACCCAAAGCTACAAAGGAATGGCTTAAATAGACAATGTTAATGTCCATGAGTGGCAAGATCAATCTCAATCCAGCTGATAATTTATGGATGGACTTCAAAATATCTGTTTTGCTGAAAGAAACATGCAGTTTCGAGAAAAACAAAACAAAAAACATTGCATTGCAGTGACCAAACTGTCCACATAAACACAAGTCTGAAATTGCGGTCATCTATTTAATGCCGACTTGACGGGTGAGTACTTATGGTTTAAATTGATGTTGTTAATGTCCTGGAATGACCAGATCAGTCTCAGTCTTATTGAGAATTTATGGATGGACTTGAAAAGAGCAGTTTTTCTGAAAAAAGCATGCAGTTTGCAGTTGAAAAGAAGGATGAAGAAAGATGAATACTTATGAAAAGCACATAGAAACATTCAGGAGTGCAGAAAATTGTCAACGCTGTCTCATAAAATTGGAAAAGTTACAGCATATTCTTTCTGTTTCTGAAGTAACTACAAAACCCTCAGCTTCGCCATAATGGAGTGACACTGCACAGACAGTGAGTTAAAGTCATTTAATATAGACTTGGGCTAATTGTAGTGTTCCAATAAACCACGTTAAAACTATTCTTCTAGTATTGTGCATTTATTTTTCATTTAATATAAGTTCTGAACTGAATCATGATGCCAGCTCAACATTGTGATGTCTGTCAGCCATCGGCAATGGCATCATCTATCGGCCAAACCCTAATACCAATAAAAGCTCTTGCACTGTCCATTGACTCTCACAAAAACTGTCAAGAAATAGCTGGGTCATATTTCACCCCCAAAACAAAATAAGAAATAATTTTTGGATAAAGAAAATAAAGCCTGTTTTTAGTACCACTGAGTTTTTTCAAATAAGTCATATATCACTTAGCCTTACGAAAAACTGGCTAGGTTCTTTCTCAAGTGTGTGTTCTTTAAAAAAAGTCTCCCTCTGCAAAGCCCGAAGCTGCACTATTTATGAGGAATTTCAAAAGTAATTTCTCTTCCAAATCCCAAAACGCTGGCAGAAATGACTGTCTACAGTCAATTTTTAGAGACCTACATAATCAAGGTGCCTAAATAATTCATAGTATTACTAATCCCCATTTCCATCAGCACAGCACAAAAGTCAATGACTTTTTGACAACTGAGTAAGCGAGAGAGACATAAAAGTGCAGAAGAGAAACCCCAAGTACAAGGCATTTAAATTTGACAAGACAGAAACATACCAGCCAAAAGCATAATTGGATAGCCTTTATGTTTTCGTAAAGGGGGGAGAGACGGTCCTGTTGGATTGTCTGTCCTCCATTCTTTGTCCATCTACTGCCCTCAAGTGGTAGTATTTTAAAGGACAAAATATGTGTGCGCATAAAGAAGTGACAGTGAAGTATAGGAATAGCAAACAACACAATTTCCAGCCTGCTGGAAACATGATTTCAAGCTACATTTTTAAATACTATAAAAAAAGATGAGATCACATGCTATAAAGTCAAAAACTGGACCTTTTTAATATTGCATACATTGTCATAGAAGTTTTTCATTTACAAGCAGGATAAATACATACAATATAGTCTATGGAACATACTGTATAACATCAATATGACAATCTGAACATCACTCATGTTGATTGTTGCGGTCATCTGATGGAATAGGGTCCAAACTCATGGAATCATAGTCCAAAAAATATGAAAAGTATAAACTTGTGCCTCTGCTTTCCAACATATTCTCCATCATGTCCATGTCTTCCCATATTACAGAGCCATAATGAAACGTCTGACTTGTTTCAGGTACTCTGGCTTCAGGAAGTCCTGGAGTTCCTCCTTTTTTACCCAAGCAAATTAATTCTTCTCTAGGGGTAAGTGCTTATGGCTGGACAGCACAGCTTTGAAGAAGAACACCTTGGCTCCAACACTGCCCTCTTTCTGAATGACCTTTGGGTATTTATATTTTTAAAATCCACAGGGTGCATTGCCAAGGAAAGTGGCCTTTTTATCAGCACCTACTGAGGACAAATTAAACAGAAGCTTAATAATTTAACCTGCAGCACATTCGATTTAAGAATTAGTCTTATTATATCACTGCCAGGCTGAACAATACCTAATGTGATTTTGTTAGCGAGCAAGAAGGAACTTACAGTTTTTAAGACTGTGGACCAATTCTTTCCACTAGTCCTCAAAAGTATAAACCATACTGAATTTGTTTTAAACCAGAAAATGTATTCATGTTTCGGTTTTTTCTTGCCCTGCGGTGTTAAAACAGCTTTTGTTAAAGCTGACATCAACTCTACATTAAAAAACAGACCTACCTGAAGCTGTCTAAATGGATATTACAATATAAGCATTACCTGGAAGACTTGCAAGGGCACGTTCGGCCGTCTGTCGAAGAGTCTCTCCCGTCTGCCACTCTATCTGAGGCAGGAGCCAAAGCTTTTGACTGCCAACATCCTTCTTCGCCAACAAGATCAGGCTGTCTGCTAAACAACGCTCTGAAGAACTCACGTCTTTCTCGTCAACACCTGTAGAGTAATTTGTGAACATTCAACATTTTTTATAACTCTGAAATGTCTTAAGATCATGACTAACATCAAAGCAAAAAAACTCTATCACTGCCGAAATAATGCTTACCTTGTGACCTCGGAGCTGGTTGAAATTGCTTCGGTTTCTGTTCCCAAATATCTTCCAGATCTTGAGCTGTAACAATTTCGTTGTCCCTATAATCCTCCTCATCTGAATCATAATCCTCTTCTTGTTTCCGGCTCATCAGTGCAGCATCCCCCAGGAGCCTCAGCTCGTGGTCCGAGAGCAGACTTCTCTCTAACTCCATCTGAAACAATAAGCAATCCCGTGAGATGTGTTTGACAGGCGGCTCATGGCTAGCAGATTAATATTAAAATACACAGACAGACAGACACACAGACTCAAAATATGCTGCACAGCACACTAAAATTCGAAAAGGAAAATAAATTACATAAACGGTGAAAAGACATTATGATATGAACATGGTGTATTTCAAATAATTATAATATTATATATTTAATGTGCAATACTGATGCTTTCTTACCAGGTGCATTAGCTCCATGAACTCTTCCTCTATGGGGCTGCCGTCTTGAGAGACCACAGGTAGCCGCTGCAGACATGCAGCTCCGTGCAGCGCCCACGGAGACGCAGCACCCGCAGTCTTGACCACTGTTGCCTAGAGGACGAAACATTTCGCACGCCTTTGTTTAATGTACTTGTAGTTGTTATGCTCCACAATGGTCGCCAAAGCCTACTGAAGGGCGCCGCCATGTTGACCGCACGTGTTCCCGGAGTTTGTGAAATAGACGCGACTATTTCAAAAATAGGGGGAACCAGTTTAGGAGAAAAAAGGTTTGGCGGTGTTTACCAAGGTAATTTAATGAAAACAAAGACGTATTATAGCTATACTTTTTATTATTACTATGATTAACATAACAAAAAGTACTTTACGTCACATTCGTTACACTGGCGTCTAAAGAATAAGTAAAACCCCCCCTCTGAACTATATAGCATGATTGTGACGGTCCCGTTTAACACACTTTACAATGTCCGCCAAGCTACCTGAAGTCATGTGTGTTTGTGTTTGTGAATAAGCTGCATGATTTAAAACTCACACTATGTATCTTAGGCTGTACAGCTTCATTCGAGGTTCGTGCCAGCAGCTTTTTGAGCCCTTGAATTCATCTGGACGGTTAATGTAAGTCGCTCATGTGTTTGTTATAGCAGCACATCTGATAAAGTGTTTGATTTAAGTATAACAGACGCATTTCCTTCGCTGTCAATTTTTTTGTGTTGACGCTATATTTAAGTCAACATAACAATCATATAGCAAATGCTGACATTAACATTAATCAGGTTTTTGGTTGTGGTTGCATGGTAGTGTCTTTTAAGACATGTAGTGCTATGATTATGCAATTTTTGGACATGGTACTGTGGTAATACCATGTTTTTTGGACATGGCACAATAGTATTTTTAGGGCATATTAAATGAATATGCCTTTTTTGACAATGCATCGTAGTAAAACCATGGTTTCCTGGAAATGTACCATACTGATACTGTTTTCCACCCCCATCTAACATGATTATACTGTGGTGTATTTTGAAGCACCTCCTAAGTACCATATTCACTATCAGTGAAAGGTTTTGGAGATGCATACTCATTCTTTATTACTACTGTTTTCCACATTTGACAATAATAGACACAAGACAAAATGTCTTCTAATTTGAGTTTCTTCAAAGTCGTGACCATTTGTCTAGAGACCAGGGGCAGGTTCAAGCTCAAACCGGTGTGCACCGTTTTGCTACGGTTTCCGGTTTGAACGACATGTTTCCTGGAAACCGTGTGCAACGGGGTTTGAGATGCGTTTTCTCTTGTTTGGTGGGTGTGTCAAACATGTCAGCCCAATCAGCAGCAGCATGTATATAAACCACATGGTATTAAAGAGACAGCTGGCACAGTGTAATTAACATCCAAATAAATTCACAAGAGCAAGTATATTGTTTGCACATGTTTATTTACATTAAAGACAAAATAACTGAAATAATAAGGGCACAAGTATAGACCTGGAACTTCTTTAAGTCTGTCTAAATATCATTTAGTAATTGCAATGTCTTCTGGTCCATATCCTTTCCTTAGGAAGGTGTGCTAAATACTGATTAATGTAACATAAAAATACTATACATATTTATATATTTTGCTATTGTATTATGGAGTGACACTTTCACACTTTTCCATACTGCTCTGATTATATAATGGTGAATATTGCAATATCATAGCACAACAACAGCGATCAGCAATAATGATAAGCCTAATACTCACAATAAAAATAATAAGGTCATATAGATCATAACACAGTCTTGGAGGTATGCGAGGCAAATGTTGGATCACAATAATTAGGAGCCACAGTTTCCACAAATCCCTTCACTCGATTGGGATGTTCTCTTTTATTCTGGAGGGCAAGGGTAGTGACTGTAACATCGAGCGTATTTTCAGTATTAAACACGTATTTATACCAATTTCATCAGGCTCCGAAAATTCTTCAAAAAGAACACAAAGAATGGCCTTCTCAGCTGCCATAGTTGCAACTCTTGCGTCATCAGAACAGGGTGTTCAACGCACCAACGTTTCCGTTTAAAAAACGTTTTGCACCGTTTTTGTCGGGGCTGAACGCAGCCCAGCTTTGCACATTCAGGACGTATTTTGTTACTGAGGGATCTAATTGGTTGTTGTCTCCTGCAGTGGTGG
The DNA here is from genome assembly GCA_018155175.1 of Sinocyclocheilus anophthalmus. Classification (NCBI taxonomy): domain Eukaryota; kingdom Metazoa; phylum Chordata; class Actinopteri; order Cypriniformes; family Cyprinidae; genus Sinocyclocheilus; species Sinocyclocheilus anophthalmus. The sequence continues at coordinate 52,134 of JADLZN010002269.1, read as the reverse complement.
AAATGTGGGGCTTCAGCGTCCGCTGTCACGCAGTGCCATCCGATTACAAGATACTGATGCCAAACCAGTGGAAACCAAGAGCTCATCATCCCCCGTCAAAAGACTGAAAGAGTATGACAGAAACACTGACAAACACCTGCTTTCAAATAGGGCTTCAACCCAGGGGCTCCCAAACCTTTTTGTCCGTTCTTAGGAAATAAATTAACCCCAGAGATTACAAATAATAAATAGATTGTGATGCATTTAGGATTCATTCATGAATAGAAAGTTCAAAATAACAGCATTTATTTAAAACAGAAATCTTTTGAAACATTATAAATGTCTTTCCTGTCACTTTAAAGGGGTCATATGATGCTTTTTAAAAGATCATTATTTTGTGTATTTGGTGTAACAGAATATGTTGACATGCTTTAATGTTCAAAAAACCACATTATTTTTCAAATACTGCACATTAATGTAAGTCCTCTATGCCCCGCCTCTCACAAACACGTAGTTTTCAACAAAGCCCCCACTTTTGACAAGCACAGTCTGCTCTGATTGGCCAGCTGACCCAGTGCATTGTGATTGGCCGAACACCGCAAGCACTCGTCGGAAATGTAATGCCCCTTACCATAATCGCGAGCTTCATCTTTCAAAATAAATGTAAAGACAGTAAATAATGTCATTAGTTTTACCATCAGTTCAAGCCCGAAAGGGGACACAGAGTCTGGACAGGGACACAGTGATGAAGCGGTGTGGTTTGCAGAGTACAAAGACACGGTTAAGGACAGCGACTCCACTGTCATTGTGACCCGTCTCTCTCACACACACACACGTGCGCGCTCACACACACACACGATGCACAAAACTCTGCATTTGAACAGTCAATAGCAAATACTTAAACTAATAACAAAACAGTAGCTGATTCAGAAGCGCCAGATTGTCATAGCAAAGTCAGAATTACGTCCTCTCCTAGGTTCACGAAACAGTCAGCCATAAAATGCATTGCTGTTCTGTTGTAAGTGATCTTAAAGATTCCTAAATGCATCTACTTTCGGAAGGCCAAATAAAGTGCTTTTGCTTTCGCCTAGAAACACACAGCGTCTCCCTGACATGCTGCTTCAACACTAACTGCGGTTACTGAAACCACGCCTTCTTTCTTTGCATGCACATTTGGGTGGCAAATTATGCAAATATTTCCACATCGTGAGGTAGATATGTGGGGGCGTGTTAGAACGAGCCGTTTTAGGGGGGCGTGGCAGAGTCTTAACTTTGATAAAGACTATCTCTTTGGGTTTGTGACTTTAATCTTTGCAACTTCAGGGATCTTATCTATGCACAAACAGCTTGTAACACTCCAAAGAGAAAGGAAAACTTGAAATCGCATCATATGACCCCTTTAATCAATTTAATGCATCCATTCTGAATGAAACAATTAATTAAAAAAACATTGATAATAATAGTTATCATTGATAATGAAGTATCTCTATATAGATTGAAATTCTGTAGTAGATTTCATGGTAAAATGTTTGTCATTGTTGTTGCTTATATTCTGTTCCCTATTTAGCCTCTTCCCTCCATTTCCGGGTGAGGAGAGCTCCCTGATATGGGACAATAAGAAGTTTGAAGAGTTACCGATAGCACACATAAAAGCCACGTATAACAAGTAAGTTGCTTCACAAAAATTAAATAGTTGCGATTGACAAATGAAAATGGAATTAGTCCAGATATAGTTTGCTTGCTGTGTGCATGCAGCTATAGCATGAGCTTATTTCAGCTCTTACTTACGCTTGTCATTTATCCATCTATTGTGGTGCTTTTGTTGCATATCATGTCCTACATCATGCTTTTTAGTTTGTACATGTGAAATGAATTTACAGTATTTTCTGTGTTTATCTCAGGGCTACAGATGCCCATAGTTGCAGTATGTGCATTATAATTATTATTTATAGAGTTGTTTTTCATGCATTGATACTGCATGTTTACCTAACTCAGCCCACACTATAATAATTATTACAAATAGTCATTTCAACATCGATGCATCCCTGATCACAACCTGTGATTTGTTCTCCATCTCTCCAAAAATACTGGAATTTCATAGTCAGGAGTCCATTAAAACTGCAGGCTGACAACATATTGTCCTTACTTTCTTGCTGTAGCACACATGTCCAGGTCACAGATTGTCTGGGCCAGTACATGGTCCGAACCTCGTGTGGATCAGAGGGCTTTAAGAATGTGAAGAAATCCACTCCTGTTGCAGCACAGACTGCTGGGATTTCAGCTGCTGTGGTAAGATGGACCATCAAATTGATTGTTACCAGGTTATTGATAACATATACTGAGATAGAATGTGTTCAAGACCATTTTTGTGTTTGGTTATTGCAATTAATACAAAATAGACTTATTCTGAGTACAATACATTGTAATAAAAATATAGTATAGTTGTCAAGGCATAAACAATATATCATTTTGTTTGAACTGTCTAGTAGAGCTATATCAGACATTTCCATCGAAAATATTTTGTCTGTCATTTGAATGTTGTCCACCTGATGGCAGCACATTTCTTTGTAGTATTTTACCACACCCTGCTTAATTGTTAAAGTGCCTTTCTTTAGATTGTGTTTAACTTTTTTCTGCTTTCAATTTAAAATCATGCTGAAAAATTCTGTCAGAACAGGTATAAAATGTAATATTACAAAACAGGGCCGGTCAAAACATAATTGGAATATAGAGAACTTTTGAAAGGTGTTTTATTTATTTTTGTAAAATATGAAAGTCTTATGTGCGTGTATGTATCCTCAGGTCTGAGATTATCAGCAGTACCTAATTGACCGTTTCAATGTTGTTTATACTGATAATTTGACTGGCCAAGAGAAATAGAAAAATTAAAAATAGCATTTCAAATCTTCAGTTTCATGTTTATACATCTCTTTGGTTACTTCCACGCTATTTGTTTGTAATTTCATCAGCATGTGTCGTGAAGGTTCTAATGACAACCCTGAGTCACAGCAGGCTGTATAATCAGTATATGACTTCCCACTGATAACCATTCATTTGCTGTATGGACACAAGCGTTATGATCTAAATTAGTAGTTTCGGACAGACCTCAGATTCTAGGCTCCTGCAATTTTGTGTTTCCTCAGTGATTCATTCGTTTTTATTATGCTAAATGTTCTAAATGTATGTATGTTTGTCTTGAGCAGAAGGCGAGGGCAAAGGGGGTCACCTACGTCCGTGTGCTGGTGAAGGGACTCGGTCCGGGGCGCTTGGTGAGTAGCTTTCTAATGCCTTACTTGATGCCTATAAAGATTTACAGCAAAAAAAATCTGCAGTTCCTTGTAGATTAAACTGCATTGTAGGTGAGAATATGCCCCTATATCCCCTTATAATATATTACTTATTATTTATTGTGACATTTTCCATTTACCTATATTTTATATGATTGCAATAAGATTTTCATATGACTGCTTATCTGTAACTGTGTGAAAACCAAAGTGAACCTGTGCACATTTGAATGCAAATGAGCGTCTTGAATCTGTACAGCTGTCGACATCATCATTTACCTCCACTCTCAAATTAGACAAACATTATGTTGCTGTTTTCTAATAAACTAGGCAGTGAATTTTGCAGTAAATACCAAAAAATGTCAGTGGTGAAAGGTAAAAAAGGTAAATGCAAAATAGTAATAATTAAAGATTATCTATATTGTTATTCACCACTTATTTCTATGTGCACAATAGAGAATAAAAGAGCAAACAACATAGAAAAAGCATAAAGGGAGCAGGGAGCTGTTGTGTAAAAAAATGTGTAAAAAAAATGTAAAAAGTATTACTAATAATTAATACAAAAAAGATGGTAACAACATCTACATTTTCTAAAGAAAATTACTGCTGTTGTACTAAAAAAGTGTGTTGTGTGTGGTTACCAAAGTGTTGCTTTGTGACTACTAAGGTATTCTGAGTGTTTTTTAGCACATTGCTATGTGGTTTTGTGGTCAAAATACCCCAAGTCTTTATGATATTCTAGTCCCTAGATAAGACTTGTCTCTCCTTAAATATAAACTACCAATAAAATGTTTTATGGTTTTGTAAAATGTTTTGGAAAGAAGTTTCTTGCTCACCAAGGCAGCATTTATTTGATCAAAAATACAGTAAAAACAGTAATATTGTGAAATATTATTACAATATAACATTTAAAATAATTGTTTTCTATTTTAATAGTTTTAATGTAATTTATTCCTGTGATGCAAAGCTATATTTTCAGCATCATTCCTCCAGTCTTCAGTCACATGATCCTTCAGAAATCATTCTAATATGCTGACTTGGTGCTCATTTCTTATCTTTTTTTTTTATATATATATAATTGTGCAAGCCATCTTTGAAAAGAAATATTTTTTTTCTACACAGTTAATCATGTGCAAGTTGAAAATCGTTATGGCACACATCTTCTCAAAACACAAATAGTGTTTGACTAGAGTGTTTTATTTGTTGTTGATTGATTTTGTTGGTGTTTGTTTGTTCAGATCCTTAAACCTGAGTATGCCTTAACAAACACCACTAATAAAAGAATAAACAAGAAAAGCAAAAGACTAGTGCATGCTAAACACTGTTGCATGGCATGCAAATGGGAATTTAAAGCTTCTGTTCGTAGCTTGAGGTCCACAGATGTGCAAATGAGTAAAAACAAACAAAAGACTTAATTGAAATTTGTAGTAAAAGTAGTCTTATTACTATCACCTTTTCTGCTCTGTTTGAGGTGTGCTGTTACCTTTTAGAGGATCTAGAGAACAGAATATAATTTAAATTTAGGGGAGGACTTTTTTGACTTATATGGCCCATCCACCCAGAAGCCTTATGAGGTTATTCTGGTGCAACTTCAAAAAACCAACAAGGTGTGTGGAAAAAGCAAAAAACTACTTATAAAACCAGCAACACGTGTGGAGTGTAGAAATAAAAAAAAGAGCTGTAGAAAATCAGTCCTTTATTGTGCCAACTCGTTTCTGCACACAGGCCTTCATCAGGACTAAACAATTGCAAATGAAAAAACAAAAACTCTTCAATGCAAACAAAGAGCAAGTTAAAGGGGTCATAGGATGCTACATGCATTTTTACATGTTGTTTGAACTGAAATGTGTGTTGGCAGTGTGTGTACACAACCACCCTATAATGATAAAAATCCACCCAGTGTTTTTTTTTTTATAATCTGGTTAAATGTTTTCCCCTTTCTCAAATCGAGCTGATCTCAGATGCCATCACACAGACAGGCCCCTCCCACGATAGTTTGATTGACAGTAGTGTTTCAGCACAGACTGGACTGGTGTCTTACCTTAGACCCGCACTGAGTGAGCTGTCATCAGTCCGCCATTGTTTCACCGTGGTTTGATATCCACCAATCACAAGACGCATCAGAAAACAAGCTAATAAGCTCCAATGATATGGTGACCAGCAGTGTTGGGGGTAACGCATTACAAGTAATGCGAGTTACATAATCAGATTACTTTTATCAAGTAACTAGTAAAGTAACATTACTTTTTAATTTACAAGAAAATATTCTACTTAATTTTACAAATAAGTAACACTAGTTACTTTGTTTTCCCATTTACTGATTGACAGCTCTCCTGTCCCCTTGCTTCGAGAAATCGGGAGAAGATGTTACTTTAGTTCTAAAATAAATATGAACATGCATTAATTGATCTCACTCACTCACAAAAAAAAAAAAATCAGATTGTTTTCCTCAAAATTAATAAAAACAGTTAACAGCAACTCAGAATATGACTCAAAGCTACAATAATTAAATATGTGAAATAATACAAATATCCGTCTGTATTATACATTGATTTGCTGCTGACCTTCACGTGATCCAATTTCAACCATACTAAGAGCAAAAATACACAAGATAAACTAATATTTCTTCTTCTTTTTTTATTGCTGAAGAGTGTTGAACTTTCTTCTTCTGTGTACTACTGTACAGACGTGAATTTGCATTTCCTTCAGCCTGAGGCTTTTGGTGTGAAAGGGCTTTTATATTTGCCAAAAATAGAACTTTTTATTTTTTAAAACAAACAAGCAAGCCCTGTCCGGTTTTAAAAAGTAACGCAAAAGTAACGTAGTGCATTACTTTCAATAAAAAGTAACTAAATAATGTAATGTTACTTTTTTAGGAAGTAACGCAATATTGTAATGCATTACTTTTAAAAGTAACTTTCCCCAGCACTGGTGACCAGTAACCAGATTGTCGAATAAATAAAAATTATTAAAAATGTATGGCATCACCCTGAACACATTTGGACCTGCGTAGAGACATAGTGGCAGCGACTTTTGCAGTTACATTTTCTTAGGAAAATATAAAAATCTAGTTGATTGTATGATTTTAAACCTCCTGCATTTCATCCGGTTTCTTTTCATGATCCTTTCAGCGGAATTTCAGCAGTGATTATTTATTATTCTCTGTTTGTGCCCATATGGTACGGCAACAGTTATGCGTGCTGACTATTCAATAAATACTCTGAAACTGACCGATGAGTTCTGTGAGCTCAGCGGCAGTCTGCATGCTCTTACTCTGAGCCGGGTGGGAGGACATAAAGGCTGGGTGAGAATCTAATGAGCCCCTCCAGAGCTGCAGGCAACAGGGGGCTTTTAAGACTTGCATTACTCTAACTACCCTTGGTTTATTCACAGTCAGAAGCTTCCAGACTAAGTTGCATTTAAGCAGATGGTGGTTGGGCATAAATAAATCAATGCAAAGCCACCAACTGCTGGGGTAACGTATCTGAATCAAATTACTAAATAGACAAGCCAGGGTAAATACTTGTGCTTCTTGTAGAAGAATAGATGTAGATTTGAATTGTTGGATAGAAGCTTGAAAGGAATCAGGGATGCTCAGATGTTACAATTCTGGCCAGTAATTATTTTAATGTTGTGGCCGGTAAATTGCTGATGATATTCTAGATTATTCTAATTATCTATCTAATCTAATTAAATTAAAATCAACTATTTTAAATGCTACAAGTGAATTTAGGCATCACGACATTTTATTACTTTTTTCAAATATACTCACCCTCAGGATATCTAGGATGTGGATAGGTTTGCTTCTTCATCAGAATGAGAAATTTAGCATTACATCACTTGCTCACCAGTGGATCCTCTGCAGTGAATGGGTGCCATCAGAATGAGAGTCCAAAAAGATAACAACATCACAATAATCCACAAGTAATCCACATAACTCCAGACAATCAATTAACGTCTTGTGAAGCGAAAAGCTGCGTGTTTGTAAGAAACAAATCCACAAACTCATTAAGACATTTTAACTTTAAGCTGTCGCTTCTGGACAAAATACCTGTCTATAATCCATAATAATGCTTCCTCCAGTGAAAAGTCCATCCCCTGTTGTCTTCTCACATATTTCACATGCATATTTCTCTCCAGGCTCAGACAAGACAACTTTTTACTGGAGAAAGCAATATTTTGGATAGAGGACTCATATTTACCTGAAAACAATGGTTTAAAGTTATACAACCAGGTTTTCATTGCACAAGGACGTTTAAAGGGTTAGTTCACCCAAAATGAAAATTAGCCCATAAATTACTCGCCCTCAAGTCATCCTAGGTGTATATGACTTTCTTTCATATGAATCCAGTCAGAGTTATATTAAAAAATTGTATTTGATCTTTCAAGTTGTTTAATGCCACTCAGTGGGTGTTGCTTGCATCAGTCCAAAAAAAAGTTAAATAAAAAGCGCCCATCCATAAAAAAGTGTCTCCCACGGCTCCGGGGGTGAACAAAGGCCTACTGTAGCGAATCGATGCATTTTTGTAAAAAAATATCCATATTCAAAATGTAATAATAACTTTAATGTAGCTTGCGCCAACAGTTGTCCACGGAAGCAGCTCCGGGCGGATGACATAAGACGTCAGCGCTGCGCATGCGCCGCTCAGAAGTGATGCACGCGGCGAGGCAGCGGAGAGATCAAAACAGAACAACGGTCACTAATTAGAAGTACAGAACGAGGATTTGTAAAGAAGAATGTTGTAGGATTTCGATATAAGCCAAGAGGAGGGTTTTCCTTTGCTAAAGTAAGGAAATTTAGCTTCATTTGATCCTGTAAACAAACGTTGGTTTCACGAGACTCACCGGCGCATGCGCAGCGCCGACCTCATACGTCATCAGCCCGGAGCTGCTTCTGTGTACAAATGTTGGTGCAAGCTACATTGAAGTGATTATTAAGTTTTGAATATGGAAATTGTTCTTACAAAAATGCATCGATTCTCTACAGGAGGCCTTTGTTCACCCCCGGAGCTGTGTGAGACACTTTTTTTTTATGGATGGGCGATTTTTTTATTTAACTTCTTTTAGACTGAAGCATGTAACCTGCTGAGTGGCATTAAACGGCTTGAAAGATCAAAGACAATTTTTAATATAACTCCGACTGGAGTTATATTAACCTAGGATGACTTGAGGGTGAGTAATTTATGGGCTAATTTTCATTTTTGGGTGAACTAACCCTTTAATAGATGGACTGGAGTTGTGTGGATTACTTGTGGATTATTGTGTTGTTGTTAACAGCTGTTTGGATTCTCATTCTGACGGCACCCATTCACTACAGAGGATCCACTGTTGAGCAAGTGAATTTTTGAGTGAACTATTCTTTTAAATTAAACTTTAAGTGACCATAAGATGACAGCAAAGATAAATAACATTTGTAATATCAATATCATGTAACATTTGTAATATCCAGTAACAAATATGGTGCCGATATAATGTTCATCCCTATTAGAAATATTGCATTTTATTAAAAATGTTTTGTCCAAATCAGCACATTTCACAAGTGCATAGTTCAAGAGTATTAGGCTTCATTGGATCATTTTGTCATTGGAGTCACACCTGTTCCCCACACGTCTCTTCTAGAGAGAGTGTATTGTTGTGAACTGTCTCTGGTAGCTGACTTGGATTATATTGATTTTGCTCCCCCGTGTGTAGTCTGCCATTAAAGGGTTAACCATGGGAGGACTGGAGGTTGTTTCCATCACCGACAACACCCCAGTGCCACACAATGGCTGTCGCCCTCGCAAAGCACGAAGGATGTGAGGAGGAAGAAACCCCATGAACCCCATGAAGTCCTGTTTGTCTTTCTCTCTGCATTATCATCGAACTTCCAGTCTGAATATAGAGGTTGAATGCTCAATTATTAAGCTCAATGCTGTTGGAGAGTAATGCTTTATTCCTTTATGTAGCTGCAAAGCTATGTATATGTATTTACCTTTTTGATAATTATTAAAGTGTGAAGGTGTCACTCATCATGTCTGTTTTCATTCTTATTAGTGCATGTACAGCTTTCAGCTACGCATGGCTGCATAATTTAAAATGCAACCCTGTAATTCAAAATCTAAATTAAACCTAGAAATAAACAGACAGTGATCATGCAGGATAACATGGATCATCAGGTTTTCAACTTGTGGAGTTCATTCAGCTTCAGTGATGCTATCATTGAAGTACAAGGGGAACAAACCAAATACTAAATATTGATTTATGAATTTATTTAAACTTTTCACATATGGTTATGCTGATCTTAAAAAATAAAAATATAATTGTATTAAAAAAAAAGTAGAAGCATTTTCACTTGTGGTCTCAGACTTTAGGATCCAACTGCATTTTGTGATGAATTTAAGTGTAAAAACAGAAACATACAATAGGCTGTTCAGTGGTTGTTATTGTTGTTGTTTTTTTCAGGAAATTGCACACAATTATTACCTTGTGTGTGCTCTCGAACATGTTGTTTTTTCTTTCTTTCTTTTTAATAAACATTATTGTTCAATATGTTAGCACTTAATCTGAGTCTGTTTCCAAGTTGACGGGCACAAGGTGGAATAGCTCCCTATAAATAAATGGACCCTTGTAAGAATATTGCCCTTTCCTACCATTACATCAGGTGCTTCGTTGCTATGACAACAGCAATTAGCAGGAACTCATGCAGGCGGTTGAATATAAGTCTGTCCCTAGTACCCATAGCAACCAAGGTCAGGCCTGCAACGCACATCTGCTTTCATACTAGCTTTAGTGCGCGCTATTGCTCGAGGACTGGAAGAAAGGCATAAATGACAATAGGAAATTATTCCCAGACATGTTAGCCATGTATAAGCTTGCTGGACATCTGCGGTTCATTCTTACAGTTCTAAATCTGCAGGATTTGATTTATAAACAAAACATTTCATGGTAGAAAACCGGTTTTGTGCTTTATGCAGGAACTGTTTTTCTGTGGCTCTCCAGCAACAGCTGTCCTTTTCCCAGTCTCCTTTCGCACAAAGCGTCAGAGCCACCACAAAACACATCTCATCAGCGACAAAGTGCGACTCCTACCAACGTTTAACCCAGATGGCCGGGCATCTCAGATGTCCTCAGATAGCCTGTGCATCCGGTGGAGGCTCTGACATGGAGAGTATCCCTGCTGGGATTTTGTTGGCAGTGATTAGAAACCGGAGCCAACAAGGTTGATTGAATATAGAGTTAAATGGTTCGCCTCCAATATGTGTGGTTTTTATATGAGAAAGCATTCCTGGTCTCAGCAAAAGTAATGTGTTAAAACATTTTTTACATCTAAGTCAATTGGGAAGTCTTTTTGTTATGTGTTCCTTATGTGGATTTAGTCATTTCAAGGTTTTAAATAAAGACACATTTATTTATGTAGCACGTTATACAATACAGATTGTTTCAAAGTAGCTTTACTGTAATAAACAGGAAAATGTCAGTGTTAAGGTCGGTTCACACCAAGAATGATAACTATAATGATAACTACAATCAGGTGAATTTAACACGAATGAAAACGAGGCTCTGAGGGACAGATTTAAAGGGACAGTTCACCTTCTATTGCTGCACTGTAAAAAAAAATCTGTAAAATTTACGGTAAAAAACCGGCAGAGGTGGTTGCTGGAATTTTACCGTAAAAAATACAGTACCAACGTTTTAGGTTTTACGGTTTTAACTTAAATTTACAGTTAATATACCAACCTATTGAAGTACTGAAATCTGTGTTGTAACTTTGTAATACACTGATAACCATCAAAAACTGGTGGTGATGAGAAAGTCACATTATGAACCAAAGCCCATCACAAGCAGCTTTTAAATAATAACATATATAGAAGGTGCACAGTGTCATTCACACAAACACCAAACACCATCATGGTAACACACATGAAACTGAAATAATGCAATAAAAATTCATTTAACAACATTAGATGTAACACACACAACCCTAATATACAAAAAAGATAAGAAAAAACTAAGAAGAAACATTGTTATTTCAACAAAAAAACATCACATTTTTAAATGTAACGCAGGGAATTCTGTGAATGTCAATTTATGGCTATTCACTGTAAATTATACGGTCTTTTCTCACTTCCAAAAACGGTATACTACCGAAAAATTTATGTCCAATACATGTAATGTCCAATACAATTTTTTCACCGTATATAGTAGGGGAACTTACCGTTAAACAATTAAAGGTGTTTACAGTAGCATTTTTACAGTCTTCTACCGTTAAATTCACGGTCATTTTTTAAAGTGTGAGTCCCATTGACTTGAATAGTGGGGGGTTTTTTCCCCAAAATATGGAAGTCAGTGGGAACCAGAACTGAAGGTCGGACTATCCTTCATTTTTAAACTGTTTTATGGTGTTTTGTATAATGAAAGTTTTTTTCCATCAGAAAGACCTTTCATGAACAATCCGTGGGATACGTCCTTAAACAACAGAATGCATCGCAATAAATGTGAGTCGTGGAAGTTAATTTATTTCGTAATTCAACTCAAATGGGAACTTGTGTATTAAATAAATTCAATGCCACAGACTGAAGTAGTTTAAGTCTTTGTTCTTTTAATTGATGATTTTGGCTCACAAAAACCCACCAATTCACTATCTCAACAAAATAGAATACTTCATAAGACCAATAAAAAAAAAAAGATTTTGTGAATTGTTGGCCTTCTGGAAAGTATTTTACTGTACATGTACTCAATACTTGGAGGGGCTCCTTTTGCTTTAATTACTGCCTCAAATTCGGCGTGGCATGGAGGTGATCAGTGTGTGGCACTGCTGAGGTGGTATGGAAGCCAGGTTTCTTTGACAGTGGCCTTCAGCTAATCTGCATTTTTTGGTCTTGTTTCTCATTTTCCTCTTGACAAAAAAAATGTCCATGGTTCAGGTCTGGTGAGTTTGCTGGCAAATCAAGCACACCAACACCATGGTCAATTAACCAACTTTTGGTGCTTTTGGCAGTGTGGGCAGGTGCCAAATCATGCTGGAAAATGAAATCAGCATCTTCAAAAAGCTGGTCAGAGGAAGGAAGCATGAAGTGCTCCAAAATATATTGGTAAACGGGTGCAGTGACATTGGTTTTCAAAAAACACAATAGACCAACACCAGCAGATGACATTGCACCCAAATTTGTTTTTTTTTTTTTTCCCTCACAGCCTGTGGAAATTACAGGACTTCAAGCAAACTGGACTATGAGCTTCTCACCCTTCCCTCCAGGCCTCTAGGACCTTGGTTTCCAAATGAAATACAAAACTTTCTCTCATCTGAAAGAGGACTTTGGACCACTGGGCAACAGTACAGTTCTTCTTCTCCTTAGCCCAGGTAAGAGGCGTCTCTGATGTTGTCTGTGGTTCAGGAGTGGCTTAATAAGAGGTATACGACAACTGTAGCCAAATTCCTTTTGTAGCCAAAAAGTCTGTGTGTGGTGGCTCTTGATGCTTTTACCCCAGCCTCAGTCCATTCCTTTTGAAATTCACTCAAATTCTTGAATCGAATTTACTTGACAATCCTCATAAGGCTGAGGTTCTCTCAGTTGGTTGTGCATCTTTTTCCTCCACACTTTTTCCTTCCACTCAACTTTCTGTAACACGTGCTTGGATACAGCACTCTGTGAACAACAAGCTTCTTTAGCAATTAACTTTTGTGGCTTACCCACCTTGTGGAGGGTGTCAATGACTGTCTTCTGGACAACTGTCAGATCAGAAGTGTTCCCATGATTTTGTAGCCTAGTGAACCAAACTGAGAGATTATTTTGAAGGCTCAGGAAACCTTTGTTTTGAGTTGATTAGCTGATTGGCTTGTCACCATATTATAATTTGTTGAGATTGTGAATTGGTGGGTTTTGGTTAAATGTGAGCCAAAATCACAATTAAAATAACCAAAGACTTAAAATACTTCAGTCTGTGTGCAATGAATTTATTTAATACACGAGTTTCACAAATTGAGTTGAATTACTGAAATAAATAAAAAAACTTTTTCACGACATTCTAATTTATTGAGATGCAACTGTACAATCCATTGAACACATTGTACTTCTATCCCTCACAGCCTCATTTTCATTCCTGTTATAATTAAATATGGTGCTACCCTGACTAAGGTCTATTAAGCCCCGTTCACACTAGAGCAATAATATGAAGCTATAATGCTAACTATATTTGCATCCACACCAAGGCTTTAACATTCTGTTGAGGTGTGGGCTCTGCTATTCTTTCAAGTTTAAAACGTTTTTTAAAACTAAAACTATACCTTTATCATTATCTGCTGATGTAATTGCTCAAGTCCAGTGAATTCTAATTGGCTGTCAGTGTTTTTATTATTCATCAGCTGGAAAAGATTGTTTTGAAAGTGATTCTAACGATATTGTTCCTCTGTCACTATCCTTATCTGCTGTTATTTTGCAATCGTGGAAACCCGTTTTCTGTGAATGTGCGAGACTTCCGGTTCCTTCGCCACTGTAGGGAAAAATAAGGAGAAGACTATTAAACACGTGCAATAAACGGTAAAACTGTTTGCACTTAAGATAATGCATTCAAATAATATGGTAAGACACAACATGGTGCAAAATTCATCAAGTATGAAAAAACTGTTTTGACAAGATTATTTACTTATTTGTTTGTTTTTGAAGAAAATGCACATGCAACAAGCGCATGATTTGACTAGTTATGCAAATTTAATACTTAAGGCTAGAGGTTTGTTCACATTCCTTATCTTAATACAAACTAGTGATATTTGTATTAGCAACAAGTACTAACTCAAAAAATATGTGTTGTTAAATGTTTTTTTTCCAGTACTGTGAACAAAGCAAATAATGGAGTCTTCGTTAAATGCAACATGACCGTTTTGCCATGCAAGACTTAAAACTTGATTATTTTGAACCGTGGGTTGCATTTTAAACCACATTGTTCTCAAATCAACAAATGCACTTGGAAATTGCTGAGAGGTGAGAGATTTAATGGGTTATTATGCAATTACTTCAAGATACAATTTGTTCCTAATTAAAGCACCACACAAATCTCACCTTTTCCTATTGTGACAAAGCTCTGAATTGATTGCACTGAAATAATAACTTCCACTGGGGATTTTGTGCGACTTTTCTGGTTTTGACATTCATGTGTCACTGGATGGAGTGGAAACGCATAACAAAGGGCTTACTCAAACTAACACATTTATATATACATATTCTGCAGCTGCTTTTTGTGTGCTAGAGAATAATTTGTTATAATGTGGCATTCTCTTGAAATGGATATTTTACTCAAATGACCGTAAAGAGTTGGGAGAAAATCCGATCCGCGTCATATGCATCAGGTTTTAAAGAGACTGATTTGAAAGTGAAACCTGCTGAAGTCTGTCATTGATGTAAATCAAAGAACAAAAGTAAAAGAGAAATCCTTGGACTGTTCTAGTCGCTGATTAACTTTTGTAGCTTGAATAAAGATTAATATGTATAGTTTATGCATATATAATATAGTTTATGTGACGATTGTTTTAAAATCACTTAAATTAAAAGTTATCTATTTCAGAGCCTATTAAATGTTTAAAATAATGGCTTTCAATTATACTGTAATGTTGAATGGCTATAATTAATAGGTAAAATTGAGGGAAAAAGCACCAGGAGGACAAATTAAAAACATTGTAAATAAGTTTAGTCATTGTAGTAGTAATAACATCCTATTTTTGCAAAAAGAGTTTCATGGCCGGTAAAAAAAAATTTTGGCCGGTAAATTTTATCATGTCACCGGCCATTGGCAGGTGTGGCAAAAAGTTAGTTTTAGGCCCTGCACCATACAATGTATCTTGAACGATTTATAGAATATTTTTAAACACTTACACGGTCTGACCCCGTGTAAACACGTCTATCATGTAACATGAGTCCACAAAGCTGGCCGGCTCTCAAAAATCCAGTGACAACCCACAATTAACTTTGCAGGCTTAGACCTTCTCTATGGACCAGTATATTTCCCAAACCCCTAATTCAGTTCTGTAACTAGCGTAAGTTGCAGAATATTTAAAGCATCTATTACGTTATACACAAAATGGACTAACGCCTTTCAGTGAATGTTGCATGTGCAATTTTGTATGTAGTATTCTTGCTTTTGTTGTTTTGTCTTTTAGTCTATAGTGGCTATTGTGGGTTCTTTTTTACATTTTGGCACCGTGATTCTATTGTACATGGGTTAATCTTACTAAAAAACTTGGGCATATTTCCTCTCAAATTCAAAAGTATGAAAAAAATGTATTAAAGGATCTCTTCTCTTCTCTTCTGAATATCCCAAAATCATTATCACTCTTGATATATGAAGTGATGTGACATTAGTGCTCTGCATTTATCCCATCCAATGTGGACACACACACAGTATTGAACACACCCCCTAAGCAGTGGGCAGCCATTTTTTTGATGCGGCACCCGGGGAGCAGTTTGTGGGTCGGTGCCTTGCTCAAGGGACACTCAGTCGTGGTATTGAAGGTGGGAGAGGGCGCTGTATATTCACTCCCCCCACCTGCAATCCCTGCCGGAACTCTGACTCTCTAACCATTAGGCCATTACTTCCCCTTCCTTTATGGCCATAAACATTTTTTGCAACATTTTTGCATTCTTTTCATGAAAATTAGGTTGATTCTCATGATTCAAATGCAAATAAAATCTTATTCTTGTTACTATAATGTGAAGGAAAAAAAACTAAACTACTGTATATACTTGAAATTGTAAAGTATTTATACTCTATGCTATTATTTGTTGTACTGCCTTTATGCTGATTTAATTTTAAAACACAAGATTTCACCCACATTTGTCATGAAATCAGAAAAATGACTTGACTTCACGTTCCACCCCCACCCCCAACCCCCCCCACCCCCCCCCCCCCCCCCCCCCCGATTTATGCTAAGCGGACTAATGCAGTAAGTTTCATTCAAAAGACTCATGAACTCTTGCTGATGAAGACATCATTTTGACTAACATATTTTTCTTTCTTCTGTTTTTACTGTATTCATATTTCTTAAAGCCAAAAATTTAAGTAGGAAAGAGTAAGAGTATTAAAAGCAGAAAATACAGCTCCATGCATGGCTTGAGTGCTTGATAATGGGCCTCCGTCCAATTATCCACTTCCAAGAATGTAGACATATAAGTTGTAATTTTCTGTAATGGCAGGCTGTGGACCTAGGGGAGAAGATGTCGGAAGAAGCGTGATATGTGCATCGCTGAATATTTTCCTGATTTTGTGGCATTTTTGGAACACAGGATCTGGTCTTAATGTGCTGCCCTTTAGAAAATGTTGAAGTGTAATATGCCTGCACTGGCTACGCAGAAGCGTCTTGAAGACGACCTTTTTTGTGTTTTGTTTTCATCCAAAAATTTTGTGTAATACCCCTCCCTCTCCTCGCTCAGGCTTTTAGCAGCTGCTGGCGATGGTACATTATCAAAATGGAATAGGAGGCAGAGAATGGCAGATTAGAATGCTCATTGGCTATTTAGTCAAGAAGCCTAATGCCCACTTGAGCTCCATTTGGGTGCTCTTACCTGTCCTGCTGCACTGAATAGCACCTTTGTTCTAAAGCCGAAGAGCAGGGGAAGATTGGAGAGTCGCTGGGGTTTACAGTAGTGAATGTATGCGGCAGCACAAAGCATTATGAGACACAACCGCGGCTAAGATATTTTGTAGACGATATTATGAAGCGTATATAGAACCCTAAGACAAGTGCTAATCGTTGAAGCATTATATTAATGAGTATTTTTTAGCTACTGCCTTTAGCTCCCTCCCTTTTTTTTAAGTTGTACACAGAAAAACATCTTTGGATTAAAGTGGAATCATATATTAGTATTTTCAAAGGCGGATGGATGAGTGTCTGTGAGTGTGATTTTCAGAGATATCCGCAAACAATTTCCTAATGGGTTCAATATGTTTATAGGACTTTATTTCACAAGAATTTCAAATGTCGCAAAATCACTATCAGTTTGATAGAAATGTAGATGTATTCAGACTCTAATTGAATATGACTTTCAGAAATATCCACAAAAAAATCTCCTAATCATTTACACATTTTTCAAATGTCCCAAAATCATTCTCACTATACTCCATTAGAAATAAAGATGGATGGATCAGAGTGACAGGTAGAGGGCAGGTGACCAGGGCAGTGCCAGCAGGATAGGAGTCCTCCAGGGCGGCACCGGTGACATTGGAGACCAAGGAGGCAAAGACAGCACAGGAGACCATGGAGGAGCAGAGTGTCTTGGAAGCCACCAGGTAGGTGCTAGCAGCATAGGTGATACCAAAAGTGCCAGCAGAGAGATGGACATCTTCAACGCCGGCGGCACAGATGACCTCTGGTCGGCCAGCAGGTGTGATGACCTCTGGAGGACCAGGAGACTTGATGACCTTGTGAGATGGGGAAACAGAAAACACCCTCCATGGCCTTGATGAACGAGCAGGGAGCGGCTTCCGTGGCCGTGACAAAGGAGCTAGGGACACTGCTATTAGGAGTGGCCTTTGTGGCCGAGACAAGGGAAAAAGGAACACTGGAGATCTGAACGGCCTCCGTGGCCGAGACACTAGGCTAAGCTCCAGGACTTGAGCAGACTCCCGGTTGAACTCTGGGGCTGGAGCAGGTTCCGGTGCAGACTAATGGGCAAGAACAGGCTTGTGATTAAGCTCTGAGGTTGGGAGATTAAGCTTGTGATTAAGCTCTGAGGTTGGGCCGGACTCTGGAGCGGATTTGAAGATTACGCTCTCTGGAGTGGATTTGCTCGGTGTCTTTGCTTTCTGGTGTGGTTTTGTGACTAATTTATGGACTGGCATGACTTCTGGACAGGAAGGGACTCTGCAATCTTGAGCTGTGAGGATTGATGATGGGGCCTGATCTGGGAGGTGTTCTAAGACGAGTTGAAGTTTCGGTGGTGTTGGCAACTGGCTTCGGGATGGCTGGAGTGGATTCAGGGGCTGCAGAGTGAATCAGTGATTGAAAGAGGCAGACTGGCTGAGCAGGAGGGCAAAGAGTATATATTGCACCAAGGTGCAATTGTTGGTATCCCACGACATCTGCGAATATAATGGTTCATCCAGGCCCCCATGGAATAATCATTAGCAACTCATTGTCAAGATAAACTGTAGAGGCCAGCTCCAATAATCCCTCAGCATACACCTCAATCGGTCGGTCATTTTGGGAGAGGTAATATAGCATGTCGATGGGACGGAGTGGAATGCTCATGGTTGTTGTTTCTGTCAGGGTCTGGTCTTTTGTCAGAAGAACACAGACTCCGAGGAAACTATATTCCGAGGGAATATTCTCAATGAAACAGTTTATTGAAATGGATGCAGATGAGATAGATGCAACAACCAGAGAAGAGGTGAAGATGACAGTCCAGGTGAGCAGTACCACACACACCTTTGATGCAGAGGGAGAGATTAGTATTATAGTCTTCTTGTTTTACAGGTATGGAGGAGTTGAACAGGGATTAGAACCAGGAGTCAGTGCAGAGGGGGCAGGTGATAGTGAGATTGTGACACTAACTGAGTATGATTTTCAGAAGTATCCACAGAGTTTCCTAATGGTATACAAATATTTTATTTTATTACAAGAATTTCAAATGACCCAAAATCATTATCACCATACTCTGTTAGAAATGTAAATGAATTCAGAACCTAATTTCCCATAGTTTTCTTCATGATCCTCAGTTTCAAGTACCTTCAGTCTTGTTAAAGAGTGCCAAGTTCCAAGTCCCTGTACCCATGCAAAAAACCTGAGTAAATGACTGTCAGAATCCTGCACACATCAGTTCAGTAAATTGGCAGCAGCAAAACAAACTCTCCACATGCAGCATTTGGTTTGTCTAAAAGGTCCAACTAGGGATTGCTTGGATGATTAGCCATCAAAATGACAGGTCTCTGTTGCTTAGGAACATGACAAGACTGCATGAATTGTTGCATCGCTTGATCTACTCCAAGCAGACTTGCAGTGACAGCACTTGTAGTTCCCTCTTCAAAAATGTGTGTTTTTGCATACAATTATTGCACACAATCTTATGCAGAGCCTATTTTTAATGCTTTATTATGCAGCACAGACACTGAGGGCTCTGGTGCCTTATCACTTTAACAACTGTCAATATAATTTTTTGGTTTGTTTCTTCCAATTTATTTTCTCTATACGTGTGCCATGAAACAAATGTTTGGTTATATATGTAAACTATCCTGTCAGTCATTTGCAAACATTTCTCAAAGTACTGGTTGCTTTATGATGCTGGTTGCTATGGTTACTTCTAGGAACCAAACAAAAGGGGAAACGGAAAGGGGAGGGGAACCCCGATGCAAGCGGGTTACTGCCCTTTTGCTCTGCGCTGAATTTTGTTAACAGGACTGTATGTATGTGGCCACAGGGTTGTGGATATATGAGCATATGAGCCTTTGAGCAAGCCTGCTTATATTACTTTAATTTTCCCTTATATTTCCAGCAAGTGTTTCAAAAGAAGATTTCAATTTTTTATTTTATTTTTTTTATGTTTACTGTGACCTGCATGTCAGTGTTGCACTCATTCAGGGTGAATAAACATCTTAGCCAGCACAACAGCCTTCAACCTTGGCCGTGTGTTCATTCTACTTCAGCTGCTTATTATAACTTGTTCTTAAAAATACTGCATCATTCCATTTATGCTTATTTGAAGGGGCTTTTTTTTCCTTACAAGGAGGGTTGCTAGAACTTCTCTGTGCTTAGATTAAGTTAATGGGATGTAACTGGAAAACCTTTGGGGGCATAAATGTAATTAGTGGATTATTGGTAGATTAAATCAGCCCTGCTTATTTCTAGAGCAAGAATACTCGAGCAAACTTACAGAACACCTCTTGAAATGCTTCACAGAATTAATGGCATTAAAATTAACAAGCAATAATAAAACATGATTTCTCAATTAGTACTCAGGGAAGTCATTTTTTGCAAAGTGTTTTCTGCACACAGTTGGACTGTGTTAAATGTCCACTTTGTGGCACAGAAATAACACCCGTTTTTTCCCCCTTCATTTTAGATACACATTCTTCCTAGCACTCCAATACTGTGTTGTATATTCGAAAATTTTCAAATGTTATTTTTATATCTATTATTATATGTAAATACTAAAATATTATTAATTGTGTAATACAAATACCATTTTTCAATAGCGCCTACATCCTTTGGTGCAAATAGAAATACTGATATTTACTTTATTATTTTGTTAAGTTGTGAATGAACGTTAATATGTAATGAAAAAATAATTTCAAAGACCTCAATTACTTGCCCACCAAGTCTCTTCTTATAGTATTTATTATTTATGGATATAATTAGAAATTATAATTTGCATAAAAACTATAATCACTTTTAGTAGCCTTTTATTATACACAACAAATGTTCTGCATTGTTAGATAATAGTGAAGTCAATCAAAAAATGAAAACTTAAATGGAACCATAGGTATTTTATAGTAACCAAACATGTGTGGTTAAAAAAAATGATTATTTATATTACACGTTATTTTCTTTAAAAGGGTACACAAAATACATAAAAGGGCAAAAAGAACATGTTTTCAAGAACAATCAAGACAACTAAATAACAACCAAAAATATAATAATAATACTAAAAACTTGTAATTTTAGCTTTTTCCTTCACTGCATAATTGTATACATTTTGTGTTTTGTTTTTTGGTGTATAAAATGAGTCATATATACAATAATAATTTTTTTTTGCATATGAACATATATAACAGTAAGAGAAATACAGATTTGCATATAAATGCCATCAGTACACATTATTACAAGTAAAATAAAAAATTAGCCAGAGGAAGAAAGAAAACATAAAATAAATAAAACAACTAAAATAATGAAGACGGTACAGTTTACTTGTCTATTTCAAATTTGCAGATAATGTTAGAAGTCCTGAGAGTTTTTTTTGTTTGTTTTACATTTATATACCATATTACAGTATTGTTTAAATTCGTTGATAAAATTCAAACAATTTGGTTTACGACCCGACCACTTCATTTTTGTGCGTATGAAACTTCCCCATTACAACCAGCAATTGAATATTATACGCTTTATCCTTTTCTATCCCATAATCATCAACATATATCATTATATCAGACCCACCCAGTTTAACAGCTGTATTAAGTTTTCTTGTAATGAAATTCTCAACATCAACCCAAAATATCTTTGTATAGATGCAATGAAAAATAGTTTCTTTTTCAGTACTACAAAATTCACAGGAGTAGTCAATATTCAATTTAAAACGTTCCAATATATGTTTCACCGAAATATGTGTTCCTAATTTCGGTGACGTAATGGGCGTTCGATTTTCCCCTCGTTCCGATCGCGGTGACGTCATCGTCGCTGGTGAAATCGACGGGCCACGTGGAATGGACCTCGCCTTTAAGAAGCTCCTGCAGGATGAGAACCGGAGCTGTTCACAACACATGGTGCTGAACGACGCCGAGACACGCTGAGACATTCGAGAGAGCGAAGACAACGCCGCAGAAACACTGTTCATGCCGGAGAACATCTGATCTCGTTTGACGAGCCACTGCTGGGAAGCGGAGTCGATGGAGCAAGACGTCGTTTTCACAGTGTGTAGCTTTCACATGTTCTCAGTTTAATAACCATGTTGATAAAATGTCATTTGTGTGTGTTGGCGTGGGAGTGAGTGCCGTAGACAGCACTGGACGAAGCAACAGGTCGCTTCAATCGTTAATAACATTTAACATTTGCTTCAGGCTTGATTTGTTTTTTGTTTTTTATGTTGTTAGGAGAAACAATGTGGAATATTTTAGCTATAGCTCAGTATTATTTCTTCTTCCGCTTGTTCTTTGTTTTCCTCTTTCATTTCAGGAAGTTTTTAACGTAACTATTTTAGACCTGTTGATTGCAAATAAGTGTTTAATATTTCAATGTTTATCATCCTGTTTGACTCAACGCCTGTCACTCCCATTGCACAGACTGACTGATGCTGTCCTTGTGTATTCAAATACTGCTTGTTGTTCCAAGTATTTGTACATTTTTTTTGCATTGTGTGAGGTAGTTTTGGCATACGAATATTGTGCATGAACACCATAATTGTTAGCATACCTTTGTTTATTTATAAGCTCTTTGTTTGGCTTGTGGAGGCCCACAGTGATTTTTAATTTCTAGGATATTTAAGCTCTGTTCAAGTGTGCTCCATAAGTGGCCTTGTGTTCGTAGTACAACAATAAATCAAAGCAATACCAATGTATAAATACGATATTTTAATATGCAAAATTTTCTAAATTATAAGATGTTATGGTCCATTTATAAATGTCTATATCATGCAAATCAGATTAGATTACTTTTCCATTTAAACAGCAAATAATATGCTGTTAGCACAGCTTGCAATTTTGTCAAATATGCATGCTTGGCTACTTATGTTTTGTTAAATCTATCTTTTCTGCAAATCAATTCTCATAATCATCACAAACATCATGTGTGCATGTATACCCTCATGCATTTCTGTTAGTGTCACATCAAATGCCGTACATCGTGCATTTTGCATGTCATTCAGCTAGTGTGACACCAACTGACAGATAAGTGATTCGATAGCTGGGTTCACATATGGCATGAATGTGCACACAACTTTGAAGGGGACCTGCTTTTGAATGAGCAGGCCTTTTGAAGCCCCTCATGGCCTTAGAAAAAAAAGATCAAAACTTGATAGAATGTGCACAATCAGGGACACATTTGATGTGCCATTACGATCAGGCTTGGAGGAGAACCCAAGCTTGCCCTATAGTCCCTACAGGCATCAGGGAGCAAGGACAGTATTTGATCTAGCATTTCATGGACGCAGGTGCCGGTAGTAAAAAAAAAATAGCATGCTTACAAGAGCATGTAATGAACGCTATAAGTCCTTGGTGTCTTGTGCTACTACCTCTCATTGGATTTCAAAAGCAACATTTTTGCGTCAAGATACAGAAAATATTTTCTTTTTTTAAAAACGACACAAAAGAGGATGTAAATCTGTAACCGGTCCAAATAAATCATCATTATAGCCTATATTTTGGTGACGTTTGTAATCTAATGACAAAGATGGCCGGTCAATTTACGGCCACGTCTGATTTGCGCCTTCCGGGGTTTCATCTCAGTCTTAAAGGCAAATGAAAAACTATGCAATAGATAAATAGGGTTCGAATGCTAAATAAGGTTAACTCGCAAAATTGTCATATAATGTGATCATGCTGGTGTCACAGGGTTTATTTCAGGGTCAGAGCTGGCGTGTTACACAGCAAGAGGCCTTAATGAGGAGACGTGTCATAGGAGAACCTGCTCCATTCGAGTCTCGTAGCAAAGGTGACACCCAGATGAGGGACAACCGTTCTCACCTCTCCTCATCAGATGAAGGTATACAATATGACTCATCGTGCAATACGGCAGAGAACGGAACTCGCCTGAAAAAAGAGGAAATTATGAGATATGAAGCCAAAACTTATATATTGCTGTTGTTGCAGTCAAATGAAATAATGAAAAAACATTTTTTTTTTCAAAGTCGTAAATAAAACAAAAGCTATTGGAGCACATTTTACAAGAAACTATATTTCAGGCATTCTATTTCAAAATTTCACATTTAATTCAATGTGTTACTTGTCATTTCATTGTAATTATTTGTGAAAATGTAGCCTACTTGTAATTTCTGATATGGTGAAAATGGCTTCAAAGTACATCCTACATCTGTTTATAAAACAGATCCCTTTTGCTTTTTAATAGACATCTTTTTTATATATATGGGTACCACTTTACAATAAAGTCATCTTAGTTAATGCATTAACATTGAGCTATACATAACTATTTTTTATGTTATTTAATAAAAATACACTTGTTCATTGTTAGTTCATGTTAGCTCAGGTCCATTACATAATATTAACATACATTTGATTATGTATTAATAAATGTTGAAATGAACATTAACTGATTAATAAATGCTTTAGAAGTACTTCATTGTTAGTTCATGTTAACTGATGGAGTTCATTAATGTTAACAAATGAAACCTTATTGTAAATTGTGATCAATATATCATATATTTTTGGAATGATTTCATGCATTTCTGATTATTTGTTTCTTTATTTATTTTTAAAGCAAAATCAAAGATGTAGTTTTAAGTACTGTTAGACTAAGCATTGTATGACAAATATTAATGTTTAGATGTTAATATACTCAGCATTTCCCCTTTATGAACATTCACATGTTGTCCAGCTAACAATATATGATTTAGCAAAATCACAGTGTTATCTTGTGCTTTTGAAACGGATAGCTACTTTGCTGTTTGTCTGAATGACTTTTTTGTATTTTTTAATCCCCCCAAACCCAACGAAGAAAGAGCCCAAAAAACTATACTTTTTACAAGACCATTGGTATACTTCAACAAGGTCTCATTTGTTAACATTAGTTAATACATTAACTAGCATTAACAATGAACAGTATATTTTTACAGCATTTATTAGCCTTTGTTAATGTTAGTTCATATGAATGTTCATGTTAGTTCAGATTGCATTACCTATGTTAAGATATACAACTTTTGATTTATATAATGTATTGGTAAATGCTGAACTTAACATTAACTATGCTTAATAAATGCTATATAAATATTGTTCATGTTAACTAATGTTAACTAAAGTAGTTAACTAATGTAAAGTGTTACCAGTCATTCTCAAAGTATAGTTAATTAATATGTCAGTCAGTACAGAATATTGCATGTTTGATCAGCACGTTTAATTTATTTACTGGCATTATGACATACAATATGTTTGAGAATAGGAACATGCTTTTCCTTTATTGATCAGGTCTGTGCTGTTTGCTTCCATAACAATCCAAACACAGAGGATCAGCATTTGAATAAGTCGATTTGTTTATGATGGGCAACATTATGCCAACAAGGGTATCTAGATGTTTGTTCTTATTATGCATCCACACTAATTGACTATATGAGGTTTTATTGCATGATCAACCTCTGATTAGTTTCCCTAAAGAGCTCTGACAGCCTCCTGTTAAAGCAAACAAGCAAACGAGACAGTCCAGCCGTGTTATTGGTGTCTATTATCTGAATGTGACGTGTGTGTTTTCTTTCGTTCTCTGTTAGGGAAGAACGCCTGTGGTGGAAAAAAAAAAGAGAGGGAGACTCAAAAATGTCAAATTTTTTGCCAAGCATTTAGTTCAGTGCTCACGCTCAGCGAGGAGGAAATTAATAAAATTATTATGAATTTAAAAAAAAAGAATATTAGACCTTCCTGTCGCACTCTGAGTAACAAGCTTGCTTGATGAAGCATCATAATTAAATTACAGCAGACAGAGAATTCTGCTTCACCTTACATGATTTTTAAGTAAATGCTATTGGAATATATGCAACTTCAAATTAATGTTAATTTAGTTTTTTCCACACACAGAATTGTTGTTATTTATCTAAGCCACTGATCTTACCCTTAAATTTAGTTTTGTTTGTGTAACCTATTTTGGATGAGTCAGTAATGTTAAATAACTTTTTTGTTGTTGTTGTTGAATAAAAGCAATTAAATTACATGTTACCACATGAAGCAAAAAAAATGTTCAGTGATGTGCAGAATTCAGTTCACAGCTAATAAAAACGGTACACTTAAAAATGTAATTAAAAAATTAAATCAGACATGCATGTCTAATGATAAACAAAAAAGTAAGCAAAAGTATACACAAATATTTAATACACTGAAATTTTTTTTTACTTTGAAACAATTTCACTCAGAAATTACTTGTATATTTCACAAATAACTGCAAAGCAACACATTGAATTAAACATGACATTTAGAACGACTTAAATAGTATTTTCTTGTAAAACATAATCTAGTAAATCTTTTTTTCTTAACGCTAGCTTCGAAAAATCTTTTTTTACAGTGTATAATACATTTCAACATATTAATTTAGCAAATTTTACATCACAAGAATACAATAGAAAGCAAACGGCAACCATTAAAAAATGAATTAACACTGTACAGCATTGAAAACTCTCTGAAAAATATGATCCGTGAATTTCCTCCCTATTTTTACATCTGTCACTCACCGAAACATAAGTGGCTCTAGAGAGTTGTATTCTCCCCACAAAACTGACTAATTAAGTTATTCTTTTGGAAATGGTAGTCCGGTTGTTTATTTCAACGGTGGGCACAATTTCTCAGAACAATATTTCTGTTGTTCGCTTTGTTTGCCCCCTCATTTCAGAGTGCCTGTGAAAATGGTTCATGAGTGGCAAGTCAAGCAAGTTGCACAAGTGATTATTATGACCATTTGTGTCCAATCAAACCACACAAGGACACACTAACCACTACACCCACTTTTACCCATGCTTCAGTGGAAATTGTACAAAATGTAAGACCCTCTTTGCAACTAGAGGACATGATTTCTTAAGATTCAGCCAAGAGGTTGATTGGATAGCCCACAGTAAAAGAGACCTTTTTCATGAGACGAGACCTTTGGTAAATGCCTGAATGCATGCGGATGTGCAGAATGGTTAGAAAGGATCTGTCTTTGGTTAGAATCTCGACTATTATGACAGTCTGTATCATCACAGTGAGATTTTGCAATGTGATGTATGTACAAATGGATAGGGTTCTGTCCAATAGACTATATTTTAAACCCCAGGAGAGTCACATTTATGCAGCATAATTGTTTAGAGAGAGCCAGTAAATGTTTTATGAGGGTGGCCCCTGTGCATCCACATTTAAACTGAGAGCCAACATTTGAAATGTAATAAAGGATCAGTGTAAGAGGCTTGAGTAATGAGGAGTCAGTTGATAACCTGTGGATATAAAGACGGATATGGACAGCAGAGACTGCGTCTGGAAAGGGCAGGGGGATTCAATGACTTGACATTATTAACTCCAGACATTTTTTTTTCAGAATGTGTCTTCAAGTCACTTTATATTAAACAAGGGTTTTATTGGCTTTCTGGTCTTTTTTCTTTAGATCTGAAATGTTTAAAATCCATGTGACTGATCAACTCTTCCAGTTTTATTTATTCATACATTCTCTCTGACTCTATTTATTTTTAAGGTTTAAAATGAATGAATATTTATTAGTCATCGTGTTCATCCTGACAAGTAACAACTTAAAATATGATTAGAAGCTTTATTTTATTATTATAGTACAATGCATGTTTTTGTTACAGTGACAGGTCAGCATTTGAGGTGGCATAAATCAGCCTAGTTCTGGACAATCTCAATGCAGTGTTTAACTGAGAGTTATCAACAAATGCATTGTAAATACTGTGCGTAAATTCTTCACAGTCACATATTTTGGGCGCCATGGAAGACTAGTGATTTTGTTGTTGTGAAGTCACCGGTACTGACAACAAGTCACAGTCTGCCTCAGCGACCAGAATCCACTCAGCATAAACTTCAACCGGCCTTTGATTGACAGGTCATCACTTTCCAGCTACAGAGATGACACTGATGCTGTCATCGTGCATGAAGAAGCAAGAGGTTCTGCATGCAAAATGTTTATGATGATTACCCAGTATTCTGTTACATGCATAGACATTTATAAAAACGGACATTCTAATTGTTGTTTTCACTTTAAATAATGTGATATCCACTACACTGTAGTTGACTCACTCTTATGTGTACTATATGTTCACCAAATAAATCAATAAAATAAATGTATTTTTTGTCCATTTGCCAATGAAAGTTGTTTGATTAAAACTGAGACAATTGTCTGAAAATACATTAAAAGATGTATTTCTACAATATATCAGATAAAATTACTTCATATAATTTAGTGGGGGGGAGAGAAGACATAGCCATTCGTTTCCTAACACAAAAAGGAAACTGAGACTAGTAGTCACATAGGGCTATAACTATAAGGTTTTAAGTCAAAAGTCCAATTACACAAATATGCTTTCTCTCTTTGCTCTGGTTTATATTTAAATCATCCTTTTAAATTATTTATGTATTTATTTTTATTTTTTAATTAATTTTTCCTAACCTATATTTGGTGCAAAAATGAAAACAATGCCAGGTTCCCATGTGAACTACTCCTACAGTGTAGGACAAATTCACTTGTTTCATGTTTCTTTTCTCTCCCAGTAATGTTTTAGGATTTATATTTTTTTTTACTAAAGAAATTGACTTGAAACAAATAGGTCCAGTGGGGGAAAAAGTATTTAGTAAGCCACCAATTGTGCAAGTTCTCCAAGTTAAAAAGGTGAGAGAGGCCTGTAATTTTCATCATAGGTATCCTCAACTATGAGAGACAAAATGAGAAAAAAAATCCAGAAATCACATTGTAGGATTTTTAAAGAATTAATTGTTAAATTCCTCTGTAAAATAAGTATTTGTTCACCTACAAACAAGCAAGATTTCTGCTCTCACAGACCTGTAACTTCTTCTTTAAGAGGCTCTTCTGTCCTCCACTCGTTACCTGTATTCATGGCATCTGTTTGAACTTGTTATCAGTATAAAAGACCCCTGTCCACAACCTCAAACAGTCACACTCCAACTCCACCATGGCCAAGACCAAAGAGCTTTCAAAGGACCCCAGAAACAAAATTGTAGACCTGCACAAGGCTGGGAAGACTGAATCTGCAATAGGTAAGCAACTTGGTGTGAAGAAATCAACTGTGGGAGCAATTTTTAGAAAATGGAAGACATACAAGACCCCTGATAATCTCCCTCGATCTGGGGCTCCACGCAAGACCTCACCCCGTGGGGTCAAAATGATCACAAGAATTGTGAGCAAAAATCCCAGAACCACACGTGGGGACCTAGTGAATGACCTGCAGAGTGCTGGGACCAAAGTAACAAAGGCTACTACCATCAGTAACACACTGCGCCGCAGGGACTCAAATCCTGCAGTGCCAGAAGTGTCCCCCTGCTTAAGCCAGTTAAAGGGCCAGGCCCGTCTGAAGTTTTGCTAGAGAGCATTTGGATGATCCAGCAGAGGATTGGGAGAATGTCATATGGTCAGATTAAACCAAAATAGAACTTTTTGGTAAAAACTCACTTGTCGTGTTTGGAGGAGAAAGAAAGCTGAGTTGCATCCAAAGAACACCATACCAACTGTGAAGCATGGGGGTGGAAACATTATGCTTTGGGGCTGTTTTTCTGTAAAGGGACCAGGACGATTGATCCGTGTAAACGAAAGAATGAATTGGGCCATGTATCGTGAGATTTTGAGTGAAAACTTCCTTCCATCAGCAAGGGCATTGAAGATTATACGTGGCTGGGTCTTTCAGCATGACATGATCCCAAACACACCGCCCGGGCAACGAAGGAGTGCTTCGTAAGAAGCATTTCAAGGTCCTGGTGTGGCCTAGCCAGTCTCCAGATCTCACCCCATAGAAAATCTTTGGAGGGAGAAAATCCATGTTGCCCAGCGACAGCACCAAAACATTACTGCTCTAGAGGAGATCTGCATGAGGAATGGGCCAAAATACCAGCAACTGTGTGTGAAAACCTTGTGAAGACTTAGAGAAAACGTTTGACCTCTGTTATTGCCAACAAAGGGTATATAACAAAAGTATTGAGATGAAATTTTGTTATTGACCAAATACTTCTTTTTCCACCATAATTTGCAAATAAATTCTTTGAAAATCCTACAATGTGATTTTCTGGATGTTTTTTTCTCATTTTGTCTCTCATATTTGAGGTATACCATGAAACTTACAGGCCTCTCTCATCTTTTTAAGTGGGAGAACTTGCACAATTTGTGGCTGACTAAATACTTTTTTCCCCACTGTATATAGAAATGACTTTGAAACAATTATATATATATATATTATATATATATTATATTAATATGATTATATATATATATACAATAATCCCTACATAATTTAAACGGCAATTCAAAAAAAAGGCTAATAAACTGTGACAACTATCCCCAGTCAACCCCTATAAGAATAGTTTGTGGTGTGGCTGTAATCATATAGCCTACCGCTGGAGATGCAAACAAAAAACATTAATATTGTGTTTATCTCCATATATAGCCAAATGCAAACACAGTGGTACTTGGTAATAGCTCTTTTTAACATGATAAAGATAACTTCTCTTTAAGTCAAAATATTACAACAAACGGAACTTAACAAAACACCTGCAAGTCGGATTTACTCAAGCATTTGAGAGGCCTACGAAGTAAACATCACTGCATCATCACGCTGGTTTCTGGATCCAGGAGTGATTCTTGTTGAAAGTTTAATGTTGTCATGTTAGTCTTTTAATGTCTTAATAATCTAAAAAAAAATAATTAATAATATAAAAAAAATAAAAAAAAGGATCCAGGGAGTGGGCTCTCTGGGAATGGGAATGGGATGTGCTCGGACTCGGATTGATGGACTCGAAAACAACAGTAAGTCTGAAAGTTATATATAAAAAAGAACCACCTAAAACTTTACATGGCAGAAGCGGTTTGAGTGCGTGTTTTTCTGTGCTTTGTGTCTGTTGTGAGTGTTGGAGAGATTTAAACTTTTAATGAGTTTGCTAGCGGTACGCCTAAACTGACTTCAGGGAAAGACTTAAACGCATTCCTCTGCAGTTATGAGACTTCATGCATCTCGCGACAAAATTACAATCTGCTGTTCCTTTGATGAAAGCGCTCGACAGGTGTTTTTGGATATACTCCAACTAAAACTTTACTCGTGGTGTTTTCGGTTTCGATTCAATTTAAACGTCAACTAACCATTTTCTCCAATACTGTTGGAGCGTTAAAGGGATAGTTCACCCAAAAATGAACATTCTGTCATCATTTACTCACCCTCATGTCGTTCCAAACCTGTATTAGTTTCTTTCTTATGTTGAACACAAAAGAAGATATTTTGAAGAATGCTGGTAATCAAACAGTTGATGGTCCCCATTGACATCCATAGTATTTCTTTACCTACTAAGGAAGTCAGTGGGGACCAACAACTGTTCGGCTCTTCAAAATTCTTCAAAATATCTACTTTTGTGTTCAACATAAGAAAGAAACAGGTTACACTGTACTTGAAGGGGTGTGCATAATCATGACATGACAGCTTCATAATCATGACATGACACCTACATAATCATGTCATGACATGTCATGAATATGAAGGGGTTTTTATGCATGTTTATGACAACCGTCATTAAGTGTCATTCGCTCAGTTATGTTATTTTTAATGCAAAGATGACATTGTTTGAGATTCTTTGTTATGGGCTATGGTTAGGGGTAAGGGTAGGGTAGTGTTAGGGTTAGGTTAGGTCAAATAATGTCATATTTGCATTAAAAATGACATAACTGAGCGAATAAAAAAATATGATCAGAATATCAACTTGCATAATAATTATGCATGCACTGTATTTGTCCTCTTCTGCTGTCGAGGTAATGCAAGAAATGTTGTGATTGGTTGTCAAGGCAGCCAATCAGAATTTAGCATCCTCGTCTCTGATTGGCTGGAATTATTGCACATTGTAACGCTGGGTTGTGTTGGCATTTAGCGAGCACTGAGGGGGTATCAGGTGAGCAAGCTAGTGAAACGTTGCACGCGCAAAAGAGAAGGTCTGCACACATCCAAAAACGTATTTTAAATGCAAAATTGATTTCCGTGCGCTCGAAAGACTTTTTTCTTTGCAAAACGAACATTTTCTCCACAAACTCAGATCGCGCGCGTGCAAAATGCACTTTTGTGCGCTCAAAATATGATCTTTCGCGCGCAGAATTATGGCAGAAATGTAAGCCCATACGTCCGCTGCTTCCCAAAGAGATTTTGCACAACCATGAGAGCTGCATCACTGCAGACCCAGAGGAGAAGAGGGTCACCCTGGGCAATGACCGCCACTTCCACTGTGACTTTGTGTTTGAGGAGAACTCTACACAGGAGATGTGTACACCGAGTGTGTTCAACCCCTCATCGAGGTCTTCTTTCATGGATTTAATGCCACGGTTTTCGCCTATGGGCAGACATGCTCGGGCAAAACCTACACCATTGGAGAAGCCAACATTTGTAAGTCTTTTATACATAAGTCAAACCATTTCTTTATATAGCGCGTTATAGGTGTGAGCAATACGGCAAAAAATACCATATCACTATTTTTTAGGAAGGTTCACAATCATTTCACAATGTTGGTTTTTTAAGACTATTTTGCATGTTACTGAGCTGTAAAAACTAGTAGGCCCTACAACTAATATAGTAAAAAGTTCTCAAGCTTATTGAAGACGAGTAAATAGCCAGAACGAAGAAACAAATGACAAGCAATAGAACAAAGATACATACAAATGAAGTAGACAGGTAAGTCTGTCTAACAGTAGATAAGAAATTTCAGATAAGAAATACTATTGAAAATTAATAATGTAATCATGTAAAATACAACACTGCATGAATGAAAGATACATTGATTTTTATTAAAGCTACAAAAATGATCATGAGCACTGAGTGATTTTCTCTTTTTCTTTGGTTGTTTGATTATCATTAATGACAGACAGCAGCAGGTTTATTAGGCTGCTGTCACTTTAAGATTTAAGATTTGCTGCCACTTGAAGACTTCTCCCAATCGAATGCATTTACGTAAATACTCACAAGGCAGGTATTATTTTTGTGTTTTTGTAGGTGCGCACAAAAAGTTTAGGCGTGCACAGAAAGACACCTGCCGGTTTGGTTGTTTTTGTGGCTTATTGCGTTTTTAATAAGTCCTTTAACCACTTTGCACACTTTATTTTCTCATTCACTCATGTTTCTTTATCGCTCTAATTTTTTAATACCTTTAAAACTGAAAGATATGTGGATATATTTACATACAGACATAAACAGGACACGTTTGGTCACGATCTCATCCATTCATTAGAAAAGTAGATCATGGACGTCTTCAAGATCGATCTCGGTGCAAAATCGTCAGATCGCCCACCCCTAGCGCTTTTTACAATACAGATTGCTTCTAAGCAGCTTCATAATTAATCAATGTTGTCAAATTCATCAATATATAGAAGTGTAACGTTTTTCTTTCATTGGAGATATATTGAGTAATGTGACAGCTGAGGTGTTGAGTAAACAGATCAAAAGCATGCCTGAGTTCAGTTCCTTACAGCATATTATTAATTGGGCTTTATCTAGACCAGACATGATTCACAAGGCTAGTAGTATAGGTTTTGTCTGTGTCTTGTTATAATGCTTCCACAAGTTTGCACGTTCGTGCTGCCAGCAACACCTCCCCCGGTTCATTTGCCACATCTCCACTTGCAATCTGAGATCTTGCGTTTTAGCATTCTGCCTCATAGAGTCATTCATTAACCTGCTGTTGGTTTTTTGGCCGCAGCTGCTTTTAGGGATGACGAACAGGGCATCATTCCCAGAGCCGTGGCCGAGATCTTCAAACTGCTGGACGAGAACGACCACATTGACTTCTCCGTCTGAGTGTCGTACATGGAAGTTTACAAAGAGGTCTTCTGAGACCTTTTGGAAGTTGAGACGGCCAGTAAAGACATACATATTCGAGAGGATGAAAAGGTAGGTAAGTTTATGAGGGGAAAACTGATACAAAATTCTCTTCCAGTATAGAAGTAGGAATGTGCAAAATACACTACCATTCACAAGATTTCTTAATGTTTTATGAAAATCTTTTAAACAAAAAATACAGTAGAAACGGTAATATTTTGAAATATTATTGCGATTTAAAATAACAGTTTTCTATTTGAATACATTTTAAAATGTAATTTTTTTCCTGTGACTCCAAAGCTGAATTTTCAGCATCATTCATCCAGTCTTCAGTGTCACATGATCCTTCAGAAATCATTCTAATATGTTGATTTGATGATCAAGAAACATTCCTTATTATTATCAATGTTGAAAACAGCTGTGCGGTGTCATATGTTTGTGGAAACTGAAACTCTTTTTTTTCAGGAGTCTTTGATAAACTGAAAATCAGTATTTATTTAAAATAGAAAAATGTTGTAACAATACATTTACTGTCACTTTTGATCAATTTAATGCATCTTTGCTGCATAAAAGTATTACTTTCTTTAAAAAAACAATAATACAAAAATAAACTTATGAACCCCAAACTTTGACTTTTATCAAAATCAATTAATGTATAATGTATTATTCATGTGTAATGTGTAATAATTAAAGAATAATTATTATATTGCTATTTTTTAAAATAAACTATATAATTCTGTAAAATTTTTTAATAAGAATAATTTTTTTAATTGGTTTTAGACTAATTACAGCATGTAATTACACTGCAGGTAAAACTTGAAATCATGTCAGCTGCTCATAGATCGACAAAATCCTGACAGCATTTGTTTATTATTCAGTCATTTTTTAGCTTCTCTTTTAAAATGCTTTATTTTTCTGTGTACTTAGTGTTTTGTGTTGTGACTCGCAGTGTTTTTGCAGAATGTGACTGTTCAGAAAAAGAAAGA
The DNA here is from genome assembly GCA_018155175.1 of Sinocyclocheilus anophthalmus. Classification (NCBI taxonomy): domain Eukaryota; kingdom Metazoa; phylum Chordata; class Actinopteri; order Cypriniformes; family Cyprinidae; genus Sinocyclocheilus; species Sinocyclocheilus anophthalmus. The sequence continues at coordinate 17,514 of JADLZN010002269.1, read as the reverse complement.
CATGATTTGTGTTTACACACAGTGCTTTCCAGTGTGAAGGAATGTGAAGTGGAGGGACTTGATGAGGTGCTGAGTCTCTTAGAGTCAGGAAAGACGGCCCCTCACACTGGGGCTACGCAGATGAACCCCCACTCCAGTAGCTCTCTCACCATCTTCACGGTGCTCATGGAACAGAGGCGTGGAGGTTCTAGAGCAGCGGCCGGGACTGTGCAGATCCTCTCTTCCAAATTTCATTTTGTGGACCTGGCTGGATCAGAGCACATCCTCAAAATCGGGAACACTGGTGAACGGCTCAAGGAGAGCATTCAGATCAACAGTGGTCTTCTAGCTCTTGGAAATGTCATTGAGCTCTTGGGGACCCCAAAAGAAAAGGCACCCATATCCCATACAGAGATTCCAAAATTACCAGGTACAGATAATTTTACTAATTTTTAAAAAATGCTGATTACAGCATAATTGCAAGAAAGACTAGCCATTATGACTAGTAGTGTTTGCTAAAGCAAGAATCACTGTTACTATTGCCTACTCTTAAAGACAAAAATTAAATGTTTTTTAGTGAAGTGTCAACAGAAAGTAGATTTTGTCTTTCTAGTATGTTTATTTATTTAAACTGTTTCTACCTTGTTCTTGTCAGGAAAAATAGATGGTAAAGCCAAACACCACTGACCTTTTCTTAAGAAAATTTAAAAATTTAGTTTGACATTCGCTACTGTTCTAAAGTTTAGGGTTGGTTCGATTTTTAAAAGATTTTGTTTTTGAAAGTCTCTCGAAGGGGGTTCCCCAAGGCTGCATTTATTTGAACAAAAAACAGTAATATTGTGAAATATAATTACAATTCAAAATAACGGTTTCCTATTATAGTATATTTCTGAGGAACTGTTCTGTAATTGTACACTACTGTTCACTTGCTTTGGGTCAGTAAGGTTTCTTTCTTTAAGAAACGAAGATGCAAAAAAAAATTATTAAGCTGTACATCTGATTTCAACATTAATAATAAGAAATGTTTCTTGAGCAGCAAATCAGCATATTAGAATGATTTCTGAAGGATCATGTGACACTGAAGACTGGAGGAATGATGCTGAAAATTCAGCTTTGCATCACAGGAATAAATTACTTTTAAAATATGTTAAAATAGAAAAGAGTTATTTTAAATGCTTATAATATTTCTGTTTTTACTGTATTTTTGATCAAATAAATGCAGCCTTGATGAGCATATCGTACTTATTTTAAAAACAATACTTAGAAAACTTGTTTTCTGAAAATGTTATTTGACCTTTTCCATCTCTGATTGACATGCTCACCTTCCTCCTCAGACTTTGATGAGAGCCTAAACACACTCAACTACACCAAGCGGGCTCGTAACATCCAGAACCGGGCTACAGTCAACTGCCAGGGGGAACCAGACCGCGTTGAGGGACTTGAACTCCAGATCAAAGTACTAAGACGAGCTCTTGAAAACCGCCAGCACTCTGAAACCCGCATTATCACTCGCTCCGACCCCGAGAAGAGACTTCGGCCCTTTGAGCTGGACGTGAGGAAGCTGCAAGCAGAGAGCACCCACTACAGGACGTGCACGGATTCAGCCTACAAGCTTTTCACAGAGCTCCAGGGCAAAGGAACTCTGAATGACGGTCAGCTACTGTGGGTGAAAGAGTGGCTTTGCGCCGTTGAGGAGGAACGCAGCGGTTTGACCTCAGCATCAGGGCTGGACAGCGGCATCGAGAGCAGCTCTACCAAGGACAGCACCGCACTCAAAAGGGGGCGGGTGGCTCTGAGCAACCAGGTTGGCTGCAGGCACATCCATTTTCAAATATGAATATTTTATGTTTAACAATTCATCATAAAAAGGCAATAATGTATCTTGTCAGGTCATTATTTCTCCAGCATTAATTTCAGATATGCTCAGATGTCATGATGTGATTATCTGCGGCATAATTCTCACGGCAGTGGGATTTATTTATGCCAAAGGATCCAGACCATGTGAAGGAGGATTGGAGTGGAGACCACAAGGACTACATTTCCCAGCTGCAAGCCCAGATACAGCGACTAGAACAAGAAAACACTGACTTCTTAGCTGCCCTGGAAGATGCCATGGAACAATACAAACAACAGGTGAGAGAATTGAAATCTCTACCAAATTCTCTGTGGTTTTAGTTGTGTTTTTGAATGAAGATTTCATTATGCTATATTTCAGAGTTGGAATTCTTAAAAGTCTTGGGGAAAAATCTGTTTCTATAGTAAAAAAACAACCTAATTAGGTTCTGCTTTAAAATATTTTATTGGCTTGCACTTGATGGATCCTTTTCACAGACAGTAATGTTTACAAAGTTAGTAACATCATAAATCTAGAAAAGTTACCGTACAATGCTGTTGAACAGTTTGCGGTTGGTAAGATTCGAATGCTCACCAAGGCTGCAATTATTTGCTAAAAACGGTAATTTATTTATACCTGAATTTTTCAGCAGCCATTCCTGCATTCTTTCAATTCATATAAAATTCAAAAGAACAGCATTTATTTGAAATAAATATTTTATGACAACGTAAAAGTCTTTGCTGTCACTTTTGATCAATTTAATGTGTCCTTGCTTAATATTTTTGGTCCAGAAAAAACAACAACCAAATCTTACTGAACCCAGACTTTTTGAAAACAGTACAATAGTCGTGGTTCCCTAGGAGTGTGGTAAATTGATTACTTTTCTCATACGATCTCTTCTAGTTTTCCTTTTTTGGAAAGCTTTGCAAATTTTTTTATTTTATTTTTTTTTTTCTTTTTCTTTTGGAATCGGATCACATGAGAATGTAATAATCGTGTTTGGTGTAGTCTCCTGTTCACCACTATAAAAATGCACCCAAATATTCTGCTTATGAAAACCCTGGAAATGTGAAAAGGGTTAAAGGAAGTAAAACTTGCTCACAGCAATGTCCATTTGGCTTGCAAGTCTAATTTACTAGAGAATCCTCCTAAATGAAAATTATCATTATCCATTAATTAACAAAATGCCATAGTAAAGTCATGGAAATGCATGGGCATAAAAGCAGACCTGACAACCTGTACGCATTTTGCATAGCGGCTACGCATTTTGACCTCAAAGTACGCTGGTACGATTTGTTACTCTAAAACTGTGGTTCCCAACCCTGGTCCTGGAGGCAACCCAACACTGCACATTTTGCATGTCTCCTTTCTCTGACACACCTGATTCAGGTCTTGAAAGTCCTAATGAGCTGGTGTTCTGATTCATGTTTGTTTGATTAAGGAGACATGCAAAACTTGCAGTGTTGGGGTGCCTCAAGGACCAGGGTTGGGAACCACTGCTCTAAACTACGCAAAAAACCTGGTGACGCCTCTGTCCACGTGCAGTATTCAAAACAAGCAACAGAAAAAGATGAAGAGTTCAACCAATCAGAGCGTTTTTTAGTTTACTTTTGCTTTAAATTTTCCAAATGCATTTTATTTCTCGTCCACGAGCTGGCGCTGTTGTGTCTGTGAGTCTGCACGCTGAGAGAGAAACGCACGCATCTGAAAAAAGCAACACCGCCGAGCTCTTCCCTTGTATTACTTAACCTTTGGCCAAACAACAAAAAAACATTTATAACATCCTTTCCTGCACAACATCAGACAAATATTTTACAAATAGTTTCCCCTGTGGCTTCTTATCACCGAATGATGGCAGAATCAATTCCCTACCCTGGAATAACGCCTTAAGGTCTATTAGCCGTGGAGAACACAGAGCAGGACTTTAATTTTGGTGCGGATTGCGCTATTAATAAAATTCTAGGCTCATCTTCCGTCCCCGCAGGTTAGGTGCTTAAACAATGACAGTAAAGGAACGTATCCTTTGGCATGTGGTTTGAGTCTTGAGCCCGTCACTCCGCGGGAGCGCCTCATCATTTTCTGTGCTCACAGATCGCTATAAGGAGAGTGACACTTGTACTAGTTATTAAGGGCAGTTTTGCAAATGTTGATATTGATTTAATACAACAGTATCAAAACAGTACTGCCTAATTATTTTGCTCTATTTCATCAACGAAATTAGTTCCAAATAAAGTAACAGCTCAGTAGCTTCACATATCTAAAAGCAAACATAGCGGTGTTGAAATGAATGAAAGTGCTTTTTTGAACGAATCTAGTGAGTCAGTGATACATGATTAACCATTCATAAAGACAGTCACTTGATTAATTCCTGAATGAACCAGCCGTTCGAATGAATCTATTGAATGAATGATTCAGTGATAAAAATCAGTGACTTGCCGCCACCTGCTGCAGTTTTAGTTTAATTTTTAAAGTATCTTTTCAGTTATTTAAATTTAATATTTCTGTATTAAAATTTTTATATTTAAAACATTAATCTCCACATAGATGTATGAATTTAATTGCACTCATGCCACCTCGGAGCCTCATTAAATGTCTGAAAATGTACCTACAAGCCACTTTGTGTTCTTCTGTGCCACCTCTGTAGTACAAATTAATTAATACTAATTTCATATGATTGGTAGCTTATTTGTCTTATTCTACTTATTATTATGTTGTTTTAAATAGAAATGTTAAAAAGCTTATAAACATAACTTTTTGAATTTGGCAGATGAAAATGATGCCATTACAAAGGTAAAAAGAAAATACCCCTCTAAGTCACTTTAAGGAGTAGTCAAATGTCACCTCATATTAGGAAGGATAATTTTTTATCAGAATTTTTGATTACTGATTTGAAGGTGCTCCTAAATTTTTTAAATTAGGAGCACAAACGCTCCTAAAAAGAAAAGTAAGCGTAAAGCCCCTATGTGTACAGTATATTAGTCCGTGCATGAGGTCTTAGAGACAGCAGCCTAAATAAACCTCCAGTGAAGACTAACCAGTGTTATTTTACAGTTGAATAGATTATAGTTAGACATAACTGAGAAAAATTTAAGTACTGTTAATTTAATTTGTATCTTGTTATTTTTTGTTTTGTTTGTTTGTGCTATTGATTGTCCCCCATTTTTTATTAATTATTTGTTCTTATTTTATTATTTACCTAATTTACCATTGTCTTTTTGTTAAAATAAATTAAATTCTGAGTGCACATGATTCTTTGGTGGGGAGGGGGCGTGGTCCATGGGAAATAGTCCTCCCACCACAGCTGGAAAAAATCCTAGAAAACAGTGCACACATTTAATACAATTAGAAATTTGCATTTACAAAGGAAAAAAGAAAATGCCCCTGAAATCACTTCCAGTCAAATGTTACCTCATATTAGGAAGGCTAATTTTTAATTAGAATTTTTGATTATTGATCAGAAGGTGCTCCTAAATTTTTTTATTTAGGAAGACAAGAAGCGCTCCTAATTTCTTGTGACAGTATGGCTGTGGAATGGGTTTGGTGAGGAAAATTTTCATCCAAAGATTTTTTTTTGTCTTAACCCCTGCATTGTCGCAGCAGAGTGTTTATTGTCTTAATGTTCTTTTTGAATGTCATCATTCAAAGCGTTTCTGTCTTTTATTCAGTTACAGCAATAGCTGGCTGTTTTTGTCCATATTAGGAATTTCCTGGAGTATCCTGAGTTCTATTTCTTCTATAATGTAGAGTGATTTCTTCTGGCGTCCAGTGTGAATGAAACACACATCACATGTGTTCATAGCACTAAATAATGGCCAGTCCATAAAAATAATACTACTTTTTTTTAAATAGCATTTAAAAATAGCAAAAAAGAACTAAACCAAAAACTGTGGTAAAAAAAAAAAAAAAACTGAGGTATTTATTGAACCGTGGGCTAATTGTATTGTTGCATCCGTACTGTTTACTCTGAAATACTGTATAACAGGAATATCACAAACTGAGTGCAGACCCTGATTATTAACCTATAAAAAAAATATTTAACATTAAATATTGCAAACCCCGCCCCCCCGAGGTCTGGTTGACAGGTCAAAGTGTGAGAATCCTGTATGTTTACAAAAGATGGTGTTGTGAAATAGCTTTGCTGTCTTAGAAAATCTCCTGTGAGCCCATTCTTTGTCATACGTTTATTTGCATATCATTCAGCTGTTTGTCGGTTTTTGTATATTTTACAGACAATATTTTACCCACAGCCATAAAAACAGACAACAAAGCTAAGTAGTCAGGTTTATAAATAGATGATAGATCTGAGCGCAGCTCAATTGTTCAGTTATTCAGCATGCCCAATAGACATGTTTTTCTGTTTTTGAAATGTTGAATCATATAATGGAGATTTCCTCGCAAAAACACTTAAATTAAGAGAGACCATGTTGTGCTAATTATGCTAGTTAGAGTTTATGGCAGGCGTCTGTCATTTCTATTGAATTCATATTGAATTTCTTCATTACGAAAAAATGTACAGTATGTGCTAAGGCAAACATTATTCTCACTGTTACCTTTGCTGTTTTTAAAACCCCTCACTTTAATTTTTACATTTCTCTGCATGAGCTATTATCTATCTGTCTGTCTGTCTGCCGTTCTATCGATCATTCGGGATTTCTAGCATTCTATCGTTCTATCTAAATATTGTTCTGCCTCTATCTATCATTCTAACATTCTATCATTGTTGTTATTGTTAAATAAAACAATTTTTTTGTTAATTTGAAATAAATCTAAATATAAAAATTATATATTTAAATGAAAAACTCCTTGAAAAAACCCTAAATGAAAGTTATAACTTTTCTATTTGGCAACATAAATTGCAAGAAAAAAATAATTTTAAGGTTGAGCTGCAGTGATAAAATAAAACAAAATCAAAAATTATTTTCATTAATTGAAATCAAGCTGAAATAATTTATATTGATAATACTATCTACCTATCTATCGTATCGCTCTATCTATCTATCTTCAAATTCGAATGTGCGCAAAACAAACACCAACTTAGTAGGTGCCGTGCGCCCGACGCCTTAGTTTAACACTACTGGGGACCGTCCTTTTCTTATTTTAATGTTTTGTACTGGATGTCGTTTTCCCCCCCCCCGTCTCGCTCCTATAGTGATTATTACAAGAGCAGCAGGACAATAGTGGAGCTCACATTCTGTTAGCCCCAGCCTTGGGCGTAGGGGCTGCTCCCACCTGAAACCGAGACCTCACACGGCTCCTATCACTCCCTACTAGCAGACATCAGACCCGCCGGTCGCCCGACTCCTCCCGCGACAGTGAGGTGGCCGAATCTCACCAGACCGGTAAACTGATTGTTTTGATTTGTCTCACAGCAGCCTCCGGACCACAAACACACTCAACTTTAATTCGAAATACAATCCACTAAGCTGCCATCCCCATCCTGGTTGAGGCTGTTATTATACAAACAACATCTTCAATCCCGTTGGCCACAACATGCTTGTAATTCTGTGTTTTGATTCACCCACATACTTTCAGATGCCAAACAAATTCAGCTAATGCCAAGGTAACATTGTGATTGTCTTAACATTCAGTTACACAGAGTAACCCTAAACCCACGTTTGCTTTGATGTTTCAAGCCTCATTGATGACAAGGCTGGCCTTTGATGCTCGCATTAAATAGGGTGCTTTGTTAAAGCTTATAAGCCATTAGCGGCTAGTGTGTTAGACAATTTTGTACGGCTCACTCATACAAGGGGGCTGATTTTATACTGGACACACTCACCACTGCACTATTGCCTCCACAAAACGCAGATTGCAGCACAGAAAAAAAATAGCAGCTGAAACAGCAGTGAGAATCACCTTGCCAATTTTTTTATTTCCGGGCTTTGTTATGCTATTCCTCTATTTTAGGGATTCATATGAACATTAATTAACTTGCAAAAGGTGAAATAAAACACAGAAACACTCAACACCATTGTTTCTGTGACTTTTTCTCCGTTCGTTTACAACCATTTTGTTTATACTTGTACACAACCTAGTCAAAGATTAGTATCGTTTATCCGCCTTCGGTTCAAAAGAACTAAATACTTTTCACTTGCAAATACAAAAATTCAGCAAAAGGTGGCCACCATTAAATCATCAAGTGAATGCCCCCAGTGACACTAACAACAGCTTTTTTCCACTGTTACAAAAAATTATATTTCAAATAAATACTGCTTCAGATGAACCATCTTGTTTCCACAAAAATATGAAGCAGCACAACTGTTTTCAACACTGATAATAATAGGAAATGTTTCTTGAGCAGCAGATCAGCATATTAGAATGATTTCTGACGGATCATGAGACACTGAAGACACAGAAAATCCAGTTTAGCTATCACAGGAATAAATTACATTTATTTTATAAATTACATAACAGTTTTCATCCAAATAATATAATTCATTAGCATTATTATTGGTGAAATTGTTACAAATGATTTCAATATCATCAGATATTTTACAGTAGATTGGGTGCCCTAACAACCCCAAAACTATTATTAAAATTGAATTGCTTCAAATCAAATGTTTTAATATTGTTAATTATTATTAGAGCTTTCTGGTCTGGGTAAAGGCTGAGAAATATTTACTAAATACTTTTTGAAATCCACATGGAGAAAATGAATACGGGAGTGATGCGCACAGTATGTAGTTAGAAGCATTATTATGCATTTTTTTCACCTTTATGTGAACTGTTTTAGGTTGAAATGGGTGCATCAGTAGACACCAGTATGTAAAATTATATTAATCCAGTTCTAATGAGAAGGTTCATTGAGAATAAATGTCTAATCTATTCAGCATTGCCATCATTCTTGACAGATCCATCAATGTAACCTGGACAAAGAAAGATGCTACATTGCTCCAAGGGTCTTGTGCTGGGACCAGGGCAACCTTGTCTCAGGCGCTCGGACTTGGCCATCCTCTGGGTCTACATTGCACCAGATGCACATGTGAGTTAAACATCCTTGAAAACATTTGACAAGGGTCTCAGTGTTTGACGGAAACACACTGGCCCACATTAGTTTCTTTCCCATATTCAGTCAGTTGGCATTGATTTTGTTTTGATTGATTCTCCAGCTAACAGCAGCTTTGGCGAGAGCTCGGTGTGGGAGAGCGTGAGAGGTTTTGGAGGCAAGTTCTGCTCAGAGAGAGGGCCTCTCCAGGCACAGCAGAAGATCAGAGAGCTCTCCATCACCATCCGCATGAAGGAGGAACTCATTAAAGAGCTGGTCAAGACAGGTGAGAAAACCTGCTGGTCAGAGGTACCAGTATTAAAGGGGTCATATGATGCTGCTAAAAAGAACATTATTTTGTGTATTTGGTGTAATGAAATGTGTTTATGCGGTTTACAAAAAACACATTATTTCCACATACTGTACAATATTGTTTATCGTCTATGCCCCGCCTTTCTGAAATGCGTAGATTTTTTTTACCAGCTCATCGTCTGAAAAGTCGTCGGTGTGCTCGGATTGGCCAGCTATCGCAGTGGCGGTTGTGATTGGGCCGAATAAATACCTCAAGCGTGTGACGGAAATGTTTCGCCCCTACCATAACGTGATGGGTCCTGATCCTGACAAGAGGCGCGAGACAAAACATTAAAACCCATTATAAACGAGGCAATTGTTGCATCCAGTGGGGACATAATTATGGATTATAATGCTTATACTGTCTTTTTACCCCTGTATTTGTGATCGAAGAAATGACAAACAACAAGCACTACTCTACACTGCTCAAAAACTCGCTTTAAATATCAGGGCAATCCCTTCTAAATTGAAAATGTACTTACAGTCTGTGGTCCGACAATCCGGCATGTGGGGGGGGGTATCTACTCTACCAGGATCTGAAACGTCCTCCATAAAATGTGCTGCACACATCTGAATATTTGGGTGACCTGTTCTGGACAGTGTTGTAAACAGAGGCAGACTTACCCATTAGGCAAAGGTCGGCGACCGTCTTTGGCCCCCAAAAGCCAAGGGCCCCCTAAAATGCTTTTATATGCGAGATGCGCGTTCAATGCGGACGCGCAAGTGGTTGCTGTGGTGTTCATTACTACGACAACCGTCTGTGCGTCCGCGTTTAATGTGCTTCTTAGCAAAAGTAGGGCGATTTAGAAAATGGGGACGGAATCCCGGAATCTACGCATAAAACGGAATTTACTGTGTAACGCAGAATGTGACGGAATGAACGGCATAGACGCGCGTTTCGTTTGCTAGTTTGCGATTTTAGCACCTGCAACGCTCGCGGTTGTCGCCTGTAGCTAAATAGTATTTTTGCCATTTAAAATTCACATACACTAGTCCATACCGTGGTTTGATTGAAGTGTACTGTATTGCATTTGATTAATTCATTCAATATTTGACGAATTCCGCCACATTGCTCGTTACACAGTAAACTTCTAAAAGGGTTTGTTTCATTTTCATTGGAATAAAAAATAGATTAATGTTTTCGCCTTCAATTGATTACCAGAAAAATAAAAATACACAACACAAAATGTCTAAAAAACAAGTAAATAAAATTAAAATGTCATAGGGCCCTATTACTGTATACAAATTAATAAATTAAGTTGATTTTATGAATTCAATTAATTAGATATATTTTTGATTAAACCATTAAAATGGAAAACAGAAAAAATTTAATGGAAACACAGATGCGTCAGACTTTTCGGCAGATTAAACCAACCCGAAACGCCCTACAGGAGACGTATATTTACCACCTGGTTAACTTTTTAATAGGACCTAAAATTGATGGTCACCTTATAAAATCAATCAGTTATCATAGATTTGATTAATCTAGTTAATAGTTTTGTGTATTAAAACGGTTACCACGTACGACGTTCATCCCCGGCAAAACAAAAATAAAAAAAACTGAATCCTCCCGAAAAATGTTAAATGTAAAAAAAACGATTTGGAAAAAATAAAACGATTTTCATAGGGCCCATAAACATCATCCCGCATCTAACCCCTAGTAAGCTCCACTTAAATTTGAATACTCCAAGCAACAGTGCATATTAGTTAGGTCCTATTTAAAAAGATTTTATAAAACGGCCCAACGTAGGCACCATAGGGCACATTCATATCTGTCCACATCATGTAATACTATACTTCGTCCCTTATCCAATTTAAACCTTTAAAACCTGGGCCATTACCCCCAGTAAGAATTCACAACAGTACAATGTCTAATAATTTCTACAAGTTCTCGCACCTGCTAGCGACATCCTCCTTCAGCGTTGTGTAGACAAATTGCATAGTGAAAAGTTCACCACCAAAGCGCCCGACTAGTCCTCTCGACAACCTACTCTAGATACTATTAAATACCTCTTTTATACGCGAATAATGGAATCAAAGCGTGTGTATTTACACACCGTTAAAGAAAAATCATTTATCTTAATACCAAAAATCATAAATAGATTGGACACACTATGTGACACCCGGTCCCGGCAGCCGGCAAGGCAAACGTGAAAGAAACCTCAGGTTGTAGATGTGTAAATTGTATAGGCCGCCAGTTCCCTGTATCGTGCCTGGGGCCCCCAAAGCATCTAATTCGCCCCCTGGTTGTAAATACAACTTACCACTGATTTCTAGTCGTGTCCACTTTTAGAAGACCAAACAAAGTAGTTAACTTTCACAACGAAACACACCACCACAACGTCAACGCGTCTTCGACGTCATGGCTGCGGCGGCCGCAACACTAAATTTTCTCCTTGAATCCATTTCTTTTCTGTTCGAACACACCTCTTTGGCTGCGCTCGTCGCTATGACAAATCTTCGCCCACTCAGCCTGTGACGTAGACCATGTGGGGCTGTTAAAAGGGAGCATGGCCGTTAGGAGGGCGTGGACGAGTCTTAACTTCTATAAAGAATATCTCTTTGGGTTTGAGACTTTAGTCTTTGCAGAATTTACGATGGACCCCTCTTAATTTTCCGGTATTCATCCGAACATCTTGTAACACTCCCAAAGGAGAAAGGAAATCTGAATCCTCGCTCATCATGACCCCCTTTAATGACAAAAAAACAGTGTTCATGAATTAATCCGTCCGCATGCAGAGTGACAGACTCCGATACCTAAAATCTTTGTGGTGCACGCTGTTATGATAATTTCATAAATGTTGTTTCCTCGGTTGCTTCTAAACTATTTCTTCTGTTCTTTATTTTATTACTGCCTGTTAACTTAATTTACTGAATAATTACTTAGAAAAGCTGGTTGTTCTTTTCTTGAAACATACAATTATACAATGTTTTTGAATTGTATTACAAAATATAAAGCCAGTACAGTGCTGCAATTATGAGTCTTTAACCCCAGAAAGCATTCTCGTGTTCTTTTTTTTTCTTCTTTTTTTTAATGCCTGAAATAAGGTCTGTGGTTAAAACAAACTTCAGATATTTTCACATTTTATTCTATGACATAAAATACATGTTTTGAAAAGGTCGTTGCTAAACAATTAAATAGCATGACTACAGAAGCTGTTGGGGATATTAAATTTGATCACACCGAACAAGTAAGCTCATCTCTCCTATCCACATTCTAAACTGGCTACTTACTACTCAGGGTTTGGGACGCTGGGCAAATTATTCTAACTGTTTTAAATTGCTATTCTAATTTTAAATAAAGATTGAAAGAGTTGTTGGAATCTTAGTGATGGTGACGTTGAAATCATGTGACCATGGTTTATGGCCTAACTTTAGCTTTTTATCTTTAATTTGCATTTAGGCTTCAAAATTCATAAAAGTTGTGTTAATTTGTGGAGAGGAAAAAAACATGTAAGAATCATAAAGTTTTGTTGGGTCACAGATCTTATTTTCTGCAATAATCCAAAAGCCAATGGAAAAATCATATTGGGTTTTTGTCAGTGGAACCAGGGTAATGTGAACTACTAGTATGTGAACTACCAGCAGCACTTTTTGTGCCCTACCAGTGTGCAATGACTAATCAATAAAAACTTTAATAATGGATAATGAAAAGGATTGACAACCAGTTTCATCATCTGTTAGTCAAGTCTTTGTGATGAGCAATCAAGAACCTTCCTCAGTTGAGCTACTTTACAGCAGTGAAAAACACAGTTCTATGAAACAAAATGGCAAGGTCACAGAGCTAGCATTCACGATATAAGTTGTCCAAAGCGTGGGAGCATATTATATTAAATGCTTCACAGAGTTTTATGTGCCCAGTGTTTTGTGACAAATGCTTGTGTCGTTTAATGTACTTAAGAGCTGCTTAACTTGGTTCAAGTCTTATGTATCTGTAAATGTTAGAAATTTATTTGTATTTGATGTAAAGACACCCCATCTCAATGTATCCAAGCATGTATGCGAACCGAATCTAGCAGATGGCATAAGTTAACGGTTTGATTTCGATTTTCATAAAGAAATATATTGAATTTTCCATAAAATTACATTAGTTTCACAGTGAATTTTTCTTTGCATATTACCATTCAAATGTTTGGGGTCTGCAATATTTATCAAGGTTTTCATGTCCTCTCTAGGTAAGGATGCCCAGGCCATGAACAGGCAGTACAGTCGTAAGATCTCTGAGCTGGAAGCCGAGGTGGAGCAGGCCCGTGTGGAGCTCACAGAGGCACAAAAGCAGCTGCAGGACCTGGAGGTTCAGGGTGGTCGTGATGCTGCTGACCGCTCCAAAGCTCAGGAGTGCAGGAGGAAAATCGCAGCTGCGCAGACCAAAGTTCAGGTCTGAGTCTGGCAGCTTTGTCTTGCCGAAAGGCATCATTATGGAAATCCCTTTTGAGTGGTGTTTCTCTAGAATGGTTTTAGGGTTGTCACAGTACCAACATTTCAGTTTTTTGAATACCACAGCATGAATTGATACAGTGCAGTAGGAGTTTTTGCCTACTGAAAGGTTTTTTGTTTTTTTGGGGAAAGACGTTTCATCAGCTGAACAATCGTAATGTTAAAAGTCCGCGTGAACCGGAGGTTGCGACCGACTTTACTTCCGTGTTGTGATGTACATCCGAGAGAAACGGAATATTGAATGAGAAAAACAGAAGGCGGGGCTGTTTTTTTCTACTGCGAGCTGATTGGATGTAGTAAAGTAGGCGTTTCATTCACAACAACACTGACAGTTGGAGGGGCGTGTTTAAGGATGTTAGGCTCAAGCCCAAACCGTCATCAGAGAAGGTCCATCATTTCAGAGGAGAGGTGCATTTTCAGATTTGGATTAAAGATAGGCAAACAATTTTTATTTTTTTGTGGATTGACTTGCACGGATGAATTGTTCACCATAAAAATAGCAGCGTGCGCTTGCAAAATAAATATAGTCAATTTTGATTTTATGTAGGGCTGCCATTAATGACTATTTTTATTTAGCTTAATCTATCGACTAATTTATCTAAATGATTAATTTCCCACAAAAAAATCAACAATTTTACTTAAGAACATTTTATTAAACTGTATTTCATTAAACCAAATGAAATCCAAAAGTAAAAAAGTAAAGTGCAAGAAGCAAGTGTCCATCTCATAGTCCAAATCACTGAAATCAAAGTTCAGTATTATAGTGTAATGACAACATATCCACGTGGTCTAGTCAAAAGTATTTACCAGAATTTATTTAGGAGAAAAATTTAAGTGCAGTATTTTTAAAAAAAAAAACAAAAAAAAAATAATAAAAATAAAAAAAAAAAAAAATTTAAAAAAATTTAAAAAATTATATTTTTTTTTTTAAAAAATCAATTAATTGGAGATGCTTTTGATTATTACAATTTAATGGAACCATTAAAATGGAATCCAGACAATATGGGAAACAGAATTTGGTAAAGATAAAACTAAAACTCAATTAATTAGACATGCTTTTTGATAAAAAAAATGTAATTTAACCATTAAAAAAGATTAGAAAAGTTCAATGGTCTCCAAACTGAATTTACATTATCCACCATAGAAAAATAATTATAATTAATTTTTTTTGGTAATAAAATAGCCTTTAAAATTACTTAAAATACATATATAATAGCAGTGAGGCAATAATAATTAGTTCAAATAAGTATCAAAAGCAAGAAATCATATGTTTTTATTGAACAAAATTGTTAAAATACATAATGTATTATAAACAATAGAGCTAATGTACATTACGTATTACAACAAAGGCCTGCAGAGGGCGCCAGCGGCCTGATGTGTATTTTTTACACATTGCTGTGCGATCTAATCCTTATTTAATATTGACCAAGCACCATTTAATTCAAATGTCCACATACTCTTTAATATTTGGCCCTTTCGTTAAGGACAGCAGTCAGGGGGGGTATAATGGTAATAAAAGGTAAAATAATAAATAAATATATATTATATTTATATTAAATATATAATAATGTAATGACATTTTGGATGTATTTAATTATAAATCTCTTTGTAATATATAATAACATTACATTTATTTCATATTTTCTCTATGCTAACCCTTCTTGGGGATATTAGAAACACCGGCATTTGTCCATAATTAATAGTATTTTGTGTGTGAATTTGCAAATTCTATAATGTAAGCATCATTAATGACCCCTTGTGTTTAATAAAATAAACAGATTGAGAAGTAAAAAAATAATGATTTAATAAAAAATGAGAATGATTAGTAATTGTCTCTCATTGGCCTGATTAGCTAAAACCTAAAAGGTAATATTACAGTCTTAAGGCCTCTACGCTTACATTAAAAAAATTCTATATAAATATTTTTTTTAAGGAACACCGTCTGATCAATGACAGAAATTAACCTTATAGGGCAAAATTTGACTCCTTAAAGTTTTTTTTTTTTTTTTTTTTTTACCTTTGTAATGCCATTTTTCTAACTTTATTAAATGTATGTCATCTTTTGTGCCAAAAATTTAGATTTATAAACTTTTATCAAAAATGAATTGGGCTGCTTTGAAAAAAAAAATGTTTCTGAAAGTAATTTTCAGATGCAACGGGGAAAAAAACGGGATAAACACACATGAAACTTGTAAATAAAATAATCTGATGTATAGCCTATGTGCAATTTAATAACAGATAGCCTAGTTTGATATATGAATTGGGTGTTCGTCACAATGCTCATTATGATATTTACCGTCGATACTGGAACGCGCGTGAACTACCAGCCTATTTTTTTTTTTTTACCTAATAAGGCTAATAGTTTAGCTTCAGCTACATTGGGAATATGGACACATTTGGATTTGTGCCTGAGAGAGGTAAGCCCAACTTTACCTTACGTTTCTTTATAAATTAATTTGTTTTGGCATGTTTATTGCTAAGCATATATTATTATATACTGTAATTATATTTATCCATTAGAATTATATATTTCTAAATTCTTAATCTGTTCTGATAAGGTTAAATTTAAAGGATTTGTTGTGAAGTGAGGGGAACTAAAATATCCTATAGTGTTCATAATGTTGGTACATTATAACATTATTAGGCCTGCCGTTATTGTTTCTTAAAATGCAACTTATATGAGATGTATCTTCTTTTTTTTTCCTAAAAAAAATGTTATTGTGTTTTTAAAAGCATGCAGCAAACGAAAATATGCGATTAATCTGTTCAAATTTGTTACTGTGGGTTAACAAATTTACATTAGTAGGCTATTCTTATGCTTGGCTTCACAGATAGCAACAGAGTCTGGGCCAAATCTGGTTTGCATTCACTTCTGGCTTTTTTCAGTCTTTCAGTCTCAACTGCAAATGTTTATTTTATTTATTTATTTTGATGTACGATGGATAATTAAAACAAAAATCAGGCGTGTGTATTTATAACGTCAATTACTAGGCCTACATTATTTTTTTCAGAAATGGAAGTAACTTAAAATGTTATTGTGTGTTTGTAATTTTAATATTTTTATCTATAGGCCTATACAGCAAAACTACAGAGCTTCCAGTGGGTTATTTTATGGAGCTGTAAACACGGGAATCTCTGACCACATGCAATCTTTGACGAACACCCAATTTATATATCAAACTAGGTTATATGTTATTAAATTGCACATAGGCTATACATCAGATTATTTTATTTACAAGGTCTGTTTTTGTTATGCCGTTTTTTTCCCCGTTGCATCTGAAAATTACTTTCAGAATAAAAAAATTTTTCAAAGCAGCCCAATTAATTTTTGATAAAAGTTTATAAATCTAAATGTTTTGGCTCAAAATATGACATACATTTAATAAAGTTTGAAAAATTGGATTAAAAGGTAAAAAAAAAAAAAAAAAAAAACTTTAAGGAGTCAAATTTTGCCCTATAAGGTTAATTTCTGTCATTGATCAGACGGTGTTCCTTAAAAAAATATTTATATAGAATTTTTTAAATGTAAGCGTAGAGGCCTTAAGACTGTAATATTACCTTTTATGTTTTAGCTAATCAGGCCAATGAGAGACAATTACTAATTATTCTAATTTTTTATTAAATCATTCTTTAATTTCACTAATCAATCTTTTTTTTTAAATTAAATACAGGGGGTCATTAATGATGCTTACATTATAGCATGTGCAAATTCACAAACAAAGTATCTATAATTTGGCCAAAATTGCAGGTGTCTTAATATCCAAGAAGGGTTATCATAGAGAAAATATGAAATAAATGTAATGTTATTATATATTACAAAGAGATTTATAATTAAATACATCCAAAATGTCATTACATTATTATATATTTAATATAAATATAATATATATTTATTTATTATTTTACCTTTTATTACCATTATACCCCC